>OZ025268.1:9822210-9992210 GCA_964019165.1 Mastigias papua | reverse complement strand
ATTTGTTTATATATATATATATATATATATATATATATATATATATATATATATATATATATATATATAAAACTTGTTTTTACTAGTGTTCACGTCTTAAATTACAGTTCAAATTATATATATATATATATATATATATATATATATATATATATATATATATATATATATATATATATATATATATATATATATATATATATATATATATATATATTTACTATATATATATAGATCTTTCCAAAATTTCTCAATAAGATAAAGTCAGATATAATTCGAAGAAAAACAACTATGTTTCTAATTTTGCAAGACATGTTTCGGATTCATCATCCATCTTCAGTTGCTAAATCTGAATTGAAATCATTAGAACACATATAAGTATATACATTCGATAAAAGAATGAAAAACCGTTATGAAGAAAAAACACGAAGGGGGAGTTAGAAACTTAATGAGATATCAAAGTGCTGAACCTGTTTATTTAAAATGGGCTTCTCCCATGAAATGTGCAAAGCCTCTTTGATTTTAAGTTGATGATAGGTTCTTGCTGTATCTATAACCGTGAAAAAATTGTCACTGCAAGATTCCCTACATTTATCAGAACTCCTAAGATGTTTAAAGATGTTGGAGTTTTTGTCAGTATATAAATGCTCACGCACTCGAGTGGACAAATGTCGGCTTGTCTCTCCAACATAAACGGAATCACATCCCGCACAATTAAACTTATAAACCACATAAGAGCAGAGCGTTTTGGGTACAGAATCTTTAACATCGAACATATACACACATGATGTAACAAAATAATTATAACATATGACGGAACTATGGGGCAATGCAATGGCATGGTAACACAGCACAACAAACAACAGTATACTAAGATTAGACAATACGTCACGGACAAGTAAAGCAACATGATGACAGTAAGGGCCTGATTACATGGGTGAATTGACCCGCTTATAACTCGGTGCTAACTCGAATTCTACAGTAGATATGTTGATGACACTTTGTCTTTTCAACAATGAGCATGATGCGTCTCTTTTCTTTGGCTTTCTTAATTCACAACATGATAACATTAAGTTCACCATGGAAAAAGAAAGTAATAATACTTTGGCCTTTCTCGATGTCTTCATCAACAATAAGGATCCTTCTAATCTCATAACCTCGGTATATCGCAAAAAGACGTTTACTGGCTTGCTTACTGATTTTTTCAGTTTTACCTCCTTTTCGTATAAGCTTGGCCTTATCCAAATACTGCTGGATAGAGCTTATAAAATTAATAACACTCTTCTGGGTTTCAATGAGGATGTTAAGAAGCTCTCTAACATACTCAGAAAGAATCAATTTCCTGACGGATTAATACAAAAAGTAGTAAAAGGGTATCTTGATAACAATAATAAGTCTACTGCTCTTTCTGCTGTTTCTACACCCCCTATTGGTCTTTGCACTCTTTATTTCAAGTTACCATATCTACCCTGGTCTAATTTCACCAAGCGTAAGCTACAAACTTTAGTTAAACGATATTGTAAAGATCTTAAAATAAAACTGGTATTTTCTTCTTTTAAAATTAAAAACTTAATCGATGTTAAAGATTATGTACCCAAAACGCTCTGCTCTTATGTGGTTTATAAGTTTAATTGTGCGGGATGTGATTCCGTTTATGTTGGCGAGACAAGCCGACATTTGTCCACTCGAGTGCGTGAGCATTTATATACTGACAAAAACTCCAACATCTTTAAACATCTTAGGAGTTCTGATAAATGTAGGGAATCTTGCAGTGACAATTGTTTCACGGTTATTGATACAGCAAAAACCTATCATCTACTTAAAATCAAAGAGGCTTTGCACATTTCATGGGAGAAGCCCATTTTAAATAAACAGGTTCAGCACTTTGATATCTCATTAAGTTTCTAACTCCCCCTTCGTGTTTTTTCTTCATAACGGTTTTTCGTTCTTTTATCGAATGTACATACTATATGTGTTCTAATGATTTCAATTTAGATATAGCAACTGAAGATGGATGATGAATCCGAAACATATCTTGCAAACTTAGAAACATAGTTGTTTTTCTTCGAATTATATCTGACTATATATATAGATGTATGTATGTCGCATTTTATACGAAAAATCAAACATTGGTAAAATTACCTGCAAAGCGAATTCTGCAACGACATGCATATTTGCTTTTCTACTACTTTCTACAACCTTCTTTCCACGAATAGGCTCCTTCTTTACCAAATATATATCTTCATGAACTAATCTGCTTTTCTGCTCGTTCTTTACTCTAAAAATCATAAAATCACAATTAATTTCTGCTTTTCATGAGAAATTAAGAAGCATGCTACAATGGTACTCATGATAAATGCATTGTCCAGTTCCCTTAGAAAATTCAAGACGAATTCTTCATACTTACAGCCTTGCTAGGACGACATTTACAATTTTGTTTTGAAATAAGTTACTGGTCAATAGAAGATAGAAAATGCGAAAGACTAGACAGGGTACATGCCGGAGACAATATAATACAGAGAAGAATAATTGTCACTGTCATTCCTTCTAATTTGAAATCATACATAAAAAGCTATTTTCAGTCCAGAAAGGGTCCCGCAGCAATCAACATTGAATCCATTCCGTAGCAATATATGGATTCAACTAATCCGATAACATAGCCTTCATCTTCTATCGTTGTCTAATCAACTTAAATCAAAAATTTTAATTGACAAAAGACCAAAAAGTTTTATAAGAAAATACCAAACTATACAACCATTACATATAGTTGACAACATACTCTTCGTTTTTAGAATCTTTATTCTTCAGATGAGATTTCAAATCTTTCAGTGTATGATAGACATAGACCAGTAAATCATCTGATGACAAAGATGAATTACTCTGCAACCCAAGGCCAATTCTTCGCAATACTTCTTGAGCTTTATTACTTACTTCATGTTTCTGGTTTGCTTCAAGAACCTACAGCATTTAAAACCAACATAATACACGCAAGAAGGGAAACCCACGAATGTCCTACTGTACAAAACAGGCCAAGTTAAGGCTAGTTTTAGTTTTAATGTAATACTGATACTTTCAACAGATATGGAAAAATTTATCAATGAGTATGAATGACAGATTAACTCAGGTGTACTACAATATCAGGCTAAACTAAACAGACGTCTGCATAAGCTAGTGCCTATACATAGCGCAGTATGCAGAGAATTGGGTCCAGTGACCGACGTTTTACAATCCAAATCGAGGTATTATGAAAACATTCAAGAGTAGATAATAACACGCCTTTCACATGGTGCAGTCGTCAACTCCAACATGCTACTACGCCAAATATATCGGGGTAGTTGTCTCAGCAAGAGATATAGCTAAACTTACGGCAAATGACCATCTAGTGAGAATTTCGACAAAGATTACATGACAAGTGCACTGACCTCTCTAATAGATTCGATGATCTTTTGAAAGGAAGACGGCGAAGCAAACCTTGAAATTATCTCAAATGAATCAAAGCTCTTCCTTGATTTTGCTTCATGCAACTTTCCCGTGATACCATCAGCTTCCTTCTCTTCATTTACATTTTGAAATACATCCTGGATTAAAATCTGGACGCAAAAAATCGAAAAGAATACAAACACCAAAAAGCATCCAAACAATCAACACAATCAATCAAAGCTTGCTCCAATATTGTCTCTAGTGGTCCTACGTTCTACAACACATCAGTCAGAAAATTTTTTCATCGTAGTCAAGGAGCCAGTCAATTGAGGAAATACCCACGTTAATGATTGTTTGGAAGACACACCTATTCGTTCTTCAAGATGACAAAAAGTGTATCATATGAAGAGCGTGGTAACTGTCTTAAAGCAGAACCTTGAATCGTGCAAAAAACGATAACTAACTGAGTACATTCAGAGAAGTAACTAATGCAATAGGATTTCTATGTTCCACCGACCAATAATGGACAAACTTTACTACCTTTTTAAGTAGCTACGAACGGCATCTATCACACAAATCTCATATTGTCTGTTACCTATACTCATATCCTTGGCAGTGTTATTGAAACGCAATGAAATACGCTATTACATACCTGTATTAAACTAGAAAGACATTGATCAAAGTCCCCTGGTTTAAGCTGCTCCATTAAACCATCGAATAGGGACTTTAGTGAATATGCCAAAACATGCAGCTAAAAATTACATGATCACTGTTTTAA
Source organism: Mastigias papua (assembly GCA_964019165.1). Classification (NCBI taxonomy): domain Eukaryota; kingdom Metazoa; phylum Cnidaria; class Scyphozoa; order Rhizostomeae; family Mastigiidae; genus Mastigias; species Mastigias papua. The sequence goes on along the minus strand of OZ025268.1, from coordinate 9,988,012 downwards.
AATGTTATCAGGAGTAAAATGTTAATAAAGAATAAACTAAAGACTGAAGAATAAATTGCTGTCACCAAATACCCAAATACAAAGCATGATTAGTTACTATACAACAAACACAATTAAGCTTTCCTTTAAAAAAAAGTGATAAATTCAATGAAAAGATACAATGAAGTTGCATGGTTCAAATGCAGTTGCCAATAACTCCAAGACAATAAAAAGAAGCTACTAAATAAGACGACCAACCATTTAAAGTATCTTTAGAAAGGGTGATAAAATTAATAAACACTCAAAAGGTCATTTAGGAAGGCCCATTCACAATGACATCCACCCATATGCACAAAGATGTACGAAATTTAGTACTACTATGTATATGCTTCAAATACGTAAAAGTCGAACGGTTCACCAAGAGCTATAAGAGAAAAAATTTGATCCTTTGGAGAAACTTTGAGAGTTTGTAACACGTCATACCTGATAGCCTCGCTGTAGAACAGACTTCATTTCTTTTAAGACAAAAGAGAAGTATTCAGGCCCAAGAGATGATGCTATATCCACAAGAGTTTCTCTTGCTGTGTCTCGAACATCTCTTGCACGGCTTTTTAACGCCTGACAAACTCTCAAGAGAATCCTAGAAATTACAGGAAAATCAACCTGACAGTTATACTTAAAAAGCAATGGGTTACTACTATGGAATGAACAACTAGTCAATGGTAGCATTAACAATCGATATCAACACTATTTACAGCAAAAATATGACAATAAAAATAGAATAAAACTGCGATATGACATCTCTGAATACTTCTCACACAGTCTACAAACGTTTCCAAAGTGTTTAGCTTATTGCTACGTGATAGACACAAGGAGATCACATTTTACTACCTACTCAACTAAGAAAAAGCAATAATATATACAGAAGGATCTCAATTCGTGCCCGTTTTAATATCAAAGTCACGAAAAATAAGGTTAAGCTAATAATATGTTAAATGTTTCAAAAGGATATTGTAAATGAAGTGAAATACTATTGGTTCACAGAAGAGTTTCTATACCTTAATTGTAAAAGGTTAGGAGATAACAGTAACAAATTATAACAAATAGTTTTACAATGCATTCCTTTGTCATAATATATAATGCGGTGCTTAACATTGTTAGTGATAAAATGACCTTCAAAAGCACACTGTAAAACTTTGAAGAAAAAGCGAAGGTATTGCATGAGATATCAAAAGTGCTATAAGACTTTCTCACAACTTTTATCCAGGAATCAGCAAAAATTGTGAAATACCCTAATATCGAAATACTGTTCTAAAAAGATTCAAGTCATGTTTTAAATCTACTAAACAAACCAGCTCAGGACACTTAGGGGACTCTAGTAGCTCAGTTTTACTCTCCTTTCCACACCCATAAAATCATCAATACCCTAATAGCATGGAAAGCCCAATCATGTTAGCTATAAACAAAACAAAATACTATGTCTATCAAGGAAAATTCATCTTACCCTGGAAGCTGTTCGTGGAGCGTTGTCTTTGGTAGCTTCTGTAATAGTTTCACAACCGCCAAAGCAATTGGAACACGAAGTATTGCATCTTCATCTGTTTCTTTATTATGGGACTTTCGATGGTAGTCTTCAACAAATGACTGAAAACAAAATGGGACCGATGAACTGCAAAAGCATGACAAAATCTTGGAGATAAAGCTTTTACAAGTTAACATCACTTTCGAACTTCTGCTAGAATCCTAGAAAACTCGAGCGAAATTAACCATAACAACATCATGCATTTGTTTGAACAGAAATCTCCTCCCTATAGAGAGACATGTTAAGAGATATTAATAGAGAACATACGAGTATAATACAGTAAAGAGTTCACTCAGCTTAAGCAGTGTTTTCAACAGTTTTTGAAGTAGGAGTTGCGTTTATTTGAGTAGGAGTTGAAAGGCCCGGAGGAAAGTTTTATTCATCATATTTCATACAATTTACCTAAGGGAAAGTAGGTGTCACAAATCAACAAGCTGCTTTTGGATGCAGTGACCAATGGCTGATTTTGAAAACACTGTTAAGCAAACACAACGACAATAGGACTGGGCATCCATTCCGGTAAGCATACTGGTACAGTTTCATGTCAGTGTAGTACCGACATCGGGCAAACAAGGAATACCTATGTCTTGATGATGAGACCTATTCTAATTGGACGAGAATAACAACCAATTCACATAACAACCTATAAAATTACTTGGCAAGACAAAGAAATAAAAAGAATAAGTTTCATTAAAATGTAACAAGCAACACACATACGAATCTAATATAAATGAAAATTAAACAATATATGCCTTCCATCCAATAACATTTCTAAATGCAGTTACTATTTACAAGTGGCCAACTGTTTAGAGCGCTTGGCTGCTAAGCAAAACATCGATGGTCCCAGCCGAGCCCTCGGATCATAGTTGGGATGCTCGCTCACTGTCTACCCAGCAGCAAATGGGTAACTGGTGGCAATACTGGGGAAGTTAAAGGCGGCGAGAAAAGGAACTGGCCACCCTACCTCGATATGCCGGCGGCTCAGGATAAGTGTCCTCTCTAACAGGCACTTCCCAACGTACGGATTCGTATATGGGACTAACCTTTACCTCCTACTATTGACAAAAGGATGAAAAAATCGCTGTAGATGTAGTGAGCTAACATAGTGGCGATAAGCATATGATCTGGACTAGGAGGTGGGGAAGTCTAAGTTATTCTTAACACAAACAAAATCATATGAATTACATGGGGTCTGTTAGAATCATTATAAAACAAACTGTGCATCCAAGGATAGTGAACCAGTAACCTTTCTTTAGTAAAAAAGACATGATATTGATTACCTTCTTTACCATTGACTTTTGAAGCTGTGGTAATATAGAGGTACAAACAGAATCATGGATTTTAATTGCTTTCAATCGACTGGCCTCCAAGTCATTAATACCATCCACAACAGGGTCATTCTGTGCAATACCCTCATCCACATCTTCAATAACACCAATCTCATTATCAATGTTATCTTCATCAGTTCCTTCCTCTTCGTTATTTCCTTTTTCTTCGTTATTTTCTTCTTCTCCATTCCTTTCTTTACTTGTTTTTTGACTTAAGTCGATTGTAGCTGATTCTTTCGATTTGAGAGATTTCTCTGAAAATAACCCATTAGAGAAATTATTCCTGTTGGTTTATGCTCTAATCATGTTGATTTGAATTGAACAAGCTAACACTCACCTCCACCCTAAGTCTTATACTAATAGATACGCAAGAGTTGATTCACTGGAGAACTTCAAAATAGCAAAAAGAATCTACCTTCTCTACTCAAAAAAACCGCTCTTTACAATTCTCAAAAAAGTTCGATCGGAGATCTGAACTGGGCACCTGCACACCAACATTAATCATACTCAAGCTGGCAGGATTCATTAAACTTTGAAAGTATCAAAAAATACAAAATCATCACAGAAAATTCCCAATGTTTAAAAGTAAACCTATTGTTATTCATCAAATGACATAATTGCATTTTAGTTTTTGTACGGATATCCATTTACTCAAACTCCAAGTAAATCTTCAGATCGCCAATGTAGCTTGCTGTGTACTATTTTCCCCTTCTCAATTGTATAATTTGTGACTACTGAATTTGAATCAATTCACTAAATCATTGAATACTTGCTTATCAACTACATACTGTTGAATTTTACAAACCTTTTTGAACATCTTCTTCTGTCAGCACGGAGAGATCGAAATGGAATGCATCCAAAATAGCCACGATGATCCTGAAAGAAGAAATGATGTATTGTGTCTTAGAACCGATGATACTTCTAAAAATATATATGTTGTTCGTTGTAACAACAAACTCATTTATACACTTCCTCAACATTCCATTATTCATAAAAGCTAGGAAACATATGTGAAGAGTTTGAACAAAGTAACTTTGAGGATAAAATTTTATCGGATTCTGAATCATAGGGCTTAAAGGAATAGAAATTATAAACAATCTTATAATGCGAACATGTTTCGATTGAGATCTCACAAACGAAATCAGTGTCGTTACATGACTAAGGTGCAAGAATAATGTAAATCCTCGAATTATTCCCCTAGGGGCTTATTCACTTTTGATATTTTTTGGGTGGGGGCCTATTCGAGGGGAGGGTTTATTAACAATTTGAAGTTCAACCAGGGATGCCTATTCGAGGGGGGCCAATTTGAAGATTTACGGTAAGTTAAATATTGAAATTGGATAGTAATAGGTAGGCTATAACATAAGAAGATATAAGGGAAACCGGATTTTCACACTACCTCTGCCTCAAAACGATGTTCCAATACACCGTTCAGTTGATACCCTATTATCTAATAAACGACTAGCCTTTAAATAATGCCACTCTCTAATACTCGCTGCGTTTTGAGCAAGAACTTTTAAGTACAAGACGCCCTATAATGAACGCCGAATGATGGCATAGCTATAGCACACAAAGTACCATTTACTTGAAAGAATACGCAAAATACATGGTTATTGTTTCATTTCCCATCGACACCAAAAAGCGGAAATTTGGTAACAGTCTCTTTTTGAAATATTCCTTCAAAATCAATTACATTATTCCTCATTTTCATGATATTGCCATGAACAGTCATTGCTAGAAATGGCTTCGGTGTATGTGCAATAAAAACTGCAGGTATAATAAGGCCAAATTCTCATTTGCACTTCCCTGTGACATTAATAATAGCATGTTGCCGTAGCTTCTTTCTACCAGTTACAAAATATTGTTTGACTTTGAATAAAAGCCGTCCTCTGTTATACGCCTTCTTCTTATAAATAATGCGAACGTTATCATAAAAATTTAATAAACACCGAGGTATTTGTTGGAGGAAATATCGCAAGGGATGTCAAGTCATTCATAATGATGATGTGAACCAAACTAATGCACCTCTTGCGATTCATTTAGGTCCCCAAACTCCACTCTGACTTCATTTAGCTCCTCCCTTTCTCCCCCTTTCAATACAGTAAACAATATCCTAACTCCTCTCACCTGATGATGGTCTTCTTCCGAATTTTTTCCTTTGGGAGCAACTTCAGATAACTTCTAAGGAGATGACAATATTTCTGCCATGGCAAACAAGACATGATACAGCCAATTGTTTCTATTGATACCGTGACCAGGTTATGGTCTTTCGACGACGTCGTGTCGAAAATAAAATGACTAACAAGTGGCAGGAGAAAGAAAAACAGAGAGTTTTGTTTGAATTTCTTTTCTTTCACAATCTGTTGCAGCTGTCTAACAGCACGAATGCGCCGATGAATCTGGGAATTAGAGAGAATAGGTAATGAAAGATTGGAAAACTCAATAAAAATCGATAAAATTCACAGCATAACATTTTGAAATTATGATTATGGTTAGCTCCAAAAGCCGCCAAAGATTACGAAAATGAAAAGTCCATCTACAAGATGCCCAAGGGGATAAACGAGTTATAACAGTTGAAAGCCTGAGGCTTGTCAAAATTTTAGACTGGTCAACGTCATAGATTTGCCTTATTTGGAATTTCAAATGTCCATAACTAATATCATTTCCAATAAAACTGACTCTCTACGACCCTTGCCAAAAGCAATACAAATAGCATCAGGTTAATTTCTACAAAATTCTCATCGGAATAGAATAAAGACTTCAGCTCTTTACATTTACTTTCATCGCGTTGGAACTTGTCAGCTGAGATATGTCTGGAAATATCATCAAAACATTGTTGGGCCTTGCCCGTAATGTAGACACCATTTTAATGATCTACCCAGGAAAATTTCAGCTCACAAATTCCAACTCAATGAAGATAGAGGTAAAGAGCTACACATCTGTCATCTAAACTCGAAAGGGCTTAAGATTAAATATTTTTCAATAAAAAGACCATTGACTGCACAAGGACAGCAAAATTTTGGTGTCACCTTTTCCATTGATATAAAATGGAATGATAACGTCACCGGAGCACTCCAGAAAGTTAAAACGCATTTGTACCTCCTGAGTCCAATTAGGTGTGTTCAAGTAAAAGCTGAAGATCTAACGATCCATACCACGTATATGGAATCTTTGATGGAATATGTATATTTACGATTTCACAACTGCATTCCACAGCAATTATCAAACGACCTAGAGAACTGTCAGAAATGCGCGGTACGCAATATATTCTCTTCAAATCATTATGATCAAGCCTTGAAAGAATTCGTACTGATATGCTTGTATGAGAGAAGAGAAACAATAACCAAGAGCCTATTCGAAAAAATTTGTGTACCTGAGCACGGGCTATACAACCTTTGGACAATCAAGAATGATTATATCGAATGAATATCAATTAAGAGCAGAAGAACTTGCAATGATCCTAAAATCCTTTTAAAAATTATATATATATATTATTATATATATACATGTTTGTATGAATGTATGTATATATGACATATATTTCACAGTCTAGGAGAACCATTCTAACAACATAAATAAAGATTTTATATTTTCTCACTCTCTTGGTGAAAAGTAAATAGCTCTTTTAATTTGCTATCTGGAATAAGGTATAAAGAAGTATCAGTAAATACAATATAAGAGAAATTCGATTAATGAAAATCTATACCTGTATATGCTTTATATTTTCAAAGAAATCAACTTCAGGATCGCTAGATGTCAATAATCTCATATCAGACATAGGTGTTTTATCGAAGTCTTTCACAATCTTTGCTAAAATTCCAATAAACTCGTTGCGAATTGCCTATTGGAATTACAAACAAATTGTTAGTCAGAAAGGACAGATTTGCATTAAACAGCATGTCCTCCGAAAGGAATGCGAAAAACATTCTAATATAAGTCGAAATTCAACAATGATACATTGCTATAGCAAATGCCTAGAATTAATCTCTTTTAGGCTTCAATGCAATGCTCAGCAAGATTACAAGTCATATTTTCAGATGCTATAACCTTGCTGTAAGGACAAAGTTTGTCTAAAATGTGGTGCATGCATTGTTGAGTGCTTATAAGGAAGAAAATACACTTTGGCCTTCAGCATGATCATATACCATAATTCCTCTAATAAACGCCCCGGACGCCTATAAAACTTCATAGATTTTAGACGGAGCTTTTAGTAAAGAGGAGCATTTAATATTTAATAAAGAAGGAAGCTTACTCAAACATAAAACAGTTCAAATTTGTACGGAGCGTCTGTTAGAGAATGACGTTTGAAAGAGATGGGGCATTAATTAGATGAAATACGTTAGGTGGTCAGTTCCATTACTTTACACCTTTTCTTCTGGGAGTAATGGCCATCAAATCACCATCGAGGCATCGCTTGATCAAGGAGCCTTCCGCATGGAAATCGAATGCTCCAACCATTAAACTACCTGCTCCCTTAGCTTTCCAACTAATAATAGGTAATGGACAGATAAAAACACGATTACCTCATTTCTTGATCGTAATGTATTCTTCAACACTGGTAGAATTAGCACTTGAATCAAATCGTTAAAATTGTCCCCACTGATTTCTTTCACAAAGTCGATCACATGAAAAATACAGCTTATTGATGCATCTCTCAATGACATATCTTGGCTTTCAACTGAATAGAACAAGCAATTTGCTAGAAGAGGCCTAATTTCCTTGTTTGATAATTCCTTCGTCTTCAACAGAGTTGTGAAAGAGCTAAATCCCTTCAGTCGTCGTTCAAAATTAGGTTCGTCCACACGCTTGGGGTCCCATGCATTCATGTCTAATATCAAATCAGAAACTTTTGCTGAGGTTGCCTCTCTCTCGGACAATATTCTGAATAAATCGCAAAGGTGTCCTCTTGCACTCCTGCTCTTTATGTGGACAAATAAATGAACCATTTCGGCTGAGATATTCTTCGTATTTTCGCAGTTGTTCACAAGGTTCTTTATAGTAACAATCGTGTTGCACTGATCTCTTTCATTTGAATTCAGTTTAAGAGTCGGAAATAATAGAGAAACAATCGTCTGACATTGTTCTGGATCCTTTGCAAACGTACTTATCAATGCTATGACACCAAGTTCTGCTTGGACTAGTCCTATCTTTTGCTGACTTGTCTTCAGTGATTTCTTATGTCTAAATGCATCACAGAAATGGTCGAGCAAGATACCAACGTAGGGGACAATCATTTCTTTTGTGCATATGATCAAGGAGTCATCACCACTGAAAGATACAGCTTAAATTAATGTTTGAAAACGCTCCATGCAGATATCATGCAACGAGGGAAATTAATCAGACGATGGAATGGAAGATAGAAGGGCAAGTCCGACAGAGGAGACTGAGGAAACAGAGCAGATAAAGGAGACAGAGGAGATAGGAGACAGAGTAGACGGGGGAAACTTAGGTATCGTTCGCGTATCTGTGACTTAATCTAACAGAGCAATCAAAGTATAATACAATAAATAGATAAACATATACATACATTTTCTTGTTACTTCAAAAATCTTGTAGGGAAGTGTCAATCACGACATATATATGTGGCAAAATGTAAATCAAATTATAAATTGGTTCACATTTTCCTATTATAAGAATAAATCCAACTTTTCAGGCACCAAACTTACCTGCTCAGAGTATTTTCAGTTCTTTCTTCCATTTGCAGAATATTTTCTGCAATGTTCATTACTAACTTCACAACGACATCAGATTTATCTCTGGCAGCCAGTATTGAAAATATAAATAACAAGGGAGTCCTTTTCATACTGTGTTCCGTCTTCCTATCAATATTTGATAGGGTTACTTGATCTGCACTTGGTGAGGACGAATCATCCTTATCATTCACTACTGTTGAGCTGACAGACTGCATGTCAACTTTGGATAAATCTTTATCGAGAAGGTAGAAATATCTTTTAGAAGAACTCCAATGATGTAGAAGTTTCAGCAATGGTGAAGGATACTGTTGAGATTCACTGCTCAAACGTGAAATCTAATGACAAAGCATTGAGAGTCTCAATTTCATTGAAAATAGACTTAAGTTATATATCTAATTGTATCATATCCTATCAAACTTAATCATATCCCATAATAATGAAAAATCGTTAAGACAACAAGCCAAAATACTGATCAAACAGTTCCACACGATATCACATGTATAATATATATAATATATCAAGTAAAATGACCAAGGCCAATAACAAAACTGACTGACGTATCTGCTAACAGAGCACGTATGCACATATTTGATAAGCACTAATGCAGTTGCTGTAACCAAAAATGTGTCCTCAAGGCAATTTTAGCCTAAACAACGGAGCTGCAGTTCTAATTGGGTTCAATAACTCAATAAAACGGTTCAAATTTCCTTTAATACAGAATATTTATATATCTAGAAATAAAAGTTCATGTCTAACAAATGCTGGAATATGCAATAATACAAATGAGACGACTGTATTTACAAGAGTTTCTTATATCACAAATATTCATAATAAATTAGGGACAAAAGCCAGTCGACCCCCAAGTGCTATGCAGGTAATCATATGAGGGTAAGACTACAAAATATCATTTATTTCCGTCTGAGAGCTAACTATGAGTTGAGTGTCACATTTTTCAGGACGTGGGGTCAACAGTCTGTAATTGAAAAGCCCCTCCTTACATTCATGGACACAGTGGCAACAGATTTCCTACTGATACGCCAGTAATTTTAGTACTAGATACATTGTACTAGTCTGTCTTTCCTTTTTGCTTTCTATTGCATTTTATTGTTGCAATAAATTGTTTAGATATTTATGCATGTAAGTTGGTCTACATTAGTATGCAAATACTAGAAACAAACAAACCAATGGTAAATAATGAATATATGAAATATGAGATTTGATTATTCTTTGACTGAACAATGAAGGTAGGACAACTATATACAAGGACAACTATATACAATAGAGTCTGAAAGAGGTTATAGCATCTGATATATTGTATTACACTGGCTATGATTAAGAAAAAAGCAAAAAGATTTCACCTGTGGGGCTATTGCACTGCTAAATATCATATCTATATATGGCTCGAAGTTGAAATCATGGAAAAATTGAAAGAAATCGTTGATTCTTGAAATGCACAGTTGCCGAACAGATTTTAGCTTTCCAACAAAATGATTCGCAATCTACAACAATAAAGTGTGTATAATTATTTTAATTCGATTTAAAAAATACTAGCTAACAAAATATATACATGATTATATAAATATATATAGCGTTAACATAGAGAGAAAATTCAATGAAAAATAAATTCTAATCCTAGCCTTAGTACGTGCGGTGGTGTACAAAGCGAAAACTAAAAACCCCATTTACATTACAATGTTAATAATGATAATGAGCAAAATGACTTTCACTTCAAGTCCAAAATAAAATGGAAATACTGTGTAACAAAAATCATTCAACAAAAAAGGAAACAATTCAAAGAGTAGGAGTGGCAGCCACGATGCTAGAGGCAGCAAGAAGGGTGTTCTATATGAAGCTAAACAATTTTTCTGCACTTCCTATCGTCTTATTGTTCATTAAACTCATATCAAACTAGTCGGAACTTAGAATAAATTTAACAAAAATCCTGCTAATTTTTCAGTGCCTAGGGAAAGCATAAAAGACAGCAGTAAAATTTTGGAGTCAAAAGGAAACGGTCATTGGAGAAACCAATTACGTAAACAGGTTTCATGCTAACTTCTTCAGAGATTCCACACAATAAAATATGGGATAAACTATCTGATATTTAGGGGGGGATGGGGCTATGCTGTTGACAACCCTAAATAATGATTCAAAGTATATAGAGTCTACAGCAATTTTCAAAATGGAAATCAAAACTAAGGGTGGAGCCAGTTTCCTTTGCAAAATTTTTAATTACTTAACTTATATAGTTTTAGTTTTATGTACATAGTTCGTGAAAATTAGCTTTATTTTTAAATTATGCAAATAAAAACTTCAAATATATATCTGATTTAACTTGATTTGATGCCGAGTCCCATTTGGTAAATTGACAATACAATAAGACTCACTCATCTGACAATACATATATCATAAAGTAACTCAAAAATACCAAAATCAACTGAATGCTAATTGTACACATACATTTCCATCAACTCTACTCTAGCAATTACGCTGTTGCTGACAGATTGCATCGCTCGAAATACAACTATAGACTGATTTGTCATGCCTTCGAAAGAAATTAATCTTACCTCATCACGTTTTTCTAAGCATGCCTGGCATAAGGTAAGAATATTAAGCAAAGTTGTCATCAGATGGTTAACATGTTGACCAATCATATTGCTTAGTTTCTTCAATACTGTATGAAGCATATTCAAGAAGCCAATCTGTTTTCGCAATGGGATCACATGATTAAGGTCAACTTCATTTTTCTGGAGGTAACCTTTAAGGGAACAAAGGACAGTATCAATTCCGTTCGAGGTTCGAAAACCTTCAAAGTATAATATACTAATAAACGAAATTCAATACAAATTGTAATTTTTATTGAGTCGCATATACCATGAATCTGCCATGCCTTTAGAGCTTTCCTATTCATGCAATGAAATAAAATCTCCAAACTTAAGTGGAAAAATGGTCTTCAACTGAATAAATACCTGAGCCTATGAGTGGCCAAGCGGTTCAGTTGGCTTCTGTTAGCTAGCTGAGGTTAAGCTTGGCTGTGTTAGGTCAGAAGCTGGATGGGCGACTATCCAGATAAACGACCAAAGCAACTCACTCCGCCGTCCTTCGGAAGGGACGTTAAACTAGGGGTCCCATGCCTGGATGCGGCATGCACAGTAGGCCTAAATTAGCTGAAAACGCTAGATATAACAGCCTACTCAAAACAAAGTAAACAACAACAACAACAACAAAAAGCCTAAGTGCCACAGCTAAATTATCATACAATCTAACACTTAGCACCATAAATCTCGATACAGAAAATGATATGAACAAGAAGCACTATTGTGGGGTTCGAATGTGGTGAATGCATACCGTAAATAGAACATTCTCAAACTACATCTTAGTACGTAAAACTCACAGGCTTGCCATTTAGCTCAGCAGCAGTTTACTTGTGAATTTCGTTTCATGAGCCAAGATACTTTTTGCCACTAGTGGCAGTTTGCTTACTCTGTGTGGAGGTCTGGGGAAGTTTGCTTACGATCGCAGGGATGCTACGCACACTGGCACTTTACAGGAAGAAAACAACAACATCAGAAGGGAAGCATAATTTTAAACACGATAAATTATCTTATCAAATGATTGTCAATAGATCTATTATTGAGGAAAAGCTGCTTGATCTCTGGCACGAAGGTCCTTGTTTGTGCGAGGCTAGATCCCCGAAATTTAAAGGTAGAAGAAAACAAGAAGATGCTACTAGTGGTATGATACCTATGAATAGTTGCATGCTCGTGTGTTCTGTTATGCGAATCAGTCATTTCACTTTCATGTTATTTACTTTATTTAAACACAAAACCCTATCAGCTACTCAGTATGCATATACATGCATGCATATATATATATATATATATATATATATATATATATATATATATATATATATATATATATATATATATATATATATATATATATATATATATATATATATATATATATATATATATATATATATATATATATATATATATATATATATATATATATATATATATATATATATATATATATATATATATATATGTACATTTATATTTATGTATAAAACAGAAACATACATAGTTGATTTACAAATAATTACAAATAAATATTTATTTAAATTCTAAAGTATACCAAACTACTGGTCTTCCTAGGAACCCTACTTCGAGAAGGATGCTAGTATTGCAGGAATTCTTTCAGTATTCACTATGGTTAATTCAGAATACCCCCCCACTTCGGTTAAAACATTCTCAAACTCTTCTGAATTTAATCGATGAAAATGCCAAACTTCTGCGGGCTTTCGCAATTAAGTTCTTGAATAAGATTAGGAAAAAATCATTGAGTCGTTCCTCTTAAGATCCATGATCTATCCCATATAATTTCCTAGAACTGGTTCTCAATCGACGATTGAGACGGCAATCAGGTCTATGCAACACATAAAGCAAGAGAGCGTCCTCTTCAAATTCTTCCCATGGAGAAGAGGAATAATCCATCAATACCGTATGGTTTGCCACGCTTTCCTCGTTGCATTCTGCCTGCAAAGCGCATGCGCAATATTGCTGCGATCACCCTGTGGTCAGTGCCTGTATTCGCAAGATATCTGGAGGTACGCTGAGATGTCGCCAACAACGTTTTCATTTATCAATAGTCTGATACAACAGTACAATCATCTCTTCTTGTGTGCCGATTTTGCATTCATATGATGACTAATGGCCTCATAAATACATGTAATTTGGCTAATGATTTAGCACATACCCAACACCAAACGCACTCACGATGAAATCAAGTTATTTGTTAAAAACAGTATTAAATATATTTAAGCTATCCTGTTCTTGCAAATAAATAATTGCCTTGAGCAATTAGCTTATCCTAATGAAAAGGCTGGGTTTGTTTATGGAGCATTATAAAGGAAGCTTTGCCATCAAATGCGATGCAAAGCGATGCAAAGCAATACAAAGTGTATTTGTATAACTCTATGTGTGTTAGTGGGAGTGTGAGAGTGAGCGTGTGTGTGTGCGCGTGCGTGTGTGTTCTGTGTACACACGTATGTGCGCTTGTATGTGTGTTTCTGTGTGTTTCTTTTAGACTGTCCCAAATAGCATTTCATTGAATAATATTCTCACAATGTACTAAAGGTAACAATAATAATAACATTGTGTTTGAATGTGTGTTGCCGTGTGTCTACTAGTCATGTGGTAAAAACCTTAGTGTATATGTCTTCCTTCAATAAAACTACTTTTCCTTAACAGCTGCAGTTACTTGCAAAAACTTACCCTGAGACAGAGGTTTGACAGGATCTGTGATTATGTGTATGAAAATAGAAACTTCTTCATCAGGACAACAGGATATGAAATTAATTATAATATTTCTCCTGGCCGACTGGTTGGTTTTTCCACCAACACCAAATCCAGAGCGCCTCTGAAGTTTACCAAAGAGTAACCTATGGAAAGATAAAAAAAATGTACTTTAACAGACATCATTATGACTGAAAAACAAATTCGATAACAAATTAGTCAACCACTCTTTTCATTACGAGGAATGATTTAGTCAGCTTTGTTTGAAGGCTCGCGATAATTTTAGCCTCAAAACGCTCACATTGCGATATAGAGTTACATAGATATCGTTTCACTTCAGTACTGTTCAACATATTGGCAACCAAAGTGGTGTACGAAACATTCTTCGTTGTCTAAACCAGACAAATTACACGTACAGTAAAATACGCTGGGAAATCTAAGACTAACTAAGCAAATGTGTGAAAGAAAGAAGGCACAGAAAACTGTGAAAATAAAGAATAAAACTACTGATGTTGAAGCAGCATATTCACGAAGTAAATATCAACAAATGCTCCTTCTGGCATTGATGAGGAATCACAAAGCAGCTTTTGCAGTTGTGTGTATTTTGCATTTTCTCTGTTTTCTACAAAATGCAATTTTCATTGCACCAACGTGTATTACGGGGCGGTTTGTATTTCAAATTTCTTGTTCAAAATGTGCTGTGTGATTGAGACAAGCGTGCATTTGAGGCTAGGCGTTTACTGGAGGAAATATGGTATCTATATTTTGGCTGCTGCAAATGATGGCTCTTGACGTAAACAATGAAAGAAAAAAATGAACTAAAAAGATAGTGGATGAAAAAAGAAATGATTGAGTTAGATAAACTCTAGAGCCCCGTAGAAACGAGAATAGTTTTGACAAAGTAGTGAATTTAGGATCTGACAGGGCTGTTCATTACATTACGCTTGAACAAGACAAAGAGATTCCAAGAGAAGATACCAAAGCTCTAACAGAAAATGATGAAAACTCCATCTAATAAGAAAAGTACATATGATAATTTGCATTAACTATTCAAGTATTATTCTCTAAATAGTGTCATTCGAAAAAGCGCCCAGGAAATTTTCAGTTGTGCCTGCTATTTGTACAAAAAGAAATTGCGAACTCTTCCAGTAGTACGTTTTTCTTTATAAGAAACCTACTACTAGACACGCTAAAATTTAAGAAACTTTCGAACTACAAGGAAAGAGTTAAAAACCTTTAGAAATTTCTGTGCCATCTTTCACAGACTCGGAAATACATTTTTTCTCCAAGGATCTAAAAGTGTCTACTACCGGATGTTTTGCGTGCCTAAAAGCCAATAGACCTAATGGACAATGTTTTTAATGTTTTGCTTTTGCTTTCACTACAATTTGTATGATAAATCAACAAACTTTTAAGAAACTTCTAGAACTAAAATGTGGCAGAAATTAAGAAACTTTTACTACAAGGTCTTGAGCCAAGTTTCTTACAAAAAACTTGCATCACATACATGCATGACATACATACATACATACATACATACATACATACATACAAACATACATACATATATACATACATACATACATACATACATACATACATACATACATACATACTGTACATACATACATACATACATACATACATACATACATACATACATACATACATACATACATACATACATACATACATACATACATACATACATACATACATACATACATACATACATACATACATACATACATACATACATACATACATACATACATACATACATACATACATACATACATACATACATACATACATACATACATACATACATACATACATGCATAGCACATGCATCACTGTAGGTTCATAGGTTGCAAATTCAACAATAAGTAATAAGTAAGTAAGATACTTAGAAGAGTGTTTGTTAAGGGATATCTGAGGTATCAATTTGAACTCCACATCAACGAGTTCATCAACTTGCCATTAACGGCGCGGCATACCGTAAATCCTCGAATTAGCCCCCTGGGGGCTTATTTATTTTTTATGCTTTTTGGGTGGGGGCTTATTCGAGGGGGGGCTTATAAAATTATTTGACAAATGTCGTATAAAAAGCTCATTGTCAAAGCTCCTTTTCTCCGTACTACTACAAGAACAGTCTAAATTTAGGCATTATTCTTTATCAAAGTCTTCATCATCGTTTGGGGTGGGGGCTTATTCGAGGGGGGGGCTTATTAACAATTTGAAGTTCTAGCATGGGGGCTTATTTGAGGGGGGCTTATTCGAGGGGGGCTAATTCGAGGATTTACGGTACGAGCAAAGCTGTGCGAAGCTTTGCAAAGTACTTCCGATCGATACGAAGATGACTCCAACATCGTAAATACTTGCTCCTACCAGTACGAAAAGAATGCAACGCCCACCTCTGCAATAGTTTAATATAAATGGATCTAAGTCTATAACTTTTTACACTCAATATCATCTATGCCATTGAAAAAGCCTTTCAAGAAGCAATATTGCAAATTGAATAGTTTGCCTCATCAAATCGTTTTATTTATTTCTTATGAAAAAACTCCTAAGGGCTGCAATAGCAGTTTCAACTACTCCCCCTATAAAGATTGTTCCCGTTTTTCCTTTTCCATTGAACGGAGATACGCCTTATAGCAAGATAAGATAACGAGTAGAAATTAAACAATGCTAATTATATCTTTTTCATTTCTCCAATTCAAATTCAAACGGAGCCCGGTCTTGAAAACAAGCCACACGTCAGCAAATATGCTAGTAGTCTCTAGAGATTTCTGCTCCAATATTCACATGTTCTGCTCCAATACCCACAATGTGTGATGGAAATCTGCAATACAGCGAAAAACCGCACTCAAGGTTTCAAAATGAGCTTGTCCATGTTGCTATACGATGCGGTAGATCCAGCAATCAGGGTGAAGGTTCTTAAAAGTAATCATTTCCTTACAGATCTTGCACATAAGAGCTGCGTTTCTAAAGTTTCTGGAGCATACATGAAAAGGGATGATCGGCCAATAGGCTGAACATATTTCTCATTGGATATATAATGAAGTTATATATATAATGAAGTTATTTATATAATGAAGTTATTTATAAGAATCTACATGGAATATCAGGCCGAAAAGGTTCCACTAACTTCAAGTCAAAATATAAGGTTTCTAAATGCGGGCTTTTACTCTATATTTAATAAACCCAAGCGTGCCTGTAGTGCTATGAATGGCAAACAATGTTTTGAAACGATTCAATCCCGAACTATTGAAAATAAAGCAGGAAAAGCAAGACAAGAGTGACGCATATGGAAACTTAATTGCTTATGAAAGTTCAATGGCATACGCTACCCTATTGGTCAAATCAACACAATAAACTACTTGCTTTGTACAGAACAATGCATTGTGCCGGTAATAAAACGTATATTGTGTTCACTCATTCTTTTCAATGTCTATCAAAAGAAACTCCATAAAATGACATTGCACTATCATTTCCTAATTAAATCCGGAGACAAAGCAACTTCCACATCCAGATGACATCATCAAATTCCTGCAACATAACACCAAGTGATTCAAAGAAAGGGGAACATACAAAAAGCCTATAGGAAATGAGGAAGTTTTTATGAAACTTACGGCAAAGGGTGAAGAGGCGTTCTAGTCATAAGTAAATCACACAAAGCACTGTACGAATGCGCAGATCTCGCAAGATCCGTGCAGTTCTGGCCTAGAAAATATAGTTATTCATCACTGATAATCTTATTAAGTAGAGCCCAGTCTCTTATTGCATACGATTTTAAGACATTTCAGATAAATGCGTTTCTATTTATGCTGTAGTATTTCACTGAAATGGTATTGTGTATAAACAAGAATAAATTTCAATGTAAATGATACAGGTATAAACTAGAGCTTTCGTTCTGTCAAGTACAACGACTCTGAGAAACTATGAACAATATACCAGTACCTAAAGATGAACATCGTCAAAATAAATTCGAGAAATACAAGTTACCTTCCATAGCCGATAATAGCCTGAGAAGTAGGAAAGAGCTCGCAAAACAAGAATATTGTCGCATAAGATATAAATGGGACGAAAAACATAAATTAAGACGCAAAACGAAAGACAAAAAGCTGCACAAGAATGACGAAAAACAAATAATACTAAGATATTCTTCATTTGGACAGAAAAGGTGACTAAAGTACTATCAAAAGTGTCATATACCATAGAGCAAACAAAGGAATCATCTTCCATTTCTCCGTACTATAGAAAACAAACTTCGTATGCTATTCAAGCAAGATGGTTCCACATAGGAATGTTTCTGTAGTGAAGTCTAGAGTGTACGGGAAGCAGATCAAAACCGAAACGGTTCCAATGGCTATCTAATAAACACAAGATATATTGGTACTAGTTCTGAAATGATTACAAATGGAACAGCTCCATTTTCCTGGAACACTTCCTTTTTCTTTCGTAAAAAGAGGTTATGATTGCATCCAGAAGCCATCAATTTACGTTATGCCAAGATTTACAGTGCTGAGCAGCAGTAGAAGACGAAGGGAGCGAAGAAAACATGATTTAGGAGAAAATAAGGTGAAAATGCAAGAAAATAACTGACCCGAGCGGGATTCGAAGTTGCAGGTCCTCGACATTGTACGTCAAGTGCTCTATAAATAAACCATCAAGTCACGATTTCAAATAGATTTTAAGTTTAATGGTGTGCAATGGCCTTGTTCATGAGAGCGAGTTGCCCACACCAGGGGAGCCATCGCAGTCCTATGGAATGCATAGGATTCGAGAATAAGTACGAAAGTAGAGGAAGTAATAAGAAGTCTGGATGAATATAAAAAGGAAACCAAAAAGCAACTTCAGTACGTTCTTCTAGATTCAAAAGAAAAGGCAAATGAGATGCCAGTTGAAAAAGAGTTGTGGACTTTTAGCAGATGGAAATACAAGAACTTCCTATGAAACATATTGATTGCATTGGTAAGGACAATAGTTTCTATACAAATATCGGTTGTGATGGTGTTCATGTAAATTATAGGGGTGTGGAAAATAAGTAGGTACGAATCAATGAAAATATTACTTGTTGCTAGAGGGGCTGGAGTTGAAAAGATTCCCTAAATCACATTTTTGAAAGGGGATCACAACAGTGTTGCATATAGTGTACAATGTTTATGTAAACACCAAAAGAAAGCTAGATACCATTGCAAACGATTCCTATTCTTCGCCACAAAGCATCAGGGCAATAGTTCTGGACAAAACGGTTTGCTTAGACCACTAAGTAATCAACTGTGAGAACAGCGGTACAATATGCTGGGGACTTGGCGACCTAAACATTTGAACAAACACAAAGAGGACACTGATGACCCAAGATCAGCCATAAATGACGATACTGGATGAGATACTGCACAAGCTAAAACCTCATAAGAGTTATTGGTATATATCAATAACCAGAGTGAAAAAGTGAAGAAAGCTCCAAGGCCCTACGAACTTGCTCTCTACTAAGTAAACGTAGTATCAAGAGATAGGATTGCCTGGGAGGGAACCAATGTAAGCTGCAAAACAATGCACACGATAACATAAACTTAAGTCTGAAACCAACATACACTGAATGTAAATTATGCCAACAAACAGCAGATGCTAATCACGTTCAGACATGGCACAAGATGAATGGATATATAGCCACTTTAGGCATTGCAAAAAAATCGACCCTATTACACCCTGAGATCTGGAATGCGAAGACGATCATAAATTACTAGGTTATATCTCATTCCGCATATCTCACTACCAACATGACAACGACTTCTATCGATATGAATTTCATTTCGAACTTGTTCTTGGATTTGTTGATCTATATCATTATGTCTTTTTGACATTGGATAAGAGTCACCGCGAAACTTTGTTGACACGCTTCATATTATAGCTGTTATCTAGGTTCGATTCCAAAATCACATTTAAGGTCTAGACTTACTTAGACAGTCATTATACACTATTATATACCATATCTTAATACCCTTTATGTCGAGTCACTTCCAAACAATCAACTGGGTGCCAAACGCTTCGTTGCACAACTTTCACCAACAATGTCTTTGATAATCTTTATGACTGCACCCTACTCTAAATCGCTATAGAAACTTGCAAAAAGGACTGAAGTTGATTGGTTTGAAAACAAAAAGGAAATTTCAAATTGGGTGAATACAACAAACACTTTAGGGTAATGCCTGTCAAAGCCTTGAACTGCAGAGCACGACAGAAGGATTTCAAAACAAGTAAAATGTGGGGCCCAACTTCTTCATGTTGGGAATATCCCAAAACATTCCTTCTACATATCAACAAACTGCCACAAAATGAAAGTAAGGGCATAAGATTTCTTCTGGAAGTTATCGTCATAACATCAATGTTATTTTGGGAGTATTTCTGCTACAAAATTGGTCATAGTTTCAACGCCTTCGCAGCAAACCGAAGCCGAATAAAAGAGCGTGCTAGATTAGGAATTATAGTCTATAATTACTATCATATATTAGGAATTACAGTCTATAATACTATAATTACATGATGATCATTAACGATCCGACAGTATACTACTGTCACGACGAATCAAGTCAAAAATGGTTTCTCTCTTCATAGCTTGAAAAGCAAGTCGTAAAACATATATCAAAGATATCAAAAAGAACAAAACAAAATCAAAATGATCTAAAAATTCCTAAAGTAAGTATTGGACATATCATAAATAGTCTTGGTTGCTTTGCAGTTAAGATCTGGGACTGCATTACCTACTGCACTGAAGCACTGAATAGCACTGAAGTAGAATCTTTCGAAAAGTCAATGAACTTTTACTATTATTTCCTATTTACTACGATAACTGAAAAAAGTACAGACAGAATAGCAATGTGGAGTAGCATTTTGAGAAAGATGTTACTCCATAACAGAACTTATGTTGCTAAGGGGTTGCGATGTTAAACTAATGAAATCCAATACACAGCAAATAAAGCTCCTGGGAATCACTCTTTGTCTTTAAGAATTTCAGGTTTTCAATCAATGACTTCAATCGAATCCTCAACCTCCCATCATTTGGTAGAAAGTCTTCCTGTCTAACTACGCCCACTATCAAAAAGTACCAATAATAGATAATCAAATGATACTTCAGTACTGCACATATAAACAGATAAAAAGGAGCGAGGAGAAAGCGTTCTCACAACTTGTAACCAGCAAGCAATACAGTGGTAAGTGCACAGCTATAATTTTTCGAAGCTATAACTTTGCCTTAAAACAAGAAAGTTCTGCGTAAACTTGTCTACGTTGCATTGATAAGGGAATGGGGGTAATCATGTACAAAATTGCTAAACATGTAGGCTTGCTAACAAAGATAAAAACCAAATTTCAACGTCTAAAATTTTTAGGTTGCATTAATTCTATGCACCTGAAGATGGAATATAATTAATCGGAGACACTTTTTGCAAAATGAAGAATTTTGGCGGTTACTTTGACATATTAAGAACCCTTGTTTTCATAAAGAAACATTCGTAACGTTATGCAAGTAGATAAAATCCATAAGATCTACCATTGAAATTCGTTTGTTACAGAGGATAATGTTTAGTATTACTCTTGCTCTGAGTTTGCTCAACACGTCTACTTTTTAAAAATTCTATCACATTCTGTGAAAAGAGATTTTTGCTACTCATTAATTGATTCCGAACTCTTTCTTAGAAACATTAACTCAACTTGTAAAACGGTTGCTGAACCTAACAATATAATATTTCCGTCAACTTAATATACCAAATACACCCTCCATGAACTTCCTATTACAATACTTTCATCTACAGATGTTTCTACAAGCAGCTTTATTCCTACTTGCCTTGTTCGCTCAGGCAACTGAGCAGACAAGATGTCGCAATCAGAAACTTGGAGCCAATATTGTTGGTGTGGGTATGAACAATCATCTGTACGTGAGACGATCAACTTCAAACAAATTCAGCTGGATTCTAGTACCAAGAAGTTGCTGTGTTACACAAATTCATATCATGAAAAATGGCATGATACTTGGTGTAGGACTGGGCAGGTAAGTCCATCTAAATGAGTAATTACCGAAGTATTCAAATTATTTAAATGGTGGTCCCCTGCAGCATACCTTTTGGAATCGAGATCCCCATATATGGATGAATATATGCCATATATTATATGTTATTCCTCTTGAGGCCCCCTGAAATCCTTCGAGCCGTCTGCAACCCTTTGAAGTCCCCTACGGGACCGTGGACCCCAATATGGAAACCACTGATCCAATTTGTCACTAGCCATCCAGATTCTAGACAGTTTACTACTCATTAACAGGGGAGGGGGTGGGATAATGTCTATCTATAATGTAAGGTATGCCTTGTAGTTAGCCCCCGGGTAAAGCAGGCACAAAGAAGCATGGGTTCGCCTCGGGCTAAAATAAATTGGGTTAGTTTTCCGCAGAGTAAATGCAACTAAACTTGAGTGACTCCGGGTAAAACCCATTACTTCTAGAGGGTTAGTGTAATGCGAGGAGAACCCGGATTAGTTTGTGTAGAGTAAATACTTTAACACTGAAACTGAGACACTGAGACTGATGTAAGGTTGCTAAAAAAAAGTTCAGCAAATGGACAAAAATGTTTTTTTTCCAGGGAGCTAAACTATGGAATAGCCTTCCTGCTGAGTCTAAGTCGGCATCCTCCCTCGGTGGTTTCAAAAATTCAATACAGGGTTGACAATTTCCTTATTTTTTGGAGGGCCCCTTGAAAAACAACTTCCGTTGAAGGGCAACCCTCCCTAAACAAATCAAATATGAATATATATGAATAATATAAGGGCGGATACTTCTGCGGGTAGGAATTTTCGCAAGAATAAAATCGCGAAATGCAGGCCATAAAAGTTTCGCGAGTTCCATCTTCTCTGCAAATTTCACGGAAGAACTTTCGCGGCCGAGAAAAAGCTCATTTTTGCGTAAAGCAACTTTCGCGACTGAAGAAAAGTGAGAGAAAAACCACAATCTAGTATGCATTTTCGGTGATTTAAATGTCGTAATATGAAACGTTTATAATGACAGTTTCCGAAATTAAGTCAAGAATACTTGAGGAAGAAGAAGAAGGTCTCAGCCAATCCAACTTCGTAAAGAGACAAAAGAGAGGTATTCACGGAACCACTGAGGCGAAAACGAAAGGACTCGGACTCAAACTTAACGGATTCGTCACATCTTATTGTCATTAATGATTTATTCATTCATTCATTTCATTTAAAATTATTGAACGTTGGTATAAAACGAAATAGTTATATAAAAATTAAAACCAACATACCGGAATACTAAAAAAAGTAAAGAACTTAATTTTTTTAAAAGGAAAAATGTGAAGAAAAAATAAATTAAAACAAGAATATCAACAACTAGTTTCTGCAGATGTTACACGTGCAATGAGTGCAATTCCAGGACTTGATTTTTTGTTTGAGTATGGCAAAGTTCTGTGCAGTTTGTATTCATCACTGAGGCTATTCCAGAGTAGGCTGCCTTTAAATGTCAATGAATTTGTACCAAATCTCTGTGATCTAGCCGGTGGAAGCTCGCAGAGTATTTTAATTCAAAGCATATGCAATTAAGGTTACTATCAATAGTAACGCCAAGGAGTTTCACAAGCTCATCCTCTTGGATTATTTTCCCATTCACATTTAGATGTAACTTGGTATCTACTTTTTTCCCAAGAAACATCATTTCAAATTTCGCAGGGTTTGGCAACCATCCCATTCTGATCAAACCAAATAAGAATGGACGTTAAGGTGTTCTCTACTTCAGTAATCACTATATCCATCGATTATCTGCATGAATACAGTGTGATGTCGTCCGCAAAATTACAGATGTTGCAATCCAAATTCATATAGAGCATATCATTTAAAAAATATTGAAATGCAAGGGTTTAAGTACAGATCCCTGAGGGACAATGGTTTTTATTTTACCATATTTGTTTAGACATGTTCCAATTATAACTCATTGAATACGGTTGCCTATGCAACTGAACATTAATCTAAGACTGCTTCTATCAGGCTGCATTTGACCGCAAATTATTCTTTCAAAAATATTTAACACTGAAGGTAAGATACTAATTGGTCTATAATTAGATTTCAGGTAGGATTCCTTACTTTTAAAAACTGGTGACAATGACTGATTTGTCAGAAAAAGCATTCTTCATGAGCATAAAGCATTTCAATTCTGTCCCTCCCTAATGAATCTCCTGACAGGTATCCATCTCCCTAATGAATCTCCTGACAGGTATCCATCTCCCTAATGAATCTCCTAAAAGGTATCCATGCCCTTATAAGATCCGTCTATGGCCGTGTACGAATCTTAAGCACATGGATACAAAGCCTTTTGGGCAGTGCCTCTTATCGTCTAAAAAATGACATTACCCTCAGAAAAAAGTGCATAATACTTCACTGTTACATTCACAGCCATGTTCGTTGGAAGGGGGACATTCAATTTATAAGGCTATAGGGTCCAAGAGAGTAAAGGCATAGGTGCCTAATAGACAGGAGCAAAACAGGAAAAAAAGTCGAAGGAAATAATTTTCTTGAGTTAAAAGTTTTCTGTACTTTGGGGACAAAAACTTCGCGAATTTTGATTTTGAAAACTTTCAAGGCATAAACTATCGCAAAAGAGGTAAAAAAATCACGAAAATCGCGAAATTTTCTGCCCTTAAAGCACGACATACGAGATCAATTATCCTATCGCAATCAATTGCCGCTACTGTCCTTACGCCACTTTATATTGTACTTCAATACCAATCGCTTAAATCTGAGTTTAAGAGTTTTCGATAAAACAAAACAGATAAGTGTGGTTGTGCATTCGTGAATCAAACGAGCAATGGGAGGGAATCACCAAAGTTGACTATTTTGCAGAGGATCTAACATACCATTTCAGCAACTGAGAGATTAAGGCCAATAACGTGAGTTGGCAACTAGTACTATATGCAGTATAAGAGCAAACAAGTACCTTGGGGGTCCTTTCATGCCCACCCCTAAAGACGCTAATTGTTCTAAAGCGGCGTTAAAAGGACAAGCGGTAAAAGGGACGGCGCAAAAAGATTCTATGTAAAATGATATATAGCAGACAGAATAAAACAACATGTACCCACGAGCATCAGGATGAAAAACACTATAACAAGAGAACAGCCACCTCGTATGTGTAAAAACTCTAATTCTAAAATGAAAAGTGATTCAGCCATAGGACAACATCTTATTACAAATCCAGAATGCGCCAGAACATATACAGACGACAATTTTCGGATCATTGAGCAAGCAAGATCGTCCTTTCATTTAGGTGTTTTGGGATCAGTTTACATTAAGACTCAAAACCCAGTCTTGTGTAAACAAAAAGAGTTCGTTTTTTCACTTGGACTCTTCAAGTAAACAATGGTGAATAGGTTCTAATTGGCCAATCATTGGGCCAAATAGACGCATTATTCATCATATCATGTGTACCCGCATCTGGCTATATATTTCGGTTCACCTTTCGGTCGTTATCCGACGTTTCATACTCTGACGAGTGTCGGACGAAAAAAGCTTTCAGTATGCTAAAAGAATGTTCCCGCTTTTTCGTGCTATAGTGAAGTTCTGTAGTACCAACAGACTTTTCACGTAAAATGATATTCGAGGTAATGCACCAAGTTTTGACTCACATTTTGCAGAGTGATTGCATGTGTGTTTTGGAGTTAAGATCTTTACCTATAAGTATAACCAAACCTAATAATATTTCTTTGTTGCTTTGGTCTATTTTAACACTTCCTGAATATCGTGTGACAGGCTCATTATTGCCTCCAAACATCAAAGATGACACTTATTCTCAATCATTTTCAATTGGTTTCTGAAAGCTTGTCATGCCAAGATTTTCTAAAACGCTTCAATATTTCTTTCCATATATGTACAAAGTTGTATCATCTATATAGTTGCATATCTCTTAACCACTCATTAGAAAAATAGATCTTAGGAAAGAGGACTTAACACCGATCCTTGTGGCATTCCCATTTTTTAGTTACTTTCCATGTACTGTACACGCCATTTACATTGACTCTTTCTCTTCTATTTACAAGACAGCTGTAGATTTAAAGGAGAGGGCATCCCTGCTAAATCTATATGCATCCAACTTTACAATTAGCAACTGATGATCTATGGAATTGAATGCTTTCAAGATAATCAATGAACATCTCTGCAACATTTTTCTCATCACTGGCAATCCTATCACCTTTCAGAGTTACAGTTATACAGATCTTATCTTGTCCCAAAATAGTGCTTTCGTGGCTATGCAAAATTTTCTATTATCATTAGATTTCGTCTGGTATAGATTTATGTACTAGGTACTTTCCGTCTCACATAGAAGCTTAATGCATTCATTCGTTTGGGTTCTAAAGGCCCTGTTATTGGCTTTCGTTTTATTTTTCTTGCAGCAATATCAGTAAATACCCGGCTCGTAGCAATATCATAATAATTTGTTTTCAAACTTCATAATATTTTCACAATGTTAACTGGTATATAACTATACGCCTTTCTACTGTAACTGTAAATGAAGCGCAAAAAGCCGTGTTGTGGGAAAATGAACCTATCATTAGAAAAATATGGTCTGGACGTTGACTTAATGATAAAAAGAACAAACTTAGCATACAAATTTCTGTAGAATACCCCAATGGCCAATTATATATAATTATATTTTAGTATGTTCTAATTGCAATTTTAGTTAGTTAACGCAATCATGGTAATAAACAGCTATGATAAACTTGGTATAAGTCGTATTTCTCTTTACTGTTAAATCAATTCAACTAATGAGGTAGAGAGAATTCTTTGATCTTAAAATGTGCAGTTTCTGAGTTAACAAAATACTGCCAGTGTAAATAAATCACTTTACTTCAACTTCTATGCTAGACATATCTGGAAACGAAGAACTCTGTTTTCCGCATGGAGTAGAGTGCCCAATTCTTGTTGCGTAAAAGACGTCACAACATTCCAAAAGTCTTGCCGCAGTCCAACGTATATTGTAGGTGTTGGTATGAATGGAAAGTTATACTCCAAAAGAACATTGGCTGGCAGATGGAGTGGACCGTATGCACATTCTGGAACGGTCAAGGCCGTAGCTGGAGTTAAAGGTACAATCTATGGAGTGGGAATGAACAGTCACATCTACAAGCGATCTGGATTACGAGGTCGATGGACACATATACGTGGTTCGTGCTGCGTCAAAGATTTATCTGTCAGCTCTAATAGTGCCCACACTACATATGGTAAGATATTAACAGTTTTTATCAATGTTAGTAGATTATGACTCAAAACCATCGTACTGAAATCAGGACAGTAACTCGTCTGCATCAAAAGTGCTGCATGAAGATATAATTTTTCGTCTGGTGCTATCTCAAGGCAGTTTTTAGCGACCCCCCAGATTCATTCAAATTCCACACTTCAGTGATTAAGTCAAATTAATGTTTGTTCTCTGGTATTTGATCAACCTTCAGTATTAAGTTTTCTTTTATAGACACTATTGCTATCAAAATAACGTGACAAATTCTCTGTACTTTACATATATTACCTCTAAATATCAATCTTCATTCAACAGCGGTTGGTACGAACAACAGATTATACAAGACGAATCTCAACAGGCGAGTAACATGGTCCGATCAAGGAGTACACACATGCTGCGTAAAAGCAGTCGCAGTTCAGAGAAGATCGATAAATGTCAAAATAATAGGAGTTGGCGTCAATCATCAGCTATACGTGAAGCCAAGACTTTCGTCACCTTGGGGCCACGTTTCAAGTAGTGGATCGGTAAGCACTTATCCTGTCTCGAGCATTGCTTAAGCTAGAGTTACGAGGTGCAATTTTTCATGGCAACTTGCTTCGCAATGGTAAACTGCGCATGCGCCTTACGTGCGATAGTGTTGCAAGTTGCAAAGTTTGATGTTACACGGTGCAATGGCTATAAAAATGCTAGCAATCGTTGCGAAAAGTAGAGGAGAGTTCTACTTTAAGCAACTGTTGCGAGAGCAAACAAGCTGTGTTGCACAGCACGGAAAGTACATGAAGCATCAGGCAATCGGTCTGCAACTAAAAAAAAAGAAAAAAATCCGATTGGCTCAAAAGGGTCAGCCCAACCATTTTGGCACCATACTGTTTAGGAGGCATGGTCCTCCCAGTCCTCCTCTCGATCCACTACTGACTACGGCCGTGGGGTAGTCACTTTCCTTTGCTCCACATGGTATCGTTCCTGTTTTGTCGTATAGTAATCATAAAGTATAGTAAGAATGTCATTGTATTGTAACTGCATTACATGAATAGAAAAAAACCTGTATCGCAATGGCATTGCAACAAAAGTTGCAAACGAAATTGCACCAGGTAAAACTAGCTTTATCTCCATTACATTAAAAGCAAAAGCAAAGCTGCAAAAATTCTGAAAGGAAACACTTTACGTAATTGAAGTTTCCATTGCAAGAACCATAGTACTCATAACGCAAAAATGTGTGGCAGCTTTGTCATGCTTCACGAGACAATTCTATGTAGCTTTAACATCAAAGGAAGTACTCTAAAATGCCTGCCAAACGAGTTGAAGCACTTACTATGATTTATGCTATAGATGAGCTATAGCATACCCACTCCGCTAAACAACGCTGTATAAAACAAATGTGAGCAACAAGTGGTGTGTGTGTGTGTGTGTGTGTGTGTGTGTGTGTGTGTGTGTGTGTGTGTGTGTGTGTGTGTGTGTGTGTGTGTGTGTGTGTGCGCGCGTGCGTGCGTGTGTGTGTGTGTGTGTGTGTGTGTGTGTGTGTGTGTGTGTGTGTGTGTGTGTGTGTGTGTGTGTGTGTGTGTGTGTGTGTGTGTGTGTGTAAACTACGGGTGGTCACTATCGAATCTACATTGTCTAAAGGGGAGAAGTGGTTTACATTTTTATTGGTATCACAGAATATAGGCAGGAGTCAGACATTCAAGTAATTGCGCGAGTGTTTCAACTGCTTTGGCAGGCATTGTAGCATCTTTACATCATACAAACAAGACCTCCTATTTAAATCTCTCTTCACTCTTTCCTGTCAAATCAACTTGAGTTGTATAGCGTATAGTATGTACTTGTACAATTAACTAAATCTAGCATCGACAAGACTCGCAACTTTGAACAGAGTATAGGAACCAATGTGAGGACATGAAACGAAGTACCAAGGGCATATTTATTTCAGTCACTGCAATTTATTTTCATCTCTGTCAAAAATCATCTCTTTCCTCCACAGTCCATTACAGAAAGTACCTCTGCGTATCTCAATATGGCAGTTAAGGAGGGGAGCTTCCCATTTTACTTCAAATAACTAAATATACGTGTCAAGATGCATCGATTCTCTTTCAGGTGAAAAGTATTACGACACTCAATAATGGATTCCTGGTAGGTGTTGGAATGAACAACCATCTGTACTACAGGACAAGATTTGATAGCTCATGGAAGCACGTACGACATTCTTGCTGCGTAAAGTCGATAGCACAAATGAAAAATGGACTCATCATTGGTGTAGGTATGCGTAACAGGCTGTGGGTAAGGCAAAGCCTCTTCTCCAAATGGTCCTGGATGGTACCAAGGTCCGGCTCTGTGACCAGCATAACGATTGGTCCAAGAGGGCAAATCATTGGCGTTGGATTGAACAAAAAACTCTATGTCAGAAAATGCCTTACATCTCGTTGGTTCGGTCCTCTTCGGAACAGTGGAGGAGTAATTGACGTAAAGTATGGTTCTGGTGGATATCTTTATGGAGTGGGAACAAACAAAAGGTATCACATCACTTTTTTCATAGCAAATTTTCTAAACAGTAACATTACTATGGTTAAACTTTTCAAGCACTGGAAAAATGCAGCAAACTATTTAAGAGCATGCTATGGCAAACTACGGCCGAGTGAATGTTCACTGAATTCTCTAATGAATGTTCATTATATTCAATCATAAACAAAAGAAAGTATTTCCAAACATTAGCTGTTTATTGTCAGTAGTGACACTTCTAGTATCAAAGATGGAAACCATCGCCAACATCTTCCAAAAACCAAAACAATAATTCTTTGCTTGCAGTTCAAACTTACTAAGAGAAGCAGCCTCTGCTAGGGTAAACAGAGGGATGTAACATAGATACCTCATATGCACAAAGTACAAAGCAAATTCTGATATCTCCTCTCTACTTTTTTTCATAGGATCTACAAAAAGAGAACCAGATCTCTGACCTCTCGATGGAGCATTTTGCCAAAGCACAACTGCTGCGTAAAATCAATTTCTGTATGCTGAGGGAAGTGCACATTAGCAATGAAACACATTCATATCACTTTTACTTTTCGTCGGCAACTTCTTACATTGCCCAGCATTTTTTGATGTTTTTGTAGTTAGATACATAGTAAAGCATATTCACTTCAAAAAGTACAATTGACTTCTTGTGTTATTGCCCTCTTGTAAAGAACCTAAGGCTCACAATTACAACGAGGAATGGCCTTGATGTTTGACAAATCAAAGCATTGTTTCTTTGAGGTTGTTTGACTAATCTAAATCCATAGGTAGCCATTGCGTCTAGAACATTCTATATTAACAGATGATGTTCATGGAAGTTAGATCCTTTCTGCCCGGTAACCAACAGTAGTCTCAACAATCAAGTTTCTAATTCAACCAGTGATAGTAATTGCTGAAAACTGCACATTGAAAAAGTGCTTTTCTACACATCCGAGTGTGGCATGTCCTGCCCCACCCTGCCCTGCCGTACTAAGCGATTTCTGGTTGATTCGGCTCGGTATGACCATATAACCGTATAAAATCAACATTCCATTTGGTTCGAAAGAGCCGTACTTTAAACCGGAAACGGGAATCTGACTCCAAGTTCAGGATTAAACTAAGAGAGAAGAAACTGGTCTCTCAATTGTAGGATATAAATCACTATCATGAATTATGGTGTCGAGCTGATGTGGATGAAGAGGAGAAGAACATGTGGGCCTGCTAAACGGTACGTAATGTCGGAATGAACTGAGAGAAAAAGTTCATTAGAGATGAGAAAATCCCACCCTGAAACACATTCAAGAAAGCCTGATATTAGAAGAGAAAATAAAATTACACTGATAAGGAGTCGACAGAAGTGAACCATGAAATAAGAATTCAAGTTGTGTTGTCCCCTAAACAGGCATATGCTAGCCAGTGATGGTAATACTGTAAGAGGTGTAAGGTGAGAGGTAAGTATAGACACGCTCCTAATATTGAAGTATAACTTCTCTATTCAATCAATCAAAATGACACACTATATACAACTACTAATTGGTCATCTGACAATCATGTGACAAATCATGTGTTCCTATTACAACACACTAGGGGGGGGGGCATTATGTTCGAGAACTGGCTCGGGACGTATCATGATTTCATGGGCCCGGTATCAATTAAATCACGGGCAGGAACTCCAGGTACAGAACATGAGATAAGGAGCTGGTTATAAATGGAAACAGGTGAACCTACAGAAGAAATAGAGGGGTGAACTTCAACCCAGCCCTCTGTTAGGGCACCCCTTGGAAGTTTAAAGAATTGTAACTCATCTTTCTAGGGTTTGCAGCCTTAGCAATGTTGCTAGGGAACCTAAGCTGGGATGGGGCATCAGATTTTGTGCATTGCTCAAAAGAATGGTCTTAAGCTATGCGAAGTTGATAATACTCCACCCAAGGACAATTTTGCTGGAATTGGCCTGGCTGGCTGGTTGCAATTGAAACATCGAGACCGGCCTCGTTGTCGATGATCAACATTGTGCTATCGCTGTGAAGGTGAAAGACCATCATCAGATCTACAACGCTCAAGCTGTGCTGGGTGCAATTCCTTCAAAGAATCCTGCAGTATGGATTGCTGGGTTCTTAGCTTAGCAACAGAAGCTGTCGACTGAGCAACAGAAGACGCCAATTGATCCTATGGAGGCGAAGTGTGCTCAATACCGTATATGTGTGAGAAACAGCATGGGCAGGCTGAGTAACATGATAACGGTGAACAAACTCACACACTTCGCTCAAAGTTGGTATCGGATTATACTCCAGAAGTTTAAAGCGAAGGGTTGGAGACAAACCTTTCACAAATTACCGGGAGAGTAGAGCATTTCAAGCACCATCTTCCAGGGTTGGGTCAACTTTCAGCAGAGGTTGCTCCAATTCGAATAGATACAGCGCTGGATCTTCCTCAGGGAGTAATGAGCAATTCTCAAACTAGCGGTTAATATATCATAAGTGCTCTTCTGATCGGCAGTCAAAGTATTATAATAGGATAAGGCTGGTCCACGCAAGAAGGCAGGTAATTCGAGTAATTTTGAATCAGTATTCCAGCCGTTAGCCGCGGCATAGGCATCAAAAAA
This sequence comes from Mastigias papua, assembly GCA_964019165.1. Classification (NCBI taxonomy): domain Eukaryota; kingdom Metazoa; phylum Cnidaria; class Scyphozoa; order Rhizostomeae; family Mastigiidae; genus Mastigias; species Mastigias papua. Next base: position 9,955,765 of record OZ025268.1, on the reverse strand, counting down.
GTGAAGTCGATTCACGAAATCCTCACTCTCGAACTTTTCCGGCAAACCCGAAGTCCCCATTACCTGACGCTGTCGTTCCATTCTTCATATTCATATGTTATATATATTACATTATTTATACACAAAAATCCCTTCAGCAAATCTAAGAGACAGAAATAAAACATATAATTAAATTTACAACCTAAGTATAATTAATCGTTAGGGCCTATTTGCTGCTCTTCCAGGGAGTCGTGTTTTGATCTAACTTCAGCTCTTGAAGTATGATTTTAACGTTCTTTTGAATTGCGGGAGGGTTGGCAGTTCCCTGATTGAGATAGGGATGCTGTTCCACGCAGTAAGAGCTGAATATTGGAAGCCTTTTTTCACATATTCAAGGTTATATCTTGGAATTTGGATATCCTTGCAGTTTCTTGTTCTATAATTAGAGTGCAAGGATATCAGGGGGAATTTATCCCAAAGGCTCTCTGGGCATGTCCTGTTCATAATCTTGTAGGTCATAGCTAATCGATCGAAATCAATCAGTTGTTTTACATAAAGCCAATTATGCGACCAGTTATCCTTAATTCTAGCTCTCTCGATGATAGTTCGGGCTCGGTCCTGTAGATTTTGTAGAACCTTTATTTTAGAGCTAGGAATGCTGCCCCAAATAGCATTTGCATAGCGCATGTTACTTTCAATAAGGGCCCGATATACATTTTCTAGTTGTTTTTGTGGCAGAAAGTTTTTCAGTTTCTTAAGCGATGAAAGACCTCCACGAACCTTCCCTTTAACAACTTTGAAATGTTGTTCCCAGTTCAAACCTTCATCTACAACGACTCCAAGTGACTTTGTCTGCTTTACGCGCTTTATCTCTGAGTTGTTTAGTTTTAGCGGCTCAGAGACGTCCATTTTATTAACTTTTCGGGGATGAACAATCAGCATGTATTCAGCTTTCTTAGGATTGGCAGTCAGCCTATTAATTCTCATCCATTCTGAAATGCTGAGAAGCTCTTTTTGAGCATTTTCAAGTAGATTTTCAAGATCGCTAGATGCTTTTGTAACATGTGTATTACCCGCGTACATGCTGGCCTTCGGTAGTTCTAGACATGTTTCGAAATCATTCAGGTAGATTATGAACAGGAGTGGACCGAGGCAGGATCCTTGAGGAATGCCACAGGTTACTTTTTAGCCGATGACTTTTGCCCGTTCACTGTACAAAACTATTTCCTATTTTGCAAATATGACGCAAACCATTCACCATTTATTCCTCTTACACCATGTTTCCCTAGTTTTGCTAATAATATGGTGTGGTCAACTGTATCAAATGCTTTTTCAGGTCGAGAAAAATAGCTAGATTCATTCCCCTCTTGTTCATGGTTGCATACCAGGAGTCAGTGCTGTTTATCAGGGATACTATTGTTGAATACATTTTGCGAAAAGCAGTCTGGTTTTTTGTAAGTATGGGTTGAAAAAATTCCATCATTTGGTCATGCACAATCTTTTCCAAAATTCTGAAAAAGATAGCAATCACAGAGATCGGCCTGTAATTGTTTGCATCATTTTTTGGACTGGATTTGAGAATTGGAGTGACATTTGCTAATTTCCAAATGTCAGGAAACACACCCGTTTCCATGGATACATTGTATATCAATGTCAATGGTTTCCAGATAAAATCGCCAGAATCCTTTACTAGTCTAGTGGAGACCCTATCAGGTCCCGGTGCTTTTCCATTCTTTAATTTATATATTGCATTTAGTACATATGCATCATCTATCAACTTGAATCCAAGTATTATAGTTTGGGTGTTGATTTTGATAAGAGGGTCGTCACCGTTCTTTGATTCCAGTTTTTCGGCTAATTTTGGACCTACTGTAACAAAATGTTGATTAAGGGCTTCGGTACTATCCTTCTCTTTGGTAAGTTGTCGCCCTTCACTGCATAGGCTTGAAATCCCTACGGAGTGAGTGTCCTTATTCAACACTTTATTTACAGCCTTCCACATACGCTTAGTATTTCTTTATTTTTATCCATTATATCCAGATAGTATGCCTGCAAAGCATCTCGTATTGTTCTAGTCACTTTATTATGAAGTGTCTTATATGCTTGCCATAGATCAGGAGATTTTATTGCATCCTTCTTTGCCCTATCTCTTTCCTTCATAAGTTTTCTAATTTCCGGAGTTATCCATGCTGCTGGATCAGGACGTATTCGTTTTTTTCTCAAAGGTGCATGAATATGAAGGATTGATTCAAAAATCTCCTGAAATGTGGCTGCCATACTGTTTGGATCATTGGCATGGGGGGCTGAGGATGCTCTCCCACTCAATCTGCTGCAGATCATACTGAAAAGACACCCTATCATAATTACTGAGATTGCGGGACTCTATTATCTTTGGTTTTCTGTTTTTGAGTCTTTGGGCGCTTATTTGACGTATCCCATACACCAGATATAGATAGTGATCAACCATCCCCAGCTCCAAGACATCTACCTCAAAGATGTATTGTTTCTTAATGGTAGAGAAATGGTCAGTTAGTGTTTTGCTGATTCTTTGTTCGTTATGTTCGTTGGTAGTTGTAGAAACTCTGGTATAGCTCTTAATCAATTGTTAAAGTTGATATTCAGAGTAAATTGCCTAAAGTCTCTTTGTACTACCATTTTGCTTGCTCATAAAGTCACAGTTTGTATCACAAATAAGTATAATTTCTTTTTCCTCTTCATCTAGTTGTTTTAGAGTGTCCCTGAGATTTTCAAATGACTCTTCGTCAACTCCTGGAGTTGGAGGACAGTACCAACAAATTACAAGAAAAGTTTTTCTCTATCCCGAGGATCAACATTGATTTGCCAATAACCAGAGTGAAGACCTGAATAAACATGATCCTTAAAGGGTGTCAAGCGAATCATCCACCCTAGGGAGAGGTTGGGAATCTTTTTTGTAGCTGAGTTAAATTTCCAATAACCAACATAAAAACCAAAACTAACAGCCTTCTTTTTTACAACGACAATGGGAGATGCCCAAGGATTATATCGGGGTTGAATAACACCTTGTTTCAACATGTCCTGCCTCTGGAATTTGGTTTCAATCCGGTAAACATAAGGAAGGCGCCGTAGATATTGTCTAATAGAGGCACTATCACCTATACCAATGGTATGCTGGAGCACAGAGGAATGACCTAAACCCTCATCAAAAACATCGGTAAATCCAAGTAAATTATCGAGAAGTGTTTGACTATCCGATGGGTGAAGGTCAGCGCATAATGCAGCTTTAAGTTCATGTCTGACAGATGGCAAGGGCGAGGCAGAGATAGGAGACATGTCACTCGTAGAAATTCAGGTGTGTCGAGAACCTCAATAAGGGGGCAAAATTCACCAACCTATTGATCAGTTCGTAACTGTGCTTGACATATGCCTTATGCGGGTATAAGACTGGGGGGGAGAGAGGAAAGATCTGAGAAAGGCAAAACCATTTCGAATGTTCCATTCTAATGGCTGGAACTCTACAACTAACGATGACTTCTGAGCGACCAGAAATACATAAACTAGCAGATAAAGTGACAGGAACAGGACCTCTTTGAATTGATCGCACAAGAAGACAATGGAAGTCATTGGTACTGGCTGTACTGTCCTCTCTAAGCCTGCAGGGTAAGAGAAGAAGGAGAAGCATCACGACACTGAACAATGGAGTCCTAATAGGTATTTCAGTTAGTAACAACATGTACTACAGAAAAAGTTCTGACAATTTCAACTGGAGGCATGTACGAAATTCTTGCTCTGTAAAGTCGATAGCACAAATGAAAAATGGACTCATTATTGGTATAGATACAAGAAACAGGTTGTGGGTGAGGAACAGCCTCTTCTCCAAATGGTCTTAGTTGATACCGGGGTCTGGCTCTGTTATCAGCATAGCGATTGGTCCACAAGATCAAATCATTGGAGTCGGATTGAACAAAAAACTCTACGTTAGAAAATGCCTCACTTCTCGTTGGGTTGGTCCTCTTCCAAACTGTGGAGGAATAATTGACGTATAAAATACGGCTCCGATGGATATCTTTATGGAGTGGGAACAAACAAAAGGTACATCACTTTCTCTACAGTATATTTTCAAAACAGTAACATTATTGTAGTCATAGGTCAAGAGAGGTAGACTTGAATAATTGTCATTAGTGGCACTTTTAATATCAAGATGGAAATCATAAAGGTAATGTCTCCCTAGAACCAAAGGAAACTACTCTTTGCTTTTAGTTCAAACTCACAAACAGAAGCAGCTTTCGCTGGAGTATATTGAAGGGTACAGGATACATATCTCATACGTATAAAGCACACAGTAAATTCCGATATCTCTCTTCTAATTTTTTACAGGCTCTACAAAAAGACAACCAAATCTCTGAGATCTCGATGGAGCCTAATACCAAAGCACAACTGCTGCATAAAATCAATTTCTGTGTGCTGAGTAATTTTGCCATGTACTCACAGAACTGGATATTGCGAAAAACACTATAATCACTTTTTACTTATTTGTGGTAGCTTCATACTTTTTTAGCACATTTTTTGATACTTCTGTAGCCACATATTTATCAATGTATATTCACTTCACAAGGCACAAGTGAGTGCTTCTTGTACATCGTTCTTCACTGCACTCTTGCAAATTATATTCATAACAAGGAAGCAATTTCAATGCACTGCTAAAGAGTTGAGGATTTGGAAGTTTCAAGTCAAAGTCTACAATATTTTCATGCCAAAGGTTTACACGCAAAATGGCACCATGTTAATTACTGTTAGTGGCCACTAAGAATGCCACAACGAAAACATGGGTAGACTGATAAAGGGGGCACTTGCAATGGAAGAAAGGTACATGGGAAGCCATATGAAAACTACTATGAACTTGTCTACTGTTTAAAGTCCAAAGCAACAAATAGCAAAGCTGTAAAGATCTTGTATGGACCTGTGCTGCTAATCACAGTTTGATGCATCGAACGATCATGGTGCAAACTTCTCAAGTATTTCGGTTATACGAAAGCACTATACTAGTCCCAAGGAGCATGAAAAAATAAAAAGGAAATACTCCCATTGCCAATATACTGCTGAGACAGGTGCCTTGGCGCTAAAATATCTAGGGATCTCAGTTATAGAAGCTCCTTAAAATAGTGCGCGAAGAAATATGCGAAAAGCTAAAGGAAAGGTCTGCTGGATAGCTCTAATAAAAAATCAAACAATCATACCTGATAAGAATGTTCATAAGGCTGGCTCTGTGCTCCACCTTAACAACTTGGTCGTTTTCACTTGCAGAAAAAAGCGTCAGTGCGTCCCGAAAAGTATTCTCTTGAAACAGTTTATCCAAATGCTCTTCGTAAGGCTTCAAGTAGCTGAATTTATATGCCTTCAAGCAGTTCCAAACTGATTGCTGAACTTCGTTATCACGATGCATCAACATCTCTAAATATATATCGTATAACTTGGATTCTTGGTACAAAGCCTTGGGATTTTTAAACTTACTAAACAAGGCCAAGAAGGCCTTTAACATCTTTGCTTTATTGGTCGGCTCGTGTTTTCTCCTGCTCCTCTTCTCAGTCTCACAGCTATCTACTGGATCACTAAATGACAACATATCATCAGATTGTTCACTGGTCTGATTGTCATTAGTCTTCAGATCTTGAGTTGCTGCGAACAGCTCGTCAAATTGGCCATAATCTTTGCTATAGGTAAGAAGAAGACTTAACTACTTAGCCTGGCTCCTCTCAGGCCTCGTCTACACCAGAACGGACCCAAATAGATTCCTACCAATTCGATTATAGATAGGCTTTGCGTCTACATTAGACTTGCTGGATCCGTTACTCATTTGGGTCTGCTATCTGGACTCATTTGGGATCGCTTTCAAAAGTGTACTCATTTGGATCCGTCCCCGTTTAGGGCTAGTGTAAACAGCTGGAACCGATCCATACAAATACAGGCATAGAACTTTCTATTAAAAGCCAATTGTTAGCACCAAAACGTCTGAAATATTGAAGGGACTCGTCATCATCAATACGAGGTAAAATAGCCGAAACAGGGGGTATCCGTGTTAATGTAAACGCGATCAAAATTGCATCCGTTCTAGTGTAAGCACCAGCAAAACTGGTCACAGATCCAAATTGGATCCGTATACATTCGGATTCGTGATAGTGTAAAGGAAGCCCCAGTCTACATTAAGCTCGTCAAAAACAAAACAAAGTACACATTAACGAAACTGGCCACGTGGCTTCATATGGTAATTTATGTACTTCAGATAAAGCTAACGCTGAATATGATCTACGTACACTCTATATATGAAATGAAGAATACAATATGCAACCTTCTGACAAAAAAGTCAAAATCCAAAGTTCTTTACAATAAGAACACTCTTGAGTTCTAAATTTACACGGGTCATTTTACAAAGACATAAATTGTTCCACAAATAGGAACTATCATTCGGAAAAAGACAAGATTTTCTAGCGATTGCCAAAACCTCCTGCAACATTTATCTCAAACATGTGCGTTCTAACTCATCGTACAAGATAGTAAGAAAACTTCCTTTAATGAAAAACGTAGTGTGAGTTCGGGATAACCTTACCTTAGAAATGTGAAAAACAATGGCAAAACATCTCTAGACTTTGATTCAACCAGCTGCGGGAATTTTGCCATGGCTTGGCACATCAGTAAACGAAAATTGTTGTCATCCGGTCGACTTAGTACATCTACTTCCGATGCACTTGCAATGTATTGAGAAAAGCTGCAGTCATCATACATTTTCGTAACGTCAGGTCTTGATTCTGAAAATGAATAGTCTACATATTCTTCAGCTGACCTAATCGGGAGACAGGTACCTAAACTGACAAACGCAGAAGCCAGTGACGACATTTCACATGATGAAGAAAAGATAGTTACTGCAGAATACCTTGAAAGAGCAAACACCTTTAACTTTGAAGGACATTACGAGTATGCTCTCGTGTCTCTATAGCAATGCAGTTGTTTAAGCACATTGAATCTAAATGGACAATTATACTTGAAACTATGGAATCTAAAACCGATACGTTATCTTTTCAGTAAGTCAGCCCATTCAACAGAGAACCATGCGCTCAAAAAGATTGTTGAAAATTAAAGAATGCTAAAAACTTTACCACTGCTTGAAAAAATGTTCAGTAATAGTTCTCTAAAAATGGGCCAAAACTGCTTTCCATTCTCTTCATATGTCTTTATCACTTCTATGGTTGGTGACCACATAGGCCTAAGGTTTACACGCAGATTCCCGACAAGAAAACGAACTACCAGCTCAACATTAAAGTTCTGCACCTCTTTGTCCTCATATGAGCAGAACGCAAGCTTTCGTAGATGCAGAAGTCGTTCCATATATTTCTCAAATGAGATAGCAATTTTCTCAGCATTCAGGCACTTTTCTATCATCAACAGCTTTAAATTGTCTCTCTACAGTAATAAAAGTAGCAAAAACAGGTATGAGCGAAATCACGCTAAAATAATGTAGATTATACATCAAAGTGCATTATATAAATAAAAATATAAATATAAATATAAATATAAATATAAATATAAATATAAATATATATATATATATAAATATATATATATACATATATATATATATAAATATATATATATATATATATATATATATATATATATATATATATATATATATATATATATATATATATATATATATATATATATATATATATATATATATATTATATACACTTTGGGTTCAAAAGTGCTGCACAGGTTGATCCAATATGGCGTCCAATGAAGGCTTGTCACAGGTTGACCAAAACCACAGCTCTGATCTGAAAGCCAGAGAGCATGTGGTCAATGTTTCGGCGGAAAAGTATTTGTTTGAGTGCTTACGTGATATATGAGGCATAAAAAGTTTGTGCTTTCGTGCTTTTTTCTTTTCAAAAGGCTCTTAAAGAAGCGTACCTAAATCAAATGATAAAGAACAACTTGCTGTGTAAAATATTGAAGAAAAAGAGCATTGCTGTCCAAGATTTGCGGCAATTCCTGGATTCTAGTATAGCTGTTTAGTATGAAATTAGAAGAACTTCAGAAAAACTGGTTTTATCGGTTTGAAACCAAAAGATGGTCGCTCAGAAACATTAATTAAGATAAGGGAGAGATTTGTATGCAAGCTTTACAAGAAGCTCAGGTTTGTAAAATTGAAAAAATTATGTAACGAGCAAATCAGTATCGTTTCGAACAAAATATTTATTAGCTACCCTGGAAAGGCCTATTTTCACTAATATTGCATAACGTCTTATAAAATATAAAAAGACAGTTTGTTTTTTTAACTTGTGGTAGCTATCACCTGTATTGGTTTAGGTGTACCAAGTACACTTGGTCACTGGAAGATAGACCAAAGGAAAGAGGTTTCCTTTTCGGACTAATGTTATTTGTGTCTGAAAAGGGATAATAAACTACTCATTACTTGATGTATGATAGAAAAAGCCATTTAAACAGTATTTTCTGTTCAGTGCATTGCAATTCAGCATCTGTTATATCTCAGACGAACATTACGCCTAATGGTTTAGGCCGTTTGGTAGCATATACTAAAAACTAGTTCATTTATGTAAACTCTACCTCGTGAAAATAGGCTCTTGCAGAAGCTAGTAATCAAACCGATCAAGAATAGGGGAGGCCAGCTAACTTTAATCATGACAATAATTCTCAAAAACCAACTAAAAGGACAAAAATATATGTCAAATTGGTATCATTGCTGTGTTTCTCGGACCAGAAAACAGTATCTACATATATATTTTCGAAAGTTTGAAGCTGATCGTGATATACAAGCAAAATAGTACTTTAATGGTTTATTAGCAACCAAGGATGAGATTGATGATCCATTGGTCCAGAAACAGAGAAGTATACATCTCAGAATCTCATTGTCAAACTTAACTGGCGAATTCCTAATTGTGTGAATGAAGCCTCAAACACAAATGGTTCTCCCACAAAAATCAATAAATCACAGCTCTAAAGGGGCGCCAGACTGTCTACGTTCAACTGTTTCAAAGTTAATTGAGTTCTGCTCTGCATTGAAGTATTGCTACTTCATTAACAAAGAATGTATTAAAGTCGGATAGGATGAAGTTTAAGTTGAGCATCAATTTATGCCAACAACCTATCAGCCATGATGAATTTTGTCAACCAGTGCAGTAATTTTGAGCCCCAAGTATATATATATATATAAGATGTATATAATATATATATAAGACACTAAATCAAAAATACATACTTTTCTTCAACGTAGACGTTTCTATATAGCATCTTTGTCAGTATCTATCAGCATATATATATAAATATATATATATATATATATATATATATATATATATATATATATATATATATATATATATATATATATATATATATATATATATATATATATATATATATATATATTTATATATTCATATATTTAGATATATTTATAACAATGCAGTAAGGTAGCACTGCCTATAAGATGCTGTTAAAGATAAAGGTGCTGTTGATGAAGGATGAAACTAAGTTTTCACTTCGTACATTATTCTACAAGACAATGCAAAGAAGACAAAACAACTAACAAATGTACCTTGGGGACGTTTATTTGAGTTGACAAATGATGAAGTATCAGAAGTGTAAGATGTCGGATAGTTGGTAAGTGGGATGATAAGTTATACTTGATGATGTAGAACACCCTTTGCAACATTGCCACAGCTGAAACGTCATCTCCTTGGTCACGTAATTTGGAATAATACTCAAAAGCTTGAAGAACATGTACATTAGATGGATGACGCCTTGAAATAGAAACAAATAAAACATGAAAACAAAAAAGGAAAACGAGTTCAAATTGATCGGAAATCAGACTGCACAAAGTGATTTATGATAAATTTGAGCTCCGCTTGATTAAAGGCAGAGTGCAAATGTATAAAAGACGTTGTGTCCAATAGTTTGGAATTTGCTTCAATCAAATTCAAAGAGTCAACATAGACTAAAAAACATGACGAGAAAAAATGCCTTTCGTTACTCTTGAAAAGTCTTCAAAAATACAAACTACTAATATACGACGTAAAAACTCCTGCAACTACCTTCCCAAATCATTTGACCTATGACGCATGGGCGTGTAGATTAAAATTTTATTGCTTGACGGAGCATAACAGCAAAGAACTATTTACTGCAAGACGATGCTTATGGTTTCAAGCACAAAGTTTCAAAAAACGTACGATCAAATACGTCGTTGAATTAAGCAAAATGTTGCTATTCGTGATTCAGTGCTTAATCTCTGCTATAAATACCGGAGAGGGGCGTTTCCGCCTAAAGTTACTTACTGCAATACTGATAGCAGAGTTTCACTTTCAAAATCCATTAGCACACCATCACATGATGTTGATTTTATAAGATAAAAGGATCTGATAGCTTGTGAAATTAGAAAGATGTGAAAGTCAGTCAGGTTATCATCTGTCTCAGCGCCAATTGCAATGCAAGAACGAACTAGTTGCTGTAAGGAGTCAAGAGAATTTTCCATGCTGACTGGTCTGCAAATCAAAACAACCAAAGAATTAGCAACAAGATATTATGAAAAAATGAAATTAGTACCGCACAAAACAACAGCATAGATTGTGCTCATAACAGGTTGAAGTAGTGCCAATGACCGAACAACCGCCGCCTGCCTAATATCCATCCTTGTCTAATGATACTAAGGCTGGAACTGTTCTTCGAATCTAACACAAACAACCTTTAACTGCACAGTGGGCATGCAACTCTGCTATTCCATAAAGAAAATCATTTCGGTCGCTTTTGGTTCACACTTCGAAAATCACCAAATGCCATTTTAAAATGAATATTCATACTTTTCCTCCAACAATTTTTCTGGACAAAACACTGGCAGTCCTCAGTTGCATACAGACGGGCGTAACATTCGTAGGAGCAACAGGAACAAACTTACGTTTCTTGGGTCCCAAATAAACCAGCCTACTGAACACAAACAATCTGAATGTATCACTTGCAAATTGGAAAGTACTGAAAAACTGACAGACAAGTAAATTTCTAGAAGATATTCCACAAGTCCTTCCAACCTGCTAAAGGGTATCTTTAACATGCTAATAGCCAAAAGGATTTACAACAATTAGTTTTCTATTATGACTAGGAAAAGTTTCTTGGCTTCTCATATCCAACAAAGCTTTTAAGTGGTTTGGTTAAATTTACGGGATTTTGAAACAAGAATGACTGCATACCTTAGATATGGTGCTACCACCACACAACACCAAATAGTGTCCAACATCTTCAAAGATTTTGTATCTGAAACACTGAGTTGACTGCAAAAGTTCGTAATATGCTTCAGAATCACATCAGAAACAGACTTGCATCCATCCATTCTATCATTTTCTGCTGTAGCTGAGAAATGCATCAAAGAAAGTTCATCACATGCTGGACTGAATGCTCCATTGAAATAGCTCTCATCTGAGGCAATGTGTTGACACAAACATTTGATAAGCAATGTTGATTCCTCTGACTGGTAATCCATCTCATTTAGAAGGTTCGTCTCCATGTACTTCAAGTAACATGGTAGAAGTGCCTGGTAGTATACCAGTGATGATCTGCATTTCTGTACAACATTTGATATCTGGATTTTGTCAAAATCATTTCTGAAAATCAAATCTATCGTATATTGCACTTCTGTAACTGGCGTCCCTAAAATGTGTGTTTGTATCAACTGAACAAAAAATTCAAGTATAACTTCTCCAGATTTCACAGAATATTTCAGGACAAGCAACTCATTCAGCATCTAAAAGCAAACATATATCAGTGTTATCCTCTAAGCAAAAATAATCATTACTGTACCATTAAGGACTTCATGTTTGGTAACACACTATGTTCGTTTCTTGCTATTAGTGAAATCAATCACCATTCTTGCCTTTGATGCATAGCTACACTTAATAAAAAACATCAAGCCTTTACTACATCAACCTTTTCCATAAGGGAAATGGCTCACGAGCATTGCATTGCACACCAAAGAACTATTCAGAGCAGAATGGCATGAAATGTGCAAACTTCGGTTTTCAGAAAAATTATGAACCGTTGAGGTCCCAATCTGGACTTCCTGTATTTTCTTTTCATGAGTCAAGGCCCAGCACAAATTTTCTTTTAAATAAAATCTGTTGAATTCTGGACTTTAATGTCATAACCAGAGCCTATGCTTAATTATTAACGAATGACTTCCGTTAGCGAATGTTTGACAGTTATTTTTTCGTAAAACTTAGTATATCCTGCTTTGAAAGAGTTTATAAAGATGTCGACATTCAGGAAATTATCCCATGACAAGAACCTTGAAGTATATACAGTGGGAACTTCTTGAAACTTCTCCATGTACGGTATTTCTTCTAGAAAATGCCCCCATCTGATACATGCCATCCTCTTTACAACACTATGTCTAGCTAAAGATATGTAATAAACACCGCCCTCTATTAAAAGCCACCCTCTATTAAGCACCGTGTCTTGAAAGGCGGTGTTCATTAGCAAACCAATCAAACAAGAAGTAACAAATAGCTTAAATGAGTTTTACTTGTATCCTGTCGAGGAATTCTTCCACAGTGAAATTCTTCCACAACTATCGACATTCTCTAGCATTTTTCATACTGTGAACACATTGTCTGTGAACATTACAACACTTTTTTGCGTCAAGTCAGTCTGTCAGTTCTGGCTATGCACTGCTAACGGTAGTCCTGTATCCGGTACTACCTGTTCATGGGTCGGGTTGCCGGTCGGTAACTAAGCTGGCACTACCTGCTCCTTATGCAAGGACGGGGAGGGTGTACCTGGACACCAACACGGAACTGACAAACAATATCAGTAAAAGGCTCATTGGGGAGCCATCACCAGGGATAATTTTGGTAGCATCTTAAGGGCGAGGATAGACAGAACAAGGTTCACGCTGGCTCGCCCCCCCCTCTGTATCCAGTGAAAAGTAAGCTAGGAGGAAATGGCAACAACCGGAAGTTTCTGAGGCTAGCAGAATGGAATATCAGGATATTGTTAGACAGAGATGGTTCAAAAAGACCTGAATATCGGGCAGCATTTGAAGCAAAGGAGTTGAATAGATATAACACTGACATCGTTGCTCTACGTGAAATTCGCTTGCTCAAAATGGTAGCATAGTAGATAGTGGCTATACATTTTTCTGAAATGGAAAGTCCAATACTGAGAGGAAAGAGTCAGGAGTTGAATTCGCTATCAATTCAATTGCCCAAGGCCTGCAACAGAAGCCATAACCGATAATTGACCCAATAATGACCATGAAACTGCCACTTCAGAGGAAGGCTTTTGTGACGATCATGAGTGCCTATGCTCCGATTATGACAAGCAAAACAAAGAAAGGTTCTATAGCGATCAGAGAGAGACAATCAAGAATATACCTATCACCCATAAGCTGATCATAGCTGGAGACTTCAATGCTTGTGTGGGGAGAGAGGCTGAGAACAATCCCAGTGTTATAGAAACACAAGGTACTGGCAAATGCAATGCACATGGAGAGCTTCTTCTGGCATTCTGCTCTGAGTGCAATCTGGTCATTACAAGCACCGTCTTGAAACACAAGCAACATCACCAAGCTGCCTGGATGCGCCCTCGGTCAAAGTATTGGCACCTCTTGGAGTAGGTGATAATATGAATGGGAGCCACAGACTGTGTAATGCATTATAATATGGTTCGATCTAAGCTAGCCTTCACCATGCAAAAACAGAGGAAGAAAACCAAAGTGATGCCAATACCTAAGCTAAATGTTAAAAAACTAAACAATCCGCAGTGTCTCCAGGTATTTCAGAAGCAGCTGGATAAGAACATGGACTATGTAGTTTGGAGAACATGGAATATAGAACATGAAACTGGCAATAACAACAGTTTAGAGGAAGGTTGAGTCAGGCAGAAGAGATCTGCTTATAAAAACTGCCACTGTGATCCTCGGGAACCAAAGTGTAAGCATCAAGACTGGTTTGACCAAAATGATGAGGAACTAAATGCATGATGGTGGAGCAAAATAAGGCTAAAGCTCAAGAACTACAGCATAATATTCAAGCAAGTATTGCCTGGCTTGCAAAGATCCAAAGCCGACTACAGAAGTACAATTGATGACATGAAATCCAAATGGTAGGAAAAGAAGGCAGGGCCACTCCAATAGCCTGCAGATATCAATGATATGAAGGCATTTTACAATGGCCTAAGAAATGTGTGAAGACCACAACAAAATGGAAATGCACAGCTATTAGCTCAAGATAAAAAAAACAGTGTTAAAGGAGAAAGACTGCCCAACATATCAATCAACTACTGAATGTACCTGGAACTGTGGATAAAACTGTCCTAGAGGGCCTCCCTGACAGACCTGCATATAAAGGATTAGACAGTGTACCAAGCCATGATGAACTGAATGTGGCAATTGTTTCCACCTAGGATAATAAAGCCCCTAGTGGCAGCAGGATCCCTGCTGAGGTGTGGAAGCAAGGTGTGTTGAAACTTCAAGAGAGGCTGCATAACCTGATTGTCACAATCTGGAATGAGGAGCAAATACCACAGGACCGGAAAGATGCTAATATTGTCCCTATCTTCAAACAGGGAAGTAGGAAAGAATGCAGCAATTACATAGGGATCTCCCTTCTCTCAAATGCCAGAAAGATAATGGCATGCATCATCTTCAACTGAATAAATGAGAAGATGTGTCCCCACATGTGTCCTACCTGAGACCCAGAGTGGATCTCAAAGCAACCAAAGCACCATTAATCTGGTGTTAAGCTTTTGTCAAATTCAAGAGAAGTGTACAGAGCAGAAAGTGGAGTTGTATACTGCATTCATAGACTTTACTAAAGCTTTTGATATGCTGATCTAATAAATTTAACAAAGTATATTACTCTCTAAAGAAAAAACTTGATAGCCTACTGGCCAAAAAATGTAACACATTACAAATCTTATGTCTACAATACCTTCTGTATTTTTCCTGAATATCCTCCAACCAGTGATCCAGATTTCCAACCAACTAGGATCATGAATAACTTGACAAGATTGATAATTTTTAAGGATAAATGTAACTCCTGGTTGCCCTTGAATGGCAGAACTATATTTTTCTGTAATTCTGATAAGCTTGACTTGACTTCCAAAAAGAGACAATCCCAAAGGATACCAGATGCTTCTTTTGAAGTATAATTACAAGCAGCTTTAAATGTTATTTCCAAGCATTGAAAAACCTGTGAATATAACAAAGCATAGTTCTAATGACAAAAGTCTCTACTTGTTGAGTTATATAAAACACCTAAACTACTATGTAAGAACTACTATGCCATTCATAATATATACTACTTTCACCAGTTATTACATCCTTGAAATGATATTATTAATTATCTCTCTGGTTAGCAGATAGCTTACTAACCAAATAAGAGATATTTGATCATCTCCATACCACAAAGTGATGCCACATTCATCTACAAAGGTACCAAAACTTAGATTATTGGACAAATACCAACTCATGCTAGGCTATGATATGTTTTATTAAATGCTCTTCAATCTCCTACTTGAACAAACAACTTAAGCACAGTCTAATAAGTAAAAAATTAATCTTTGCTTAATCAGTAACAGAGCATCTGTAATCATACTAGTGATGGTACTCGATAGTACCATTTACCCATCTGGGTTGAAAAAGCAATTTAGATATCTATCTATCAATATATTATTGTGCATAGGAAGGCTGCTTGGCATTACATACAACAATAATAGTATTGTGTTAGTAAAACTAAAGAAATGCGATTCCACAGTCCAGCTCTGCAGAAGATATACTTTTTGAGCAATAATTCAATACAATATATACTGAAAACAAATAATCACAAAGTACCAACCTGACCATTAGCACCAGCTAAAGATTGATTTCTTGATAACATTTTGAGGGCAAGACTGATAACTTCAGCAGTGCAAGAATGGAACAGTTTATTTGTACCCTTTATTGTCTCAAACAGCAGGATGCCTACCCCTTCACCAAGACTTGGATCCTCCTGTACTGAACTGAACAACACATCTAAAATACTTTCCTTGCTTCTAATTTTTCTTACCAAGAAAGCTATACTCTCTGCAGCAAATCGGCGAATATGTGGCTTTTGAGTGTTCATAAGCAACCTCTT
Source organism: Mastigias papua (assembly GCA_964019165.1). Taxonomy (NCBI): domain Eukaryota; kingdom Metazoa; phylum Cnidaria; class Scyphozoa; order Rhizostomeae; family Mastigiidae; genus Mastigias; species Mastigias papua. The sequence goes on along the minus strand of OZ025268.1, from coordinate 9,939,632 downwards.
ATAAAACCTGGGAAAGAGGCAATGAAAGCTTGAAGCAATATACAGCCATATCTAAATTTAAGTTATTTAAGTACAGGCATTTGCTATTGCTTTTGCTTTACATACAAATTCCTTCAAGCATTTTTCAGGAATTTTTTCTAGCAACAGGTTTGAAACGACTGGATACAATGCCTTCTTTGCAGATGTGTTCCCGATCAGATACCCGTTGAACTTTCCGCAAAAAATATAAAAGAATAAGTATTTTCAACCCCAGCTTACATTAATACATCTACAGCACCTTTGGACTCTGAAGGATTGATGATCTAACAGCACAATCGCAAATTAGAGCAAACTATAAAAACTTTTGATTCGATATGATCTCATTTATACTCACCCGTATATCTTATGTGAATCATTAATCATGTATCTCCATAAGTATTTGAATATGAACGCTAAACAAACAAATGTATTTTCCAATACATCTGCATCGTGACTGTGCAGTAAATTTGCTAGAGTATCAAGGATTCTCTCAAAATATGGGTATATCTCAAATTGGAGATCACGGGTAAGTTGTGCCATCAAATCAAGGAGAGCATCCAAACAGGTGGAGTTCACAAAACTCAAATGTTTACACAAAATTTCAAATACTTCATCTTTGTGGAATAGTAATTGTTTCAAATCTTGGACATGCCCTTGCACTTCTTTGTGAAAATTCACAAAATCTTGAGTGCAATTAAGTTCCGACCATTTCGCCAGACTTTCTCGAAAAAATGTATCCTGCTCCTCGTCTGGAACTTCCCGAGCTTCACCTATTCTATGCACAACATCTATTTGTATGCTTGCAATCCTCTGCGTAAAACTTTGGAACTTGAAACGGTTCCCTGCCATTGTTGACCACTCTTCATGCACACATTATTGCAGCCATTACGGTAACCATGCTTGAGGCCTCTGTTCGTAGCATATTTTATCTACCTCGTAGTCAACAATACACTGTGAATGCGAGATCGCATCACAGAGCTCGATCTACCAAGTGAGTACGACCTTTTTAAAAGCCTCAAAGGCGAGATCGTCCAGAAGTGCTCCCACATGATCGCAAAAGTGTTGGGAGGTGCCACCATCACGTGCGACGGTATGGAGACTAAGTTTTAACCCAAGGTCAAGAAACCTTCATGATATCCTGCGTTTACCTTAAAAGAAATGATCCAAAACCTTTGATATTCTACTATTCTTGACCCTTTGCCTTGATTTCGCGGTCAATCTTTTTATCTTGAAGGGGCAGTAGGAGCAATCTTCCAATTTTGATTGCTCTTTACAAAACCTGCGGTATTACTGGGATCTGGAAAACATGGATAATTAGGAAATAACGTTCAGAAAAGCCAAAAATGCTTAGAGCAGGCTATATGGGTCATTCAGAAAGTAACGGACAAGTTTCGTTTTGACTTCCCCAACCCCTTTGTAGCGACTTGTCATACAAGAGTTGATACTCACTCACAGTTACGTAAAATTCTCGCAAGAGACCCCCTACATGAGTCATGTCTGTACGCTTCTATTCGCGTTTTATAATATGATATGGATTGTGTCAACAGCACCATAATCATAGTGTGGTGTTCCAACTCTACCGCCAGCACCAAGGATATTTGCACGCTCATATGCCTCGATATGACCCTCATCCATCAAAAATCCACTCCATCTCTTACACAACCATTTCATATAATAACTTCCGTTGTCGAAGCACTGCAATTCGCACATGTTAAACAGATAAGTAGAAATAATGCACACAGTCTTTAGCGTTACACAGTATTTAGAGCTAGCCTGACACCCCCTATCCCTAATAATTTCATAACACACAAAAATGATGCATACCCATTCATCTCTTCGCTGTTACGTGCTTTGTGAGTGACCCAATATTGTTACTTTCAATTGGAAACAGAAAGTAAACTCTACCCTTGACTTTGAGAAATAGATAATTTAGCGGGATATACTGCCGGGATAAGAATAAAGTATATAAGCGACGGCAGAGCATGAATAAATACTCGCTAAATATTGTAAGAGTTAATGAAATGATAAAACCAGTATATAATAAAATTAAAACTACTCATTAAATTCGAATGCGCACAACTTCACTATACTCGCATAAGAGTTTTAAAGAACCATGATGCGCGAATACAAAATATATTTTTATATGAAGAATCATTCAAAAGATACTTATTGTATACAAAGTGATGAACGAATGAAAACTCTAACAGGTCAGGTGGCAGAAAGCTTCTTTTCGATTGCTTTCGATAACAAATTGATCTCCATTTTTTCTCACAGGCTTTGGGCAACATGTAAGCTATAAGAAATGAACTAATCAAGCCAGCCAAAATAAATCACAAAGCAGCTCAGTTAATGAAATTCTCATATAGGATTTATTAGCAACACTAATTCAAGTACCTAAAGGCTCTAGCTGATCAAGAGCCAGTTGCATGAAAATTCTAGATCGGGTCGGAAAGAGTGTTAACTATATTAGACAAGATTCACCTAATACTTACTGGCATTAAATCACATTACATAAACATATAATTTACAACATTTAATCAGATGATGCAGTTTACAATGATGAAAATAATGCTTAACATTCAATTGTGCAAAAAAGTAGATATACAAAATATATTTGCTTGGGGTTTCATCAAATTGTGAATGAAAGATCATTGAACTCCTACACAATAGACTTATGTTGATTCGGTTGAAGGGAACCTATCTTAAAGAGACATAAGCGTCGTTGGCAGCCATTGTACATTTGTTCTACGAACTAGCAACGAAGACCTTTCCAGAATCATATGACAACCTAATTAAAAAGACAGCCATGAAGAAATAAAATAGTACACTGCTACTTGCAGTATGTTATATCTAAAGTTTGTTGAACCACATACAAGAATCATCAAAAACCCTCATCCGGGGAAGTTCCTTATTACTGGAGAGAGGTAAGTATGAGACTAACTGCATCCAAGTACATGTAGTATCCTTTATTCTGTAAACAATTTGAGATTAAAATACCTCAGGAGGGAAAAATCCATTCAGCTAGGCCGGAACAATAAGCTATGTCTCTACAAAAAAGCATCTTTGGTCAGCTGGTAGGTATGACACAAGTAACAGGCATTTCAGAGGGTGAATAAGGAAGGTAAGGTCAATTGAAGATGTGCCTTCAGGACGTTAGAGAATAAAATTAGATGATAAGAAATAAGGAGATAAAGTGAACTTTTAAGCAGAGAAGTACAGTTACAGCAACAAGGTGAAGCCAAAAACGAAGAATTAACAAAGTTTAAAACTGTAGAATCAAATGGACTTCTCAGCTCAAGTGGCGTATTAGCCAATCACCCTACCCTGATGCCGAGCAAACGACATAGAGCTCTGACAAACAATATTCATTCTGTAAACAATACTAAATCTCGTCTACATCAAACATGAAATAGGCGATGTGTGCTGAATAATTAAAGATTATTTAACTACGTCACTGTGTTCTATAGCAAAGTGTCCTTGTGAACTGAACAACTAAATTGTTTCGTACAGAAAAAGACACCGAGGGCAGCGGTCAGCTTCTAATCAATCAGATGCAACTACATGGCCAATCAGAATTAGCCGCATGGTACGTACTATGTTTCTTTCCTAGCTTTTGCTCCTCATATCTTAAAACCATAACATAACACCTGGAGTTGTGCGCTTAAATCCTGCACTAACTTAGCTGCAAAGGCTGCTTGCAAGTAAATGTCAATGCTACAAACACATCATCCATATAGTTGATCAAAGAAAAGGGGGACAACTACGTGTCACTTGTTTTGAACATTACCATACAAACACTTTCGCAATTTCTCAACGCTTGATAAATACCTATAAATCAACAATTGGAAATATACGTCTTTCCAATTGAACAATAGCCTGCAAATAGTTCTGTGGTGTCAAGATTCTACCGATTTACGAGACAAAGTAGAATTGAAAAACACTAGAGTACATTACAAAATTCTTATCCCTATCATCGTCTTGCTGGCGGTGGCGGCGGAGCACCTCTTGACGGTAGAGATGGTGGAGGAGGAGGAGGAGCATCTCTGCTTGGTCCCGGCGGCCGCGGGGCATCTCTATTGGGCCCTGGTCCTTAAAGAGAAAATGAACATTGACAATAGTATCGAGTGTCAAAGAAGTATGATTTCAAAATTAACTAACGTTGATGATTTCCCCTGGGGAAACGTATACGTGTGGTGGAAGCTGACTATTTTCAAATATTATAAGAAATTACCTGCCCGAATAATAATGCCTTCGCTATACATTCTGATGAGAATATATCTTGCATTGCAGCATAGGGCAGCTTACAGAATATAATATAATATAATATAATATAATATAATATAATATAATATAATATAATATAATATAATACAATATAATTAATATAATACAATATAATTAATATAATACAATACAATATAATATAATTAATATAATATAATATGATATAATATAATATATAATACACTATAATATATATTATAAACTATAATATAACAAAATCTTATACCGTTTCATAGTACTTCTCAAACAGTCATACCACTCAATAATATATCAAGTAATCACATGAAATTAGAGACAAAATACCTATTGTACGAGGTGTGTCAGAAAAGTTCCAGGACTGGTAGCACAAAAGACTCATTTCAAGCCTAAACTTCAAATTCATGATTTTCCTCTTCAAAATAAACCTTCTGAAGTACAAAACTGTGATATCAGATATTTATAGCTGAAGGGTATTTCGTGTATAAATATTTGTAAATGAAAATGAAATGAATGAATCAAACTTTTTCTATCTGATTTTATTAACATATCGTCGGTATACATCGTCGACCATTGAGCACAGAGCAATGAGCGAACTTGAAGTTTCTAATATGGCGCATGAAAGTGTCAGGACATCCTCTACCGTCTAGGAATTGAACCATCGAATTTGCTAGGAAGAGTCATCACTTGTGATGAGTCATGTTTGAGCATGAAGCGGAGTCCAAGTATCAGAGTCTTCAATGGAAGAGAGGCAGATGTCTCCAAGGCCAACGAAAGCAAGACAGTGGAAGTCAAGATTCAAAGTTGAGTTGATCCTATGCTTTTATGCGAGGTGTATCATCCACTTCAACTACTTCTAACATGGCTTGAAAATCTATCAGTATGTTTATAAATAGGTTTGCTTCGTTGAGTGCACGAGAAGAGGAGAGAGGTGAGGTAGGGCAACTCATAGCTGCTCGACCATCAAGCATGGCGCTATGGGGTGTCATGGGGGGAGCTACCCTCCTCAAAAATTTCCAGATGACACCCCGTCCGTAGTTTAATGTAAAAAAAACTTATCGACATTTGGTGCCCTGACAGACGTAAAATTATCACTTTGCACTTTAATCGAAAATTTGTGGCAATGCAAATGATGTGATCATATTGATAGCTAAAGCAGTAGTTAACATCACTACTGATTTTCAATCTATTTTTTGAGGAACCTCCATGGTGGAAACTCTTAAGACTATGATTCTATATTTGCCCAAACATGTCACAAAATCTATTGAAGTTTTCATAATCTATTTCATAATCATATCATTTACGTCATATTCAGTTTTCTATCTAGAACAAAGTTGTAAAGAAAATTTTGTTTAGAAAATATATGGTTGTTTATTGCATAGGATATCAAGAAATGGAATTGAAGATGTGAAGTTGTGATATTCAACAAAACTTTGTGAAAGCAGTAGTTCAAAATATGAAACAATATTCAGGGTCTCCAAACTATGAGATTCAATATTTGAGGTTCCTCAATACTTGGGGTCAACAACAAATTGATGACATGGACCCCATATAGAAAATAAGGAGTACCCCTTGGGATCAAAGGGAATAGTTTCAATGACTCGGAGGACATAACAAATGCTATGATTATGGAAATAAGGAGGATCCCAGGAGAATCCTTCCAAGAATGCATGCACAAGTGATCGAGAAGAATGGGATAGTGCATTGGACCTAAAAAGAATTACTCTGAAGGGGAAAACTTGTAGTGTGTAGTCTAAACTCTAAATAAATATTCTGTGATACCAGTCCTGGATCTTTGCTGACACACCTGGTATGCATCATATGATAGCAATCATATCATGTATCAGACATAAGTTTAGCTATATAAAGTTGCATTGCATCAGCTACATATTCAAAACATCATAATTTCTAAATTCTTCAAATAATTCCTCTGGAATCAAACACCAAGATCCATGGTAGAAGATTCTAAGGAAGAAGAATAGCTAAAGTGTCACAGACTTACTTCGCACTGTTCCCTTGTTTATTTTACTAGGATAGCTCTTTGGAGTATCTTTGTATGGTTCCGGCAGTGGTAAGTCCAAACAGAATTTAAATCTTGCCTCAAAATCTGTGAATCAAATCAAAACTAGAAAAAATACACAAAGTTTGAAATTCAAATAACAGCATAACTTAGTATTGCTTGCATCTAAATCTACTAATTATGCACAAATAATAAGCAAACAATGAATACAAATATTGAACAAGAATAATAAATTTACAAACCAAATCCAGTATCCAAGAGGTCATCTGGTGGTGGAGGCAAAGACATCCTGCTTGAAGGCTGTGGAAGCAAGTCTTGTGGAGGAGGAGGTAAAGGCAAATCCCGATCTGAGCTTCTTGAACTCAGTGAAACAGGCCTCCCTGGGGCAGGTCCTCTACTAGTTGGTGGTGGTGGGGGAAAGTTTCCATTGCTTTGTGGAACTGGTGGTCTAGGAAGTCCTGAGGTTCTTGATGGAGGTGGAGGTGGGAGAATATCTCTGTTGCTTGATGGAGGAGGAGGTGGGAGAGAGTGGGAGCCACTGACAGGTGGCGGTTTGGGAAGGCTCATGCGGTTGTTAGCTGGAGGCTGTGGTAATGGTCCACGAGATGGCGGTGGCGGCGGTAATGCCTGGTTACTATTTGATGGTGGAGGTGGTGGGGGTCCTGATCTTGATGGTGGTGGTGGTGGTAATGCACCACTTCCTCCTCCTCCTCCTCGAGGTGGTGGTGGTGGCTGTCCTCTTGATCTCTGAGGTACAAGTGATGGCCCATTTGACTTATTGGCTTCATTAATCAACTGTGGTGAAGAGGATGGCCTTGGAATTCCAGTAGGAGGTGGTGGTAAAGTTCTAGTTTGCTGAGGTGGCACAAATGCATTGGTATTGTCTCTGCTAGGTGGTGGTGGCAAGTTCCGACCTGGAGGTGGTGGAGGCAAGTCACCTTTCGGTGGTGGTGGAGGTAAACTACCTCTACTAGGAGGGGGTGGAGGTAGATCACCTCTGCCAATGGGAGGAGGTGGAACACCTCCACGATTGGGGGGTGGAGGAGGCCCACCTGATATGTCCCTTGGTTTTGGCTTATCATTACTGTTTGACACAGATGAACTTCGCATTGGAGGAGGAGGCTTTGAGCCTGTATTTGAACCATTGTTATTCTGCACTGGTAATTGTACCTTTGGAGCTTGTGGTGCTGGTCTACCATTTTGTAAAGGTTTGGCAGTATTTGGTTTTGGCCCTCTTGCACCAGGTGGAAGTAAAGCAGGACCTCCAGCACCTAAATTGATTATATTCTTTCAACTTTCAAATCAATTTGTACACAATGAAAAACAAGCAAGGCACACAAAGACATTCTTAATTGACATTTTCATCTGATTACAAGAGAAATATAATGTACACTCAACACCACAAAAACTTTCAAAATTGTTTAATTTGAATGATAAGCCAAAGTCTCTTGCACAAGACAAGCCAAATTTTCATGATAAAACTTTAGGCCAAAAGTTTGGATCTCTATTAGTGCACTATTCCTAACAAATCTTGAACATCATCTTAAATAAGAAATGGATCTAGGCAGAGGTATAAGGCAAAATACTGACCACTTGCCAAAGTCAGCAGGAAACAGATTTGCATGCACAGCACTATTGAACATAAGCTTAACAAACATCTTCTATGGACACCAAATAAGACACCATAAAGTATTAACAGAATATGCCCATACTTGCTATACGTAAAGGAAAAAGACAAGGAAATGATTTCAAAATTGCAAGATGATACCTCCAGGTGGCTTTCTTTCACCGGCTGGCCTTAATTTAGGCATTCCACCTGCAAACAGACCACCAAGACTACTAGGGCCACCACCCATGGAAGGAGGGGCAGCGCCTCCTCCACCTTCACTTCTGCTTGGACCATTCGCTGCTGGTTTAACACCTGAAATGAGTATCATATCTGTGTGTGATTCATTGGCTTCAGCATATGGAACTTCAAAACATAGTAATATCAAAACAATACAATACTATGCTCATAATTAGGCTTCATTAATTCACTAACATCACAAAGAGTATGGTTCTTAAAATGTTCAAGGTATCATATAGTGCTTTCCAGCAAGTGTAGATTCTATTCTTTGAACTGGATGCTGAAGGGCAGCAACAAACATCCATGAACTCTGACAAGAAAGGTGGGGCTTATTCATACTACCTGGGGAATACCAATCCTATGCTAAATATCTGAGAAAGTAATAACATACTTTCATCATATATCGCCCCCTGGATTTCATAGTTATAGTTCAGTATTATACTACCTTCTATAACACTTAATCTAAAAGATGCATTATCTATTTCAATATCAAATACCCTACAATCATCAGTAACAAACAGCTCTACAAACAAACAGGCAAAGAAGTTCTTTATTTGGAAATACTGCAAAACAGATGGAAGCTTTTTGGTTACATACTACAATCAAGCCCAGAAACACTGGCTCAGAGAGCAATGCACTATTATTTTGAAAACTTGAAGTTAAGGAAATTTAGAGGAAGACCCACTACTACTCCACCAAAGTTACTACAAAATGACATAAAAATGCTTAAGAACTACATCAACAAGGGCAACAAGTATAAATCCACCGAGCTTAAATCTATAGACATCTAAGAAATCTCTGATTACTGGCAGAAGACAGAAAAAGATGGAGCACATTAGTTAAAGACATCTATGACGCTGCTAAAGCAGAAAAGGATTTCTACTTTCTTTTTATGCGAAATTGCTATTATATATAACTATATATATTACCAATTTACTCAGTTACTAACAAGGTATTGAACTTACTTCCAACAACTGGGGCACTCCTATCATTAGTGACAGTTTTCTTCAACCTTGCACCTTTATGAATATCAGACAAGAGGGCTCCTCTACCTTTCCCTCCAGAAGCTGGCTTTACAGGCCCAGATTGGACTTTAGGGGGTGGTGGTACTCCCCCAGGTGGCGGTGGTGGTGGTGGGGGCATTATAGTAGTAGGGCTATCAGTAACAGTTGTTTTACTTCTTGGTTCTCACCAATTCTGGTCATGTCAGTCACACGATAATCATAGAAAACCTGGAAAAACCAATTGTAGTCATACACAGTAGAAGACAAGATATATGCATTCAATATTGCTATTCTTGGCAGGAAAAGATAGCTCCAACAGAAATAAATCAGTGGATAATCAATATCAATCAATATGTTCTGCATGAAACTATGGCATATGACAGTATGCATGAGATTATTTTTATACATTAAATTGAAAATTCTTAACATGAATGCTCTTGCTAGATCTGAGCCTTTTACTTGCTAGATCTGAGCCTTTTACTTGACTAATTTAGTTGTACATTCTGATAATACAATAAATGGTCATAGAAGATTTTACTACAAAATTATATTGCCTATTATGTGATTCTGTATATGCAGAATACTAATGATGCTTTAACAAAGTAATGTAAAAGACAAATTATCATTTTGGAGTCATATAGACTTGAAAACATTTTTTGCTCTCTATAAAACTAAAATCAAGAAACAAACAACTTTGGAACAAAAGGCACAGGGATATCACAAAATAGTGAGAAATGGATAATATGGGGCTTTGGTTCCTAAGGTGCACAGTCTATTATTATACTATGACATCAATTATAAACTTCCAGTACAAATCCTATGCAAATGTGTAAGTGGTACTTTGCAATATCAGTAAATCTAAATAAAGATATATGATAGGGTATTTTAGTACTTCATATATGATAGGATATTATAGTACTTGTCCCTGCATCTTAACAGCTTCTACTAAATTAAACTATCACCAACTGTTTGTATATGGGCTTGGCTATTGGCTTCAATAACATTCTTCTGAAATTGTAGCATTATATTACTAGCCAGTTATCTCTCTAAAGTGTCATGCACTGAAGAATACCGTGCATGTTCATGAAATGTGCCAAGTATATATACAATGTGCATGCTTTCAAGTTATAGGAGATATGTCTTAAAATAGAGGTAATGGTAATTGATAACAACCCAATACTGTATAGTGACAAATGGGGATGTACCCTGAAAAGTGACAGGGGGCAAAAACCCACTGAAAGATCATTGTAGGCATAGAGAGGAGATACCATGACCATTGGTTAATTAACTAGCCCTCTTAGAATCAACTATAAATTCACCACCATATTTTCTTGACTAAACACCTTAGGGTTTTATAAAACTTGGGTGATTCAGGGAGCAATCGACTGGAGAGGAACACATAATAAACAGGGATGTTTATTCAAAAAATGAAATGTTGCCTACAAAGAAGGAGTTGCAAGTTCTCAAATGGAAGAGAGACACCTGGATAACTAACTACATAAACATTTGCTCTGAGCCTTTACTAGAGAGGGGCACTCAAAAGAGATGGGGGGCTAAATGAAGAAAATATGGCAAATAGGGACTTCCTGATATATATAATTCATAAATGAACATAACAAAAGACATTGATACCAAAGCTAGGTTTCTGGTTCTAGTGTTAAGGATGAAGAAACAGAAAGTCACTCTTCCCTATATAACACTGGATGGGTAGAATGCCTTTTTCATTTCCCTTTGGAATTTGCTGATGCTTTAGAGGAAATAAAACCAAAACGATTTTACCTATTATATCATAAATACCATGTTTTCTGCTCTCAAAAAGTAATATCCGTCCTTCTGTAACCAATATACGGCAAAGACCCAGCATTAAATAAGTCTGTGTCGTAAGTTTCACGTAATGGTGCTTTGTAGTGTACTGTAGGGATATACTTGAAGCTTGCAAATTCAAACCAAAGGAAGTAAGAGATGAAAAGGTCAGCAGTGTGTCTAATCTACATGTAGTCATACGGCATGGTTCATTTTGGCGATTTTTCACACTTTCGAGAACTAAATGCGTAAATGGTGTACAGGAAGTTCACAAGAGGGCGCCTATAACTATAAGATCTAGGTAGCCTTTGTGGCTCTAGCAGGGTTATAAAAACCTTTCGCCTTCCTTCTCAACTCTATATATTCATTTTACTGCAATGCTTATAGTGCGTGTTTGCCAGCTAAGAAAAGGCACACAAAACTAAGATAAAGTAACCCAACCAAATGTGTACACACAAGATAATAATAACCTACTCACAACTAACCGAGATGAAAATACACGCCGTAATTTTGACACTACGCTGTCTGAAAATGTAAAACCGTCAAGCATCAAAGGGTAATATGGACTTTTCATACTGCTACTATAATGAAGAGTTTGATGTAAAGGACTCACATATAATTTGCCGATTCAAAAACAATAACTGTTAGGCCTTTCTTTTAGGCCTAGGTGTGTACTCATAATATAGACAAACGAATGTAACCCAAAAAGTAGTCCAGACATATTTACTACTAAATAACTTACCAATGTGTCTTTCTCGAATCCTAAATCGTTTTACATCAGAGCTCACCCTTTTCACGACTTACTACTTATTCTCATTATTGGAAAAAGTCAACGCAAAACAACTTTCCGGGTCTCTGCCACAGTCACTTTACCTCTTGCTCAAAAATATACGTGTCATACTTCTGAAGGATTGCATTAACCTGGGGAGTATTTTGATTCTTCCTATTCACCTTACAATTTGCAAAGTGATGTCGAAAACACTGAAATTGCGAACATAAGCATGAAAATTATAATAGTTTATAACAAGCGTACATATACTTTTTGACTATCATACAACTTTATCGGATTTACTTCTTTTCCATCCAAGTAAATAAACTACTTAAATAGAATGACATTACATCGGCTTGCAACACCCATGATGCCTTGCACGATAAATTTCTGTTTCCTTATTTGATGTACATTTTTCATAAGTTCGTAAGTAATATGAACTGCAAGATAGGTATTACCACTGTTAGACATTCTCTTTAGATATTTTAGATTATGCGTATCTACTCTTGAATCTAAAGTCAAAGTCACAATTTCATGCACAATATGATGAGAAAATGGAGAGCGCTTCCACCTGGCGGTACAATTAAGTAAAGATTAATGTCCCCTCATAGCAAAAACGATGCCATACAAAGATCCTTTCGAACAGTTCGTTTTCAATAAGAACCTCTGGCATTATAATCTGTAAGCAAATCTAAAATGTTCTGACTCCGAGTTTCAAAACTCTCTTCATTACATCCTGGTTTGACCGCAGTCAAGAGTATGCCCTTTCCCAATGATTCAAAGTGTTACTTGAAAATGCTCAGCAAAAAGCAAAATACACGCTACAGTGCTCGAGAAGGCTGATGTATATTGTTGTATTTGCAGCAAGGAATCTCTTTCTTGTAATGAAAAGATTATGACTTATAAGTATTTTCTGTAAAGATATTTTGGATTCGGGAAAGAATGGGATAATGTCCCAGAATGTTTATTGAACCGCATTTTGCAATAATTGGGCAAAAAGTTCTCGTGAAAACATACTGATTGTTGACATACCGTTTTCCCTCGAAAGAGCTCCCCGATTGATCACTTAAAATCACCCTTCGAAGGGGGGTGCACAATCGAGGGAGCACTTTTTTTAGGGAAGCGCCCATTTAATGATCAATAAACGAAGAAACGAACAACTGCATATCGACTTCACGATGACCCTCATGCAGTGCACCCTTAAGGCCCCGTGTACACAAGAGATATTCACCCGTATAACAATTTGCACTGATAAGCCTCCCGTTTAACTATCAAAAATTCTATCCGGAGAAACATCTATTCGCTTTGCCGTACAAGTGTTCATCCCAAACACTATACAGGAGCGCAACTAGGAATTTTGAGGACTGGGGTCTAACCAACAAAAAGGGCACGCGAAGCACTTTGTAAAGAGAATGTATCCTGAAATCATAGTTTTCAGATTTAGAAACAAAAGAAATCGTACGGGAAGTTTCAAGATGTCACTACTTTCACTTGTAACAAAGATTATAAACAGCTCTACTTAACAAAATGCAATAAACAGTTTCAAGATTGTCCAAGAAAAAGGGTACTTTTAGCGTTTTGAGGAAAAGGGCAGGGGTCTAGATCCCCAGGACCCACCCCGTAGTTGCGTACCTGGTGTAAACGCAACCTATCCTTATAACTTTTTATACGTATAAATATTTATGTGGATGAAATATCTCTAGGGGAGCGGTCACAAAGTATCTGCTATATGGGGTTGATGTTTTTTCAAACATTTACCAAACAAATTTATGGCCCAACCTACATTTCTATGAAATTTTTTGTGGCCGAGTAGCAAAATCATGATTTTTCATGGGTGTTTGCAGAGTGCATTACCATCATAAACTGCTGAACATGAGATATGTAGGGCTTTGCAAAGTTCTTTTTCCACAGGAAAGTTTCTGTGAAATAAAGAATAGATACAGAAAGATCACTGCTCAAGACAGATCGATTGTAGACATGGGAAATTTGAAAATAAAGTCTCATTAAAATGCTATTGCTTCTATGATGGAAATGACGGTTCTGGAGAGGAAGAAGGTAAATCGATTTTAAGAGAATGGATAAAGAAAGGGACAATAAGCAGAAGATAGAGACAAAACAAGAATACAGATAACAAAAATAATAAATAAGAAATAAATTAGATAAGAAAAAGGAAATAGAATAGACAAGAAATAAGAATAAATTATCGTAAACAGTTTTTGCTGCATTTGCAAGTTCTCGCTGCACATCATCTTCAGAGAATACTTTACATCCTCAAACTCAAGTTCAGACATTGAATGATAACAGTATAGATAAATCACACTTTTTACTATTAGCAATCGAGACACAGGCAGATTTTGTTTGCACTGTACTTTATCTACACTCTCTTTTTCGTAAGAACCAGTAAAATTGAGGATCAGGCCGGCTGTTTTTAATTTGTCCAAAATTTTAAGGATAGATCTTAGACAAAATACAAGACAACATTGAATGTTTATGAAACAGGTATTTTTTCAATAACAATAGCAGGCCAAAGATATACGTTCTTATGGATGCATAATCCTAGCCAACATTCTAGGTACAATCGCAGCATTCTACACACTGATTGTTTAACTCCTCCCCCCTAACGCCCCCCTTCAAGCAATGTCGACAATACATTTTACAACAGTACTTCAGTCTCAGCTTTTTCTTAATTTGTTCTTAATTTCCCATCAATTTTGCGGTTCATGTTCGTGTAAAATTGCTCTTGTATAAAAAATAGTATAGCTTAAAACCATAGAGCTTTCAGTATTGCCATGAATCAGTTGTAGTGAGAGGTAATCAGCTGTGGTTTGAAAAGATTATAACTCTGTACAGTGCAGTGGTACTGTAGCCTGTCCAAATTTGTCTGACTGCAAATTGCTAGTACCAAGTACAAAGTAGCCATCCATGTTTTTGATTTAGAAAATGACATTCTGTATTAAATTTTTTCCATGGCCTCACAGAAGGGGCCTGACTACTTTTGTAGTCCCGAAAAGGTATGGTAGAATTTTTCATAGCCCATCCAAATATCATCCGTCCCTATATAGCAGATACTTTTTGACCATTCCCTAATGTAAACGGGGTCTAAACCAAACGACACTATACTGAATGACTATGGCATTAATGACCTGCAATAACAACTTTTTAAAGATTAATGGATATTATATGCAGCACAAGTTTACGCAAAATTAACAGCAATAACAACATTTAACTATGGAGTGACTATGGAGTAATGCTATAGTAATATAACACAAAAAAGAAAATGTCCTCATAATGGAAAACACTTCACGGACGAACAACAGGATGAGCCATTGGGCAACAATAGTGACGGTGCATGCTCATTGTAAAGAGGGGGCGCTCATTCGAGGGGGGAGGGTGCTTTATCGAGAAAATACGTTAAATGAATATAGCCTGTCATGACAGCTATGTAATGGAAGCAGACAAAAGCTAACTAGAAAAGCCTGCAAAGATGTCCTCTTAAGTTGTTGATTCTAAACTCATATTTGTTATTTAGCCATCGCCATCTCATGTCCCCTTCACACGGAAAGAAAAATACTCCGCACAAAAACGAGAGGTTTTCGAAAACGCTCTTCAAAGTGGATATTTACGAAAACGGAGGATTTCGAAAGCGCTCCAGATCAGTGTGAACGCACACAACCGGATAAAAACAAAAACAAAAACATAGCAATGTGAACGGACTGAAGAGACAAAAACGTATATTTTTTCCTCCGTTTTTGTGCGCAGTGTGAAAACACAAAAACGGATATTTTTATCTTCGCTTTTGTACAAAAACGGAGCAGTGTGAACGGGTTACAGATATCTAAAAAAACGTATAAGTTTGAAAACGGAGCAGTGTGAACGTAGCATGAGACATAAGACAACAAGTGGAATGAAACCACGCTTAAACAATGCATAGTAAACGCCCTTCCATCAGGTAAAATTGTTATGCAAGTTCTCAATATGTATACGAATGTAGCTGTTATGCTACGGCCACAGGGCAAGTTAGGTAGGCGGATATACCTATAGACAAGCTAAGGATATACACTGAGCAACAACATAAACAGCTGCTAATCGATAGACTCAATTTGAACCCCGGCCTAATAAAGCAAATATCTGTACAAAACAAAGCAGAGACTGTAACGTAAGTCCTTGCATTGGTCCCCTCGAAAAAGCCCATTCGAATAAAGCCCCGTGCTAAAACTTCAAATTTTTATTACGATTCCATGTGAAATATATACATTTCATATGAGAATCGATGCAAATTAAGCAGAAATGATCAGCTTGCGGGAACATTTGAATTTACAGTGTGTACTAACTTATCAACTTTCTTAAATCTCAAAATTCTAGCACAAAACGTTTCTAACTTTCAGAGTAGTCGAGCACTGTTTTCATATGAGCCACCTACTTCTAAAAAGCGTGTAGAACAGGACATACAGTTGTGGCCACAAAGGACAATGTGCTTCATTTTCGAATCTGTACGAAAAAACATATGACTAGTATTCAACAAAAATCTTTGCTATTAAATACGTCTAGCTGCCATGACTTTCAGTAGTATCATGTCCCAAACAAAAACTAAATCCGATACCAGTTAGTTTCAATTCTTCGAATACCTCTGCTAAAGACTGATAATTTTGCGTGATTTTCACACAATAGTTGGGAAAGAAAGAGATGCCAACCAACTTGCGATTAACAAGAAGTAGGAGAAAGATAGCATCTAAACAATAAACTTATTGAAGGCAATGGTGAATTGCTATAAATCTCTAGGGCGGCATCTCCACAGCCGATAACTACAAATCTAAGCAATGTACGGAATCTTTGCATAGATCATTCGGTCATTTATTTGAAAAGGGTTTGCAATGTCATTTAATTCCTACAAAACAGACTCAATAGGTCTTCGCTACACGATATTACTGTGCCTATTAAAAGTGATACTCTCATGGGGACTTAATTGTCTTCTGCTCTGTTGATACCAATCTAATTCTAATATAGTAATAATTGCTGTGTTAATAATTGAAAGCAATTATGTATTGAAAGAATCCAAACACTGGGTTGAAAAATCATATCATTATACACGAAAGCCAAGTTATACTCTCAATACAAAAATTCACTAAAAAGCTGAAAAATATGAACATAAATAGATAAATGTTAAATTGGGCATGCACTTTCTATCCATTGAATATCGTACTGTTCCTTGCGTACGTAGAGAGGGTACCCCATTATAAATGTCAGCAAGAAAAACAACCCTCTAAACATATAGAGGTAAAAAGACATGGTTGCCACAGAAAATGAAAAGCAAACTCCCTGACTTTTACCTGACTTTTCTATAACCAAAGGGGACGTGTCAGCCACCACAGACTGGGAGGACTTTAGCGGGGTACACAAAGTAACAGTCATAACGTTTGTGGCCACACCCATTTTACTGCAAGGACGTTGACTATCCTACGATTTCAAGGCAATGGCGAGCAATAAAAGACGAGACAAGAGTCTGATCATGACAAACTCTAACCCAAAAATAATTCCCTAACTTTTCCCTGACCTATATGCTTTTCCAACATTTTCCCCTGACTTTTTCCAGGTTTTCACTGACTTTCCTAATAAGTGGATATTTTTCCAGGTTTTCCAGGTTTTCCAGGTTTTGTGGTAACCCTGACAGACTATTTCTGAAACATACGTATATACTGCTATCAAATCCCATTTTTGCAAACGGCCCTATGCATCGCTAATTATGTTCATAATTACCCACGGGGATTACTCCCCTTGCGAGTCCTTAATGGGGAAAAGATTGTTATAAATATGCACTGAAGTATGTCTACCACTGAAAAAGCATCAATAATATGAAATAAGAAAGAAGAGGACCTAGAATAATAAATGATCTTTTACGTCCAAATATCTTCAAGATACCGCTGTTCATCTCTCAGCTTTTTAATATATGACATTGCTTCCTGTGAGGTCATACCTTTGTCTGATTCCAATAGCTTAAGAAATGTCTGATATACATTTTTGGCCATGTTCTTAGCATCTCTGAAATACAAAACGAAAAGAACGCTCTGTCAACTAACAGACGTAAAACTACTCCTATACTCCTAAAGATCCTCTCATGGTGTAGAAAATCTTGCACAGAGGCAACGAAAACTACAACCGTCAACAAATACATCAAACATAGCTTGAGGAGTTCCAGCCTCTATAAAACTTCATAGTGAATCAAAAAGTAGCCCCTTCTTGTCTTGAATTGCGCTATACATTTGGCATTGTCGGTAGGAGTAAGTGACGCATGAAATAAATAATGCTCAGTGATTATTAGGTTAAACTTGCGAATGAGAAGCCCTTAAATAAATCACAAGAGCCAAACACAAACTATTTGAGCACGCACAGGAGAGTGTATTGAAATACAGTCAACCTCGCATAATTCGGATCGGTTTTATCCGGATTTTGTGTACTCCGGATAGAATTGCTAAGTCCAATTAGCTTCCTACTAAAGTGTACTAAAATAACTCTCATTATCCGGATCTCCTAATCCGGATAAATGCATATACCGGACAACATATTACGGTCCATTTCGTACAAGCATATATTATTATTTATTCGCCATAATCCGGATGAACGATGCTTTCACTTGATCTTCTTACTAAACTTGCACTGACAAAGGCCGATGAACATAGTGGCGCAACAGAATGGCCTGGGATCCTTAGGAATATTTTACGTGGGGTCCCTTTCAAGCTGAAAATTTTCCCCCAAATCTAGACCAAAATAGCGAATGAGAGCTTCTATCAATAAGGAAGAAAAGAAAGTACTCTGTGAACAGGGTATATTAAGGAGATATCAACTTTCACGAGCAAATAAGAAGAGTTCATGATACGATTGTCCTTATGTAAAAAGAGTCAGACTACTATTACGGATTTCTTCTCTAAGACTTAAAAAATATTGATTTTGCTGTTTATATAACGTTTTGTTAAAATATAAGAAGTAAAATATTAAGTTTTATTGAAATATGCAGGAATAAAGAAAGGTAGCAGAATTTCACACTACGTGGTACACGTTTTTAACAGAAACCTAACACTAGAAAGCATACCATTTAAAAATCTCGTAGAACTACCAGGAAAGAGCTAAGAAACCTTAGAAATTTCTGTGCCATCTTTCAGTTTCGGAAACACATCTTTCCTCCACAGATTTAAGTGTCAACTACAGTATGTTTTATGTGCCTAGAAGCTAAAACAGTCTTATGGGCACTACAAAAGACAATGCTTGTTACAGTTTGTTTTCGTTTTCAATACAATTTTTCAGTAAATTAGGAAACTTTTAAGAAACTTTTAGAAATAAAATGTGGTCAGCACTTAAGAAACTTTTACTATCAGGCTTTCAGCCAGGTTTCTTTCAACAAAACGAGTATATTTTTCCAGGCTAACGTGAAAAGTGGCATCCAGGAGTGACCTGATTCCTAGCACTCTATATGCCCAACAACCCCGGGAGTGATTCCCAAACAATAACAGACGTTTTACGGGATCATAGGAAATTAGTAGTATCACTGAAAAAGTTTCTACGTAATCCGGACTTTCTGTAATCCGGACAAAATCAGCCAGCCCATGTGATCTGAATTATGCCAAGTTGGCTGTATTCAAAACCATTAGACCATTTCATAAGCACTGCAAAAAATAACGAAGGACTAAAGCCTGAAATACACTGTCCAATTTATTGGATTTGATTAGATGGATCATCAAATTTATTGGATGAAAACGCCTGTTTACACTCATCCAATAAATTGGAACGATTTCTGTACAACTTCCTCATTTCATCATGGATTCTGAGGATGAGTGTTTCGCTGCAGCAATCATAGTTGCCATCATTAGTAAAAAGCGAAAAAGAAAGCGCCAGAAAAGGCAAAGATCAGTTTGGGAGCTATGGCTAACCCGACATAATGAGCTCGGTGTAGGTAGCACTTTTAGAGGAATTTCGGCTGGAGAATGACGAGGAATTCAAACAGTTTTTACGAATGTCACTCTAAAATTTCTAGGAGCCCCTAAGCCTCGTTGAATTAGAGATTCAAAAATAAGACACTTTACGTCGCGATGCAACTCCCGCGCAAATGAAGCTGGTTGCATCCATTCAATTTCTAGCTACTGCCAATAGTTATGCTGACCTGCAATATTCATTTCGCGTTCACTTCGCAAGCGTGTGCACGAAAGATGAAGACGTGAAAATATTTGGGAAATGTCCTCTTAGCGCCAAGAAGAACAATAGGGATTAGGAGGAACAATGGGAAAAAGTTGGATGAAAGTTGAACACGTCCAACTTCTTTAATCGACGTTCCAATTTGTTGGAAGAGCCAAATATCAGCCAATTTTTGCGTCTACACCATCCAATTTTTCGCAATCCAATAAATTGGATCCAATAAATTGGACAGTGTATTTCAGGCATAAAACAAGCAAAACCGTAAACAATTACTACAGAAACTCCAGGAGACCAAAGGCATCCTACAGTATCATGGACACAGTGCCAAGACTCAAATTACTTCTACTGCACCCAAGGACTCTCTGTATACACGAATGGTTGCTGAAAAGACTAGGCCTCCACTGAGAATTCCAAAGCACATTATTGCAAACTGTTCAAAGTAATAGGGGCAGGAACCCCCTATTGCCCCACGGTCCTCACTCCAGCTGTTCGCAATTGATGTTGCTATCTCGTCATACAAATAGCTAATTATTAAACTATAAATTTATTTGTAATGGTCACAGGGCTGCTATTCAAACTTATGCTCCCAGTAGCATCGTATTATAGCTCTTTGCCCGTATAAATTTATGTGGATAAAAGCAACCTTTACCCTATAACTGCTTCCGTACAGAATGGCGATATGAAACAAAAGAACGATAATAATCGAAGAACACTCACTAACCCAACAATAAAACTTATCAGCTACAAATGATGGTACGTAAAGAGAACAAAGGAATAAATAAGTAAGAAAGAAACAATCAAAGACAATAGCAAAACATCAAAGTAGCATTTAACATGGAAATATCTTCCTTCCAGAGGACGGAAAACTTACCCACAAATGTAAACAACTGCTCCTTTTTCAAGAATAAGCGGTAATAGTAAGGCACTTTGCAAAAGCAAGTTGTCCTGTACATATCGCGGCACACTATTTCCTTCACATTCGTCACGAGAAAATGAAGCGAATAGCTTAGTTAGAATTCTTCTTTTCAGAAAGGACTCAATCTTTTCTCTAAAAAGTGAATACGAAAGCTTGAGTTAGATAAGCGAGTGATGAATGAGAAAATGGGTTAATGAGGGAGCAAGCATGGTGTAAGCTCTATTAACTTTCGAGGCTTGCCTCGATTCATTGAGATTGCAGTCAGCCTTATTCAAGCGGGAGACTACTAGAAGGGGGGACTTACTATAAGGAGTGTCATAAAACGCCTATCAACATTTTGTCTGTCGAACATTTATGAAACAAAACTGATACCAGCAGCTTCTGTAGCCTACTAATGACACTATTAAATATCATGATTTAATGAAGTCATAGTCAATTATACTGTTTCATTTTCTTCATTTTTTCATTTCCATTTAATATTTTAACAAGGACAACTTTTCAGCAAGATAAAAATACATAATTACAATAAAAGGAAAAATGAAAACAAATAAAATAAAACTGCTGCAAAGGGTCGTGTCCGGGCCTTGTAGGTTCAGAAGGTACTTTCTAAATCTTATTTTGAAACGAGCCAATGACTCTTGTTTTCGAATGTTGTCTGGAATATAATTCCAGCTTTTGAAACCAGAGTACTCTTTGATTTCTTGTTCTATACTCAGAAGTACTTTTCAAAGTAGTTTTCAGACGTTCTCCAAGAAATATGCCCAAAAGTCCCTTGGCATTAATTATATTAATTACACGATTATTTTATAAGAAAGTTTTTCTTAGGCCAGTATCAAAATTTTCTTCAATTTTTCATAATTTCAGTACTGAGACTGTCTTAAGATTTGCTTACCAAGAATAGTAGAGTTCGCTTAACACTACATTATCACGCAGACAGGCAGGCAATACACAAACGTGGCACTCTAATACATATAGGTTACCACAAGAAATATATACAAATTGCGTAAAAGTAATGATGGTCTTGCATGAGTATTGGATTTTTAAAGGTATATTTACTTGGTTACCTTCTTAGTTCTCAGAAATCCAGTACTGAACTTTCCTAACTTTGAGCAGTCGAGTACTACTTTCTTATAAAGCACTTTCTTAAAAAATAAAACGTGTACTTTGGAACAGAGCCATACTACACACCGCATATATTGCAAATTCTGTCGGGACATAAGTAGAGACAAATAGATAGCAATCAAATAGGACCTGCTAGCTAGGGGATTACGATACCTTGTGGATTGCTAATAACTTAATGCTTATTGTACACATATTGACACATATGCTCTCTCTCTAGCCTACCGACCCTCCCTTTACAACATTTACTCTACGAGTCTCTGCTTGTTCAGCTATCAAGACAATGAAGAATGAATATAATTTTACCTGTATAAAAAATCTCTTTCTTTGTGACGGCATCCAAAAAATAAATACGTATCACCAAATTCTTTAGTGCCGTTTGATTTCATTTGCATTTCTCTGAATTCATAGGAAAAAATCGAACTATCAATAAAATATTGGTTAAACCAACTAAAAATTGACTTTTGGCATTGCTGCAATTATTTGAACCTACATAAAATTTCTTAATCTTACCTACCTAAAGGTGCCCCTGAGTTTCATTAGCTAGTTTGAAAAGTAAACCACTAGAACCAGAAAGCTGAAGTTTCTCAATAAGGCTTAGTATAAATCTGGCTTCACCAATTACAAAGCATGAGCACTGCATGTGTATGTGCTAGGCAGAAAGGAAGCCAGGACTTTCTCCATAAATTTTTAGATTGGTAAAATGCCGTAGAAAACGGTATAAGAATATTGAGAAATACCTGTGTGCCAAGAAACTTATAAACGGTGCAACTCCAGTTCCAGGTCCAATCATAATCAGTGGAATACTTTCGTTTGACGGCAACCTAAAGTTTGTAGCTTGACGCCAATAAATTGGAATCTAAAAAGAAATCATATCATATCGTGTCCTAAAGTTGTACACCGATCGCTATGTTATGTAATATTTAAAATCCTAAAGTGTTGAACAAACGGGAGCATTCCGTGCAAGGGCATCACGACCGGGGGTGTGAGGGTGCTAAACCCCCAATCGGAATATAGCAGAAAAATTTCAGATAAATTTTGCTTAAAGTAGAAAAAATCAAGTAATATGCAATCATAAATCTCCCTTTCTTGGCCATCTACTGCCAAAGTTTACTTCATCATTCTCTTTTCTCATGAAGGCATATCAATTCACATTTTGAATTCCAAATGAACACAATAAGTAAATGAACCTAGACAATACAATAACAGGCAAGCCTAGTCCTCATGTAACATCAACTAAAAGGGGATCACTATCAAATAGTGGCAAACCGATGTCCATTCAGGAAAGCTCTTGGTCCACAAAACAACACAAACTACCAAAACTTGACAATAAATCATTGTTTAATTCGTAACAAAGAAATAAATGGAAAACTTTAGAAGCTAGGAAACAACTTTATCCATTGTAGAGCCTCTTCGTATCAAGAAGATTTCGTATTCAAACCACATTGAGAAATCGTTTCATATATCATGTTCTGCATTCGGAGAGAGTAGGTCATCTACCTTTATCGCCTCATTTTTCAAATTGAGCTTCGCAACCTCCTTCCCAAGATCCTCGAATTCAACTGACCCACAACCATCACACTGATTACACTTTTTGCACCTAATATTCGATGTAAGGCGGTCCAACCAGCCAGTGCATAACCCAGTCCTATTCAAGAGTAATCAGTAATGAACAGATTTATGAAGCAAATTTTCCCACATTAATTTTTCTATACAAAGCTACAGCACTAATCCACATCCATAAATAACGGATCTAAAAAATAACCAGGTAAACGTGCACACACACTAATCGCAGCCACCGGGAGGTATGCACAAATATCAGCGTTAGCAATTTTGCTAAAGAGACTTAGAATAGCAGATCTCTATCAAATGCATACCCAAGCAGCTCCCCAATTAAAAACAACCAGATGCAGCAGAATGATCAAATAAAAGCATACCAAACAAGTGATACAACATAGGTCAAATATGTCATGTACCTCTAGTCGAATTGGTAGCGAGAAGTAGTAATTCTGGTATTTACAAAGAGATAGAAATCACATAAAATAGTATTGTGAAGTACTTGGAGAGAAAGAGTTACCTATCTTTCGTCACCCCTTTCAAGCCGTTTATAATTGTGATATTAAAAACAAAACTTGCTACGTTTCTGTTCCTCAAAGGAGAACTGTCAAGGAAATAAAAAATACCAAGTAGAATATATGCATTAAATAAATATCTAACTACAACAAGAACAACTCACATAGAAATTGAATTCGGTGTTTCAAAAGGCTTTAAATGCCATGACAAATTATGTTCACCAGTTAATTAATCACTGCATGTTATAAAGCACATACACTAGGCACTCAAAACTACGGCAATCAATGCCAATGAATCTCCAAATTCTTCAGTTTTTTTGCCAGGCATTTTGAAATTTCCTGCAGCAATTGGTAAGGGACTAGCACTAAAGCTATATCAGAGAGGGTCGATCGACTTAAATATACATAATGTTTCTACATAAATTCTCCATCACACTGGATACAATGCAATAAAGAAACAATAACTACCTTGAGGTTTGAGAATTTTGCCGTGTGCGGCAAAAACACAATTACTTGTTGCGCAAGTAATAAATTTATAAACAACCAAAATCTTTGGAACTCGAACACTTGCTACTAAACAGAAAATCGAAGTTAAATCACCTTGATACAGAGTATGCCCTTGGTTGCAGTCTTGGCAGAAGTTCTGAAAAATTCGAGCATTAGGTCGTGAAAGTACTGCAAAAAGCAAATAAAATCATATAAAGAATGAAAAATACAGGTAACCAAGGAAACTAATATACAGAAAAGTGAAGCCTTGACGACCTTTCATTGGCAAGATCTTGAGTTGCAAGCGTAAACAAGGATGAAAAATTAGAGAAAGTAGCAAATAAGTAATTAAAGGCTACATGGGGTAGCCTTGTCACACAAAATCTTAGTAGGAAAGACAATATGTGTGATAGAAACAACTTGGCATCTAAGAGAGAGACTGATTGGTCTATGTCAGTAAAAAGAGAAGGACTGCTATTTTATCTAATATAGTCACTACAAGAGAGATGCCTTTCTGCAAAAAGACAGTCGATCTATAAAAATGGGCCCCTATGACAACCTGATAAGTAATTTTTCAACTTATGCACGAATGGTACATAAATATACCTAAGAGTCGCTCAACAGGGGGATTGCAAGATGGAAAGGCATCCAAAATATCCAATAAGCCAGTGTATGGTTCGCGTATAAATTTTAAGTAGTCCTTGGCACCTGAAACAAAGAAGCACACTAATAAGTAACTAAGCAACAGCAAAAATACTATTTTACTTAGGAAACTTAGCAACTGTAAAAATGCAGACAGGTCAATACCTATGTAGTTAATTACATAAGGCTAACGATTGGCTGGTAATAAAGAACCTCTAACTAACACCTGAATCCAGCTGCAATGCAAAATACAAAATCCATAAACACATGAAGCAACCGTAAGACACTTATAACTTCTTAACTGCCAGCTTAAGCACCCTTCTCAGTTTGCTATTAAAATAGATTTACCTTAATAGGACCGAATGCTGGGCCACTTAAAAATATTTATAAGTGTGTAAAACAATTCATCTGCCGGTATTCTCAGCAGAGGGAACTATTATGTACTGCACGGAATCTGCGGTCTCGTTCCTTTCACGAGTTAGGCATCATGCTAATGTCCTGTGAGCTGTGTGACTCTATATTGTTCTTGCAGCGCCTGTTTTTGCAGCTAACTAAGATGAAATAAAAGTCAGACTATCCCGACATATCTCTCTAGATTTAACAATATCGTAAGTCTTTGAACTAGTACCCCAGAGGATTAACTAACTTTTATATTTTTGGATGGGGGATAATACGAAGGGGCTTATTAGAGGTGGATTATAAAACTATTGACACATGCCCCATCAAGTACTTATTTGAAAAAAACCCTTTTCTCCACAATACAAAACGAACAGTCCATAACAAAGCCTCCATCTTCTTCTATGATAGGAGCATTATAGAGGGAGGGCTTATAAACAATTTCTGGTTCTAGCTTCTAGGCTCATCGAGAGGGGAGGGGCTTGAGGGAAGCTAATTATACTACCATGTAACGGCAACATTATCTTGCTTTGGAAGCTACAAGGGCCAAGGTACTTTTAAAGGGAACTCTGGACAATGAAGCCACAAAAAGTCCCATTTTGACATCAGATGAAAAAAGATTTAAGATAAATGTACCTTGAGCACTGCAGAACTCTTGCAACCTGCGCTTCTCCGATTCTTCATTTGTGTATTCAACAAGAGCTCGAAGCAATGTCTGGAATACAAAAACATAAAATACGTCTTTAAATTGTTCAAACAATATCACGCAATACTCAAAAATTTCAAAGAAGTACCTGAAATGTAATACAATTCAAGGTATCAAAACAAATGACTCTGAAAATCTCTATACGAAATGCGAATAGAAATTGCGGCAATAAAGTGACATGCATCCAGACGGCTGACATCCACTAAAAAAGTATCGAAATTCCTTGTTGTTGCCAATAAAATCACAGAGGTTGCAATATAACAATATCAAAGATCTTCAAGACTCCAACAACTAGGAAGGGTGAGCATATAAAATACACCAGAGAAACAATCGGTGGACAAAAACAATGATAAGACAGGAAGAATTTAAAGTGTAGAAGACAGCAGTCGAGTGGCTTGGGCAAGAGACTATCTCCCCACTGGCATAAAGTTGACCGGAAAAGTCATCAAATATGAGCTTGTTCGAACCGAACTGTTCTGTTACATTCTGAAATCAATTATTATAACAATAAGAATAGTCGTACAGGGAATAAACGCAAGACTTGTCCCAATAAAAAATAATTGTCCCAATAATGTATGGATAATTTATTTCACTAACTACCTAACTACTTTCTGCATCTTGTTAACTACGCAGATGCTCAAAGATTCAGGCTGTGAAGCTCATTTGCAGTTTTTTCTCAGGATACCCAACACCAACAGGGAGAAAAACTCAAAAAGGCTGGACACTCTGTGTGATTTATGCCTTTCAGTTATCAAACCCCATGTCTGAAACTGCCCAGACTAAGTCGGGGTTCGTCAGTACTCCAAAAAACAAAGTACCTTACTATGAAATGCAAGCAGGTGGTATTAGGTAGCAAAAACAAAACAAGTTAACAAAACTGAACACTGCAAAGCAAAATAAATCATTAGAAGAATCCAAATGAAAAGACCTTGCCTTTTTTGGTACAGCTTTTATATCGACGGCAGTTCTAAATATATGGCGCAAAGTTGATTTGGGAGGTATGTGATCTGGCAATGCAGGATCTAAAATGTCCAAACAGATTAAGATATGCAATAAGATGAGTAAAATTTAATGCAATGATGTCAAGCTCCAGCATAGCACTACGATGGCAAATCCTTCAATTTATGACAGTACAGTGCCAATAGATCACAACCAAAACAAAATCAAATGCTAAACTAAAAAGAACGAAGCATGATATCCAAAAGACTTGAAAACTTTCAACACAATACAACTGGGGAAAATGGCAGGTGCTGAGTGCTGGTGTAAACGAAAACTTTCTTGTCCAATCCACTCAGATCTATTCTTCTTGTTCAAAATCTACTATACACTACTAAGTTTAAACAAATACAAGGAAGTAGGTATACGGGTGCCTGAAGACATCATGCACAAAGTTTAAAACTCATTTTCACTTGAAGAGAATCATACTAACTTTGCTTAACTGTCTTTTCCGAGATTCCTAAAGTAAATGGAGTATCAGCAAGAGGTTCAATCTTCAACCTAAAAAATTGACACCAGTATTTGCATAAGCATAAATACAATTAACAACTTATCAATACGGATCACTGTACACTATTCATGTGTAGCAATTTCTAACAAAGGTAAAATGGAAAATACAAATTTTCCCTACTTTCAAAAAAATTATGAATAGCTTTTATTGTATAGAATAGAAAAATAATCAACCAGAAAGATAATTAGAGAGCACAATCATAACCATTCGTAAGCTGTCAAAATACAAAAAAGATATCAAAACTCACCTTGTGATTAAAGAATCAACAGTTTGTTCATCATTTGGGCAAATGATCCCAAAAGTATCACCAGGCTCATAATCAATGTTTAAGCTCTGAAACATAAGGTCTCCAATAAGACACTGTATAGCAATTTGACAATGGTATTTTTAATTTTGATACTTGCAGAATTTCAGTTGATAATAGTGGTTTAGGGCTACTTAATAAACTATATCTGTATGAATATGAAAAATTGGTGAATATCCTTAAACTCACTCATTCATACAGTAAGAAAAGTTCTATGATATCATATCATAAAATTTATTTTATTTACCAATATTTCATACCAATATCACATATATGTTAATCTACAAATATATAAAATGCAAACAATAACACCACCACCTATAAGAGTAATTCATACCCTGATATCCATGATTAATTCAAGTGCTGTTTTGACAGATCCTTCTTTAGTCAACTGTTCAGCTTTAATAACAGATACCAATTTCACATCAGAAACAGCACCTGGAAATGGTGCATTGTTGTGCAATGGCAGGTTATCTATGTCCTGAAATCATGCAAAACAGTATAATCAGAACATGCATAGAAAACAACAGGGCATTAACACTGTAATATGACAGGAACTTCCTACGTATAGTGCAATTTCACCAGGTTGACACAAAATGCTGGGAGAGATGTAGCCCTATAATCTCTGACAACCCTGGCTGTTGTTGCAAACTGATTGGTTTAAGTTACCAGAACCCATCAGCCAACTCATCTCCTCAACTCTAATAGGTCACAAATCTAGACATTCCAAGTCTCACACATTCTGCATGAAGCCCAATTAATTTGATACATTCTCATGCTCACATGCATGATAGGGAAATTCTCAACACTTTTTACCATATATACTTGACTATAAGATTAAGACAGATTTTTAATTCACATTTTAAACACTAAAATGATGGGGTCAACATATAGTTGAATAACATACCCGCACATATTTTTTCGCACTATCTCATGCTGAATTCTGATCATTTTCTTACGTTTCCTATGTAAGGGTGGTATCTGTGTTAATTTTGGATTGAAAGGCAGATTTTACAGTATGTAGCCCTCCTTATCTAATTTACATCGTCATTTTATTACACATTTTTCGTTGCATCTATGCAATTGTTATCCATCTTACCAGAACTCAAAAGCAAGGTAGCATCTGTTTGTGGTATGTGCAAAATGGTGACAAGTCAACATTGTGACAAAATATAAGTATGGAAAGTCCTCAAAGTGGTACAAAATCTGAAACTCAGGGGTTGATTTATATTCAGCAATTTGCAAAAGTAATGATTTTTCTCTCCATTTTGGGGGGCTGACCCTTAATAAAAGTTGACTTATAATTAAGTATATATGGTATGAAAATGCTATATTTATTACATTCCATTTACATTACTGATGAATCAAGATAATGAATGAGATGAAAATGTAAACTGTAGCCCATTCTACTGACTTTTTAATGATAATAATATGGGTAAAACGAAGTTTATTTTTTCAACTCATATGCTCCACAAAAGGTTTGAAACATGTGATAAATTTTATTTTCTAAGATAGATTTTCAATTTTACAAGCCAGAGTGCCTGAATACATGCTTTTTTCAAAATAATCCATTAATTGATGCTTTGACTTCCCTTAGAAAAGTTGTAATCCCTCTTCAGAAGGTTTGCCACTCATTTTGAACATTGAAACTTGACAGGTATGCTAAATGAG
Organism: Mastigias papua; assembly: GCA_964019165.1. NCBI lineage: Eukaryota > Metazoa > Cnidaria > Scyphozoa > Rhizostomeae > Mastigiidae > Mastigias > Mastigias papua. The sequence continues at coordinate 9,909,912 of OZ025268.1, read as the reverse complement.
AACACAAACAATAGGTTGCAGGGCTACACCAATCCACAAATCTAGTTTGTATCAAACAAACAAAAAAAAACAAAAAGTAAACAAATAAAATATTGTATACCAAACAATATAAAAAGCTATTTTCCACTTACTATCTCTAACTCTTGATCATACTTCAATTCCAAGAATGGCACTGGACAATGGGGTATCTTTAGTGCTATAGATAAAATGAAATGAGATTAATCTTGATATAAGCTTGGCTCCAAATATATATAACTATCAAGACCATGAATTTAGCAATGGTACATATAGCCAAGATGGAACAAAGCTGTTGCTTAGCAATCTTCTATGCTGGGTGTACCAGAACCATTGAAACTACACATAATTTCCTTCCATATAGAATGATGGCTACCCTTGGAAAATAAGATTAAAATGTGCCATTTCATCATATAGCAGTATATAATTGTGTACTGAATAGATAACTCAAAATCATCTAGAGAGCTGTTGTAAGAAGTTTACAAGAACACGAAATACAAAGTTCAAACCTCGTCCATTTAATTCCACAGAAGGTGAATTCCATGCACTTGCATCTACACTACTATTGCATTCAGTTTTCTCAGTCATCTTTTTCACAATATCCTCCTTCCTGTCATCTCCCAAATCTGAGCTAGTGGTTATACTTCCAACAGCACTCTTATATATAATTGTTTCTGTGTTGCTACCACCTATAGTTATTTCACATGAATTGCAATCATTCTGGGTTTCAGTTTCATACAAAACATCCAATGAATCATCTACTTTTATACCCAAACCAGAGAGACTCTTTACAGCTGACCACAGTCCATCAATCCAGGGCTCTACAACAACTTCAAGCCTGAAGAAAAATTATACAGCAAAATTATACTTCAGGATAGTTCCTTTGAAATAATACACAACTATAAGACACAATATAAATTATGAATACTCTTAAATTGCCCCTCTGACTATATACATAACAGGCTTCTACATTTAAGGTGCAAGATTGCTTGCTTGCCTTGGCACGCACCTTGATAAGGTGAGGTCCAGGTTTCAACATGTGCCTCATTCTTGAAAACCAGCTAGACACTGGGAACAAAACCTTCAACTTAGGCCTTCTTCCATCCTTCATTCACAACCAGCCTTTTCCATTTTTGCCATGTCATCCACTGTCATCTCACATCTCGGCATCACCCTGGCATCATCCCTGTTGTCACTTCACACATGTCATTCCTTTGCTTTGGTTTATTGCATCTCCCCATTTTTCATTACTCAGCCCACTATCTTCTTTCTATATCTATTTAGTAATTCATGTGTAATGTTTCATCAGCAATATTTACATATATAAGAATGTAATTTATATTGTACAGTTAGTCAGTAGATCAGTTGATTAGCTCAGCATCATCTATCTCTGGCTCCAAGTTCTCTGTGCGTTAAATAAGACTTCAACCTCAACCAACAAAGAGGACAGGCCAGTTACCATTGCAGCATTTCATATTACTAAAAATCATTGGCAATTCCATGTACTATCTGAGTAATGGGGACATGCTTCAGACCACACTCACTGTTGTGGTAATTTCTCACTTGTCAATAGACAGTCTTGACCATTGTCCAAATAAGCTTCAATGGCTCCAAGACATTTCACTCTAATGGATCTAGATCCAAATCCAAAATCAGTTCATTCTCTAAGTCTACAGCAATGTTTCATAAAAATTTCTCATAGAAGACCATTTCTATAACTTCTTGCTTTTACTCCTTTTCATGTAGCTCATATAGTTGTATTTGCATTGAAATAGAAAACCAAATCCACAGTTCTGCTTCAGAATCCTTGATATTTGTTAAGCACATGTGTTACTGTTATCATGCCAACACAATCATCAGGCCTGTACAGGTATGTTGTAAACTTTCTTCTCTTTTATCTTATCTTATTGTATCACTCCATTACGTTGTCAAGCACTTTTGTATCATAGAAGATGCACTGGAATTTATCGCCGTATGTCTATATATATATATACATATATATATATACATACATACATATATATATATATATATATATATATATATATATATATATATATATATATATATATATATATATATATATATATATATATATATATATATATATACAGGCCTCTCCGGGAAAAAATACAAGGAGGGCTATAAAAAGCCCTTGCCCATTTGGCTGCGTGGGCTATTTAGCCCTTGCGGAACTGTTGATTAGTTTTTACATTTGAGTATTTGCAAAGGCAAAAATACACTACCTTACCAATTCTTTAAACACTATTCACCTTAAGGAGGCATTTTTGTGTGTATTACTACCTTAAAAGTTTGCATTACAATGGTATGGTAGTCATGCTATGGGCTGTTCCTTTCGTGCAAAAACATTTCGTATTCCATTGAAAGTTTTAGAGGGTAGTACAAAAGTTAACATGTGCTATATAAGGAAACAGAAATATCCTATTTATAACGCCATGTTATAAACACATAGACGTTATTTGCTAACACCCTGATATTTAATGGTAGGTAGTTCAAACATTGGGAAGCTAAGCTGCGCGATTAAATGAGAACGTTACTGCGTGGGCGGAAAAAAGCCCTCGCAAATTCATTTTGCGCGTGATTTGCGCGGGCGCGGGCTATAGCCCGCGTCTCCGGGAAAGGCCTGTATATATATATATATATATATATATATATATATATATATATATATATATATATATATATATATATATATATATATATATATATATATATATATATATATATATATATATATATATATATATATATATATATATATATATAATAATCCACTGAATTATCATGTAATTCAAATTATTATATATATTCTACTTCTTTAAGGATGATTGCCACGACGAGCCACATGGTAGATGGTTAGAAAAAAATAGCCATTTGTTGTTATTACATTATTTCATCGACATATCCATGACTTAGACAAGCTAAGATAAATACTAGGTTGACATTATCAGTTGACATAAATCAGAACGTTTCGGGACTAGCTTGTCCCATCCTCAGCTGTAAGAGGGGAAATCCAAAACATAGATATATGAACACATGTTGAACAATGAATAATGGGTAAACAGGCGAGAATAACTAAATATGGAGATAACTGTACACCGGTACACTGGAGAAAACAGGCGGAAATACCCTAAATGGGAGAGGACAGGGAGGCAAATAAGGATAAATAAATAAAGGGAATAGCAAGGAGGCAAAATAAAAGCAACAACAAAAACATAAAAACAAAAGAAAAACAAACAAAAAAAAAAAAACAAAGGGGATACTAAAGGGACTAGAAAAGGCAAAGAGGAATCGAGGAACTTTGATTGTTAAGCGTGGGACGGTCTCTGAGGATGAGCAAACTCTCGTGAATAAGTAAATCAAGTTCATTAGAGGTATTATCAATTACACAGAAATCATCAAGCGAAGCATTATGACCCGTGTCATTTATATGATCCCTAATGGACGAGGAAACGCCTTTAATGCTTTTCCCTTTCTTATTAACCCCTAAATGCTCTCTACATCTAACAATAAAATGGCGTGATGTTTTGCCATAATAAGTAGCCTTGCAACTACTACACGTGAATTTATACACGATCGAAGAGCGAGCATGTTTCGGGGCACGATCTTTAAAGGGAAAGAAATTTTCAATGCGTTTGGCTGATTGAAAGATAAATTGAAAGTCAATATGAGGATAAATCTTGCCAAGAAACTTGTTAAGTTTCCTTTTAAGGCGAATGCTATTCTACTTCTACTTCTTGTATAAATTCTAATTCTTAATTCTAAATTCTAATTCTAATTCTAATTCTTGTAAAAATTCTACTTCTTGTATAAAATTATTACTTAATTCAAATTACATATCAAAACAACTTTTCAAACAGCTTCTTACCCAACAGCATCATCTGCATATCCACTAGGATAGAAAGGTGTAGCACCAAGTTCAAGTAGCCTCTTTTCGATACCTTTTCCACAGTTACAAAAATTTGTGTAGTTGCTGTCACCTAGTGCTAGACAAATACAAATAGATCTGGTAAGAAATCTCCCCTGCTAACTTCACAAGAAAAGTTATTCTAAGACAATAAACATCTATGTCACAGTTGCTAACATGAAACTTTCTTTTCTACAGAACAATGATTAAGTTGTCATATTTTCTTCTTTGGACTTTCTCAGAAGTGTCTATCCTCTTCTACATATAAAACTTTGGCATTCCTGTGATATCCTTTCATACTGTCTGCATTGATGGTGGATCTTCATATGTGTTCAGAGCAATATCAAGGTTTGTCATTATATACTACCTGGATTAGCTACCCATCTAAAGCAAAAAAAAGATGGTCTTTCTTTCTGTTGTTCCTGTTTTTCATTTAAATGAGACAGACTTCTAAAAGGAAACAACTTCCTATGCTAGACATATAGGGAAACACCAAGTTGGGAAACAATAATGGCCTTAACAAAAAGTTTGTGAATATCACAGAGTCTATGCTATAACAACTAACAAGAAACAACTAAAGCAATACTTATTTAAAAACACCATGATTGACATAATCCCATCATTCACTAGCAAAGATTTGAGAAAAGAAAAACCTCAACATAGTCTAAGACTATAAATGTTTGCTAATTTTGATGGGGATCATATGATTTTATTGTGTCAAATTATGTACAAAATAGAAATCTGGTGTTACCTAAAAATGCAAATTTGAGATTCTCAAGGTAATTGCTTGGGAGTGTCTTTTTATGAATTCGCCTGTAAAACTTCCTCACAGTATCAGGGGGTTCACCATCACCAGTTGTTGAAACAACAAATACAACACTATTCTCTTCACTGATACAGAACTACAAAAGCATAATTATAAATAAATCATCAAACATGAAAGACAACACAAGTGGGCTATATGAATTGAATAGGGAAACACAAGATATACAAGGTGAATAGGGAAGCCCTAATCAAACTAAGCTCTACCATACAAGAAAGTTTAGTTTTCCTTGGCACTCTACTAAATATAATAAATAATGTAGCTTAAATAATTACTACAAATCAGGGGTGGCAACCTACAGGCATATGGTCAATAATATCAAGCAGGTCCTCTCTAACTGGACATTCCAGATAAATTACACAAAGCAAATCTAGATAATCTTCAACATGAAAATCCCAAGGGAAAGATGAAAATTCACTATTCCAACCATTTCAAAAGGTAAACTTCCATAATCAATGTTACCCCTAATCAATTTGATCTAATATCTGTATTTTCAAGTACTATTGTAGAATTTTAGGTATCACACTTGTTAATTTTGTGCTAAGCTCATGAAGATAACACAAAAATAATTCAACAGAAAAATTAGTTGTTCTATCATATCAATCTCCTACACAAACAAAGGAACATAAGTTAACAGCCATGCAGTATGGCATGTATGTGTCAAAGATTAACTACTATTGCAAAGCACATAACAAAGTAAAACACTTTTTAAAACTGTATGGCTCTCAGAATGAAGATCAAATGATAAAAGTATAAGAGGGCTTCCCTTAAATATTACCTTATAATTTATCCTACAATATATTATTAATTTACAATTTACTACTGTCATCAAAAAAGAACAGCTTTGACTTATCAAAACTTTTAGAAAAAGTTACAATATACAACCACATGCTTAAAATTTGATTCAACTTTTTAGCCTCAACATATTACACAATGAAAATTAACAGGACAAATTAACTGCAAATTTCAACAATACACCTGCTTTAAGGATCTTCTAATGGAACTAATTACATCTACATTGATTCTTAAAATAAACATCTATGACTCATGCAATAAGACAAACCAGCCAATCTAGCAATCCTGATTTTCATCCACCCCCAGCACTGACACAAACCAAAGAGTGTCCCACCAATACTATATTGTTTGTTTTTACAGTGTACAGTAGATAATTAGAATTGTAACAGGCCTTTGGCTTTAACAGAATTTCTTCATGTATGTATGTATGCTTGGAGGCACTCAGCCAAATTTAAAAACTTACATGCCACAAACAAAAGAGATTAGTATCCTTTTCAGTCCCTAAGCCTATTCTTCGTACTTTTCTAGCATGCCTATTTGGAACACTTACTTTTCACTGTAGAGCACAATATCGTGTGCATTATAAGTTAGTCACACCACAGATACGTGGCGTACAGCAACCAGTAATTTGCTGTGCGCTGGCGTACTTCAGTAAAATGATTCTGTATGGAAGCAAATATCCAGGTAGTATAATGGCGTTAGCGTTCTAACCATTCCCGCAGATCTTTAGCGAACAAAAATATCCCTTTCCAGACTATCCAAGTATAAGTAACTAAGTATAAAATGTATGTAATATATAAGTATAGGTTAATGATTGCTCTCAGAATGTCCAGCTAGCTAGAAAAGCCATGGGATACTTTTTTGAAAAAAGAAAAACTCAAAAATTTGGAAGAAAGAAAAGAAGAACCATAATTTCAACAACTAATAGCGACATCAACAGGACAAAAGAAAAGTATCCTTCTTTTCCAGTAACACCACTTGCATCACAAGTTAGTCCACAAAACATCTACACAAAGGCAAAGAACAGAAAACTGTGGTCAAGAATATATAGTCAATGAAGTGGTTGAATCGGCCTATTCCTGGTGGTCAATACGAATTGTTAATTCATACAGATCGGATGGAGAAAAGGCAAAGAAAAAAAATATATTTATAAGATAAGACTGGCCAGTCACGACATGTCCGACTGAACAGAAAAGAAAAGTGCATTATGATACATAAATCAGCTTTACCCTCTTGTCCGTTAAACTAAGACAGAAGATTGAAGCTGTAAGGCCAGTTTGTGCGGATCTCTCGTGAATTTCCTCTGCAATCGCTTTGGCCTGACCAGTCTGTGAACCATACAGGATTGTGAACTTCTGTTCAGCCGGCATGGCACTTTCGTTATTATGTAAGTAGGCCTTTCCACATAGCCTCCTTATCAAGGTAGCCATCTGATTGTCTGATTGTGATTTGCTCATGGATTTGCTTTGTAATTTGCATCAGTTCAAATCATTTCCGTTTGTAGCACATACAGCTGACCTCTGTTTTTGATTTGGCTTATTGCCGTACTCATAGGTGCCAAGTCTTGGTTATCACAATGCTGGAGACCTGGGCGTAATAGTGCGGCAGAGTTAAGGGTGTAGGGTGGGGCTCACTCCGATTAGGTTAGAATAAGGGACTGATGATGAACGAACAGTGTGACCTGCTATACGCTAATTTTCAGTCTATTCTAAGATAGCAATTTTTGGATGTTTCTTCGAAATGAAATGAATGCTGGAGATTTACAAATTTTTGCTATTGCTAGAAGCAGTGGTGTAGAAGTAAATTCATAGCTAGGGGGGCTCTTTGCGTACCCAAGTTTTTATAAGAAACTAAGAACTTTATCCAAATAGTCATATAAGAAACTGAGAGAGTGGTCTGGCGATGGAAGCTATAATACTTGTTATACAGCTATAATACTGTTTCCTAATAATACTTGCATCCAATGTTAATACCATTTTACGAGCAAGACACTAACTGAGACTGAAGGGGGTTTCCTTTGATATAGAGCATAAACTTTGTGGTATTGATGAAGTTTCATTAGTATGGCAACAAAATAAATCAAAAGCAAGCACAAGAGTCTATGTGCTGCAAACAGAAATGACAACTATTGAGGAAAATGATTATGCTTTTGGTGAAGAATCATGAAGTATACATATTCTTCATCATAGAAAATCTTTTCATATTTCAAAGTTTATTAAGTCCCCCCAAATCAATAAGCTCCCCTCTCAAATAAGCCCCCATCTAAAGTGGGGCTTCATAGAGAATTTACGGTATCTACTGTATGCGTGGTTTAGAGAACCTGTAGTCCTTTATCAAATTGTCAAGTTTGAGCCCCCTTCTCACTGGGAAAATCAAAAGTCAGCAACAATGTTGCGTTGCCTGCATGTTGTTACCTCCCCCTCCATTATTTTGCTACAACATTTAGGAAACCACAACATCAATATATATTTGCCACAAAGTAGTTTGATGAAGGCTGCTCACTTGTAGCAATATTTAAAATCTGAATTACTGTATAATGAATTCAGTAAACACATCAAACTCAATCCTGAAATACGTATTCAATACCAAAATATATTCACTGAATCCTAAAGTTAATTCAATTTAATCTTGCAATACAGTCAATTCATTCCGAAAATATATTCAATCCATTCACAAGATATAGTCGGTCTTTATGGGAACAAACTCGGACTGAGAAATAAGAATAAACCTGTCAGAGTAGGACGTGAACTCCAGCCTCTGCTTCATAGCTAGTACTATTGCATTGTTTGGTGGTTCTTCATTGATATCCAAGGAGCAATGGCGAACACTTTGCTGTTTATTGGGGATGGAAGCAAAGAAACTACGGGAGTCTGAGAGGCGAAGTTCCCAGTAACACTTTTAGAGATGGGCCAGTCTCCCTCGCCCCTGTAGTGATCGCCACTGCGACGGAGATCCTGTCCGCTTTGTTTGGGGGTGTAAAAGGAAGTTGTTCAGGACTACTGTTACGAAAAGGAGGCTCATCGCCAGTTTGCACAGATTGAGGAATGACGTTATAACTATTTCAAAATTAAATCGCAACTGCTGGTGCAATAATTGCATCAGAAACCCGTAGGAAGAACCAGATTGGACAATTTACTGTTAATTCTTATTTTTACTTCATTTCGTAATCTATTAGCTGTGAGTTATAAAAGGCGTAGTTTTAGAGGTAGATAAGAGTCTTTTTGGTTAGAGAGAAGTAGACGTTCTGCCAAGCTGGTATTATTTTTTAGAAAACTCTGATAGTATAGCATAGGGCACATCAAGATTGACCCGTTGAATTCAAGAGAAGGTCCTTGCCGATAGATTCCTGTATCAAGCCTTCAGGTCGTAAGTTTTATTCTTATTCGTAAATAGAACGTTGAAATATCGTACAGACTTTTAAGAAATTGTTGCCCTAAGAACTCACAGTTGAGCCCCTTCATAAAAGATAGGCTTAACAAGTGGTGCCCCGTGTGAGGATAAAAGCTGAAGAAATTGAATGGTTATAGACAATTTGTATAGTTTTTATGCTGATATTGACGTATATGTAGAGACGTAAACTGTGTTTGAAAGTTCGTCAAGTGACACATCCGAAGAGAAGGGAACAGACCGTGCGAGTAGAAAATAGAGAATTTTAAAAGAAAAGTCGTGTAACTCATCAGAAACTGTGTGTAATATCTACGGAAAGCTACAAATTGGTTTAAGACTTACAGTTTATTTCTTTGCGAGTTCGATTGCTTTCGATTGCATCATCACACGCAATCCTGCCGACGCACGTACTGTTTGAAATTGTAGTTTCATAAAAGTGTTAATTCAAAATGTCGCTTGACCAAGCTCAGCAACCATTAGTACTTGAATTGCAAAATCAAATGTCAGCCATGCAAGCAGCTTTAGAAGGTAATTCCCAAGCTAGTCTTTTTAAGCCCAAAATGTTTAACGGGTTTCCAACGGAAGATGTAAACGAGTGGCTTCTACAGTTCGAGCGCTACTCCAAATTTTATGGATGGTCCAACTCTAAGAAGTTAAATGCATTGTCCTTGCTGTTAGGAGGTTCTGCGTCGGCTTGGTTTCAAACTTTGCCTAACGAGACAACTTCCGATTTTAACGAATTAGTGGGAGAACTGAAAACGCGATTTGGATCTCAGAATCTAGAATTTTTCTTTCGACAAGAGTTGTACTCTCGAAAACAGGGTCAAAACGAACCGCTTGCTCTGTATACGGAAGACATCATTAAGAAATCTCAGCGTCTTTCTTTGTCCGATAAAGATATGATGAACATTTTTGTGAACGGCCTAAACGATGCTATTAAAACTCACGTACTCCTTAACCAACCAAAAACATTTGCCGAGGCAGAAAACCTTGCGCGTTTACGTGATTCAGTGTCAAAAACCAGTGCTCATACTTTTCCTCTAGCACCTCCATCAGTACCAGCTCAGGAACAGCGCATAAAAGAGCTTGAAGGCCAGGTAAATCTCTTGTTTTCCCTTGCAAACAAAACTCCCCATCAGGATGCTGCCCAGTTAGATGCCCTAAGTGCAAACAATACCATTGTAACCCCGTCTCAAGCTGCTAATCCTTCCGGTGACTTCCAGGGTCTGAGACATGAAATAATAGCTGCCATTCAGACAGGTTTTAGACAAGAGGCACGAAGAAGTAACCATGGAAACAATCAACATAATTGGAAAGCAACAAACACTTTTGCTAGGGGTAGAAATATCCGCACGAGCGATGGGCGGCCCATTTGTAATGCGTGTAATCGCGTAGGTCACGTGGCCCGTTATTGCTGGGATGTTCCACAAAGAACTCAGCAGCCCCCGTTCCGTGGAGGTTCCCGTAGTTTTGCAGGCCAACATGCACAGTCCCAATACCAGCAGCCGCAAAATCGTAATGATGCTTCTTTAAACGGCACAGGGCCCTCTCAATGGGGACAGTGAGGGCCCACCAGCCATTCCCGAGAAACCAAAAAGTCCCGCCAGCTTTTACGCAAAGAAATAAAAAAGTCAGTTCATCAATGCCTAGTAACAGAGATATCTCAGAGGTTCAAAAGTTTTCCCAAGGAACCCAAACCGATTTTACGGACGAGAATTTTGCTATTGAACGTGAAGTCAAAAACACAATCAGCCCATCTTTACAAGTACATTCTAAAACATTGCATGCTGTATCGACCCCATCTAATGTCTTGATCTGGGGAACTATTTTAAAGCAGCATTTTAAGCTATTGGTAGATACTGGTGCCGCAGTAACAGTCGTTAGTGAAGGATTTTTTCATGATGTTTTGAGATGTAAATATGCTTTGACGCAGAAACAGCTTTTTGAGAGTATTAAAACCGCAAATGGGGGCACAGTACCTGTAACCGGTGCCGTATCTTTTGATCTTTCGATTGGACAATGTGATTATGATTGTAATGCTGTCGTTGTTCCGGACTTGTCGTATAATGTCGTCCTAGGGAGAGATTTTTTACAGAAATATCGCGCAGTAGTGGATGTTGGTAATGAAAAGGTAACGTTTGCCGGAAATGATAGTGTATGTTTTGCTAACGGTGATACTCCCCCGCTGACTGCTGACGTTAGAATAGCAAGAACGTTCGTTATTGATGGTAGTAGTGAAGTTGTTATTCCAGCTGTCTTAACATCATTTCCCTCTGAACCTGCTGTAGGTTTAATAGAAGGAGTACCCAAACTTTCTGATCGTTATCATCTACTTTGCGCATCTACACTTTGCCAGCCCGATAGTGACGGTAAAGTAACCCTGCGGCTGATTAATCCTTCGGATTCTCCCGTGTTGATCCATAAAGGTGCTACCATTGCAAAATTTGAAGAGACAAAAGTCACCGATGACATTATTCCTCTTGATTCAGACCCCTCTGTTTCTGCCATGGACTCCCATGTTAATACTGCATCAGGAATGACTCCTCTGAAATTCAGTTGTTTGCCTAGTCGAAATCTATCCTCTCAAGAAAATCATAAGCTACAAACATTGTTAGACCAATATTCTGATATTTTCGCTAAATCCACCTTAGATTTAGGCCACACAACTATAGTTCAGCATGGGATTGATACAGGTAATGCTATGCCCATCAAACAACAACCATATCGCGTCTCGCACAGCCAGAAGGCCTCTATTGAAAAGCACATTAATGAAATGCTAGATCAAGGCATTATTGAGGTTTCTTCTAGCCCATGGAGCTCTCCAGTTGTACTTGTCAAGAAGAAAGATGGGGGGACCCGTTTTTGCATTGATTATCGGAAACTAAACGCTGTAACCCGTAAGGACAGTTATCCACTCCCAAGAATCGATGATGCTTTAGACTCTCTCGCTGGAGCCAAATATTTTTCAACCTTAGATCTTCAATCGGGTTACCACCAAGTTGCTATGCATCCGGATTCTAAAGAGAAAACTGCATTCATTTCACATGCTGGATTGTACCAGTTTAATGTTCTTAGTTTCGGTTTAACCAATGCTCCCCCACAATTTCAACGACTTATGTCCAGAATATTGCATGGCCTCGAATGGAAGATATGCCTCGTTTACATAGATGACGTCATCATATTTTCATCGTCCTTTTCGGATCATTTATCTCGTTTAAAAACTGTTTTCGATCGATTCCGTGCTGCCAACCTAAAATTAAAGCCATCAAAATGTCATTTCGCTCAAGATTCAGTGAACTATCTTGGATTTATCGTATCTTCGTCGGGCATTGCCCCTGATCCGCAGAAACTCGAGGCTGTTAAGTCTTTTCCTACGCCAAAAACTGTGAAAGAAGTTCGCAGCTTTCTGGGCCTATGTAATTATTATCGTCGTTTTGTCGAAGGGTTCTCGAAGATTGCCTCACCGTTAAATACTTTAACTCGTAAAAACATCTCGTTTGTTTGGACTCCAGATTGCGAAACTGCCTTTTCAGAGCTGAAAAAACGCTTGTGCTCGCCGCCAATTTTAGCATATCCAAATTTCTCTGCGCCATTTCATCTTTATACGGATGCAAGCCAGACTGCATTAGGTTACATTCTTGGTCAGATAGTAGATGGAAAAGAAGTTGTTCTGGCATATGGAGGACGTGAGCTTACTGTAACAGAAAAACGTTATAGCACAACAGAACGTGAAGCGCTGGCAGTAGTTGATGGCATAAAACGATATCAACCATATCTTTCTGGAAAAAGGTTTTTTGTTCACACCGATCATGGGAGTTTGTCGTGGCTGATGAAAGTACGGGATCCAACTGGCAGGCTTGCTCGATGGGCACTACAATTACAACAGTATGATTTTGAAATAATTCATCGTGCCGGTACTCTTAATGGTAATGCAGATGCCCTTTCTCGCCGTTCTTATGCACCCCCACAACATTTAATCAAGCCTGAATCTATTCCATCGTCTTTAACACGTCCTGTCGCGGTAATTGAGCATCCTTGCCCGCAACCAGACTCACTAGCTAAGCTACAGCGAGAGGACAGGGACCTCGCTGATATCATCAGATATCTAGAATCCACTCAGTTACCAGCCGACGACTCACAAGCCCGTTCATTGTTACTATCTATCGACGACTTCTATTTAGATGAAAATGAAATTTTGTGTCACCTTTGGAGCCCTGGTAAAAGAAGAGCTCGGTCCTTGTCCAGTCAAGTTGTCATACCTGCCTCTTTGCGCCACGAGATCCTTGTTGCTTGCCACGACGATCCAACTGGTAGTCATTTTGGAATCACAAAAACGTATGAGAAAATTCGGGCGCGTTATTATTGGCCCAACATGTACAAGGATGTTGCCCATTGGTGCAACTCATGTGTCGATTGTGCAATGAAAAAGATTCCTAGGAGGGCACATAAAGCTCCTCTCCTCCCAATTCCAGTGCAAGGAGCGTTTGATCGTATTGCTATGGATGCTCTTGGTCCTTTCCCGCCATCCCACGATGGAAATCGCTATATCATCGTTTTTTCAGACTACTATACTCGCTGGCCGGAGGCTTTTGCTTTGCCATCTATCGAAGCTCCGCGTATCGCTGAATTACTCGTAAACGAAATTGTAGCGCGTCATGGTGCCCCACGCGCCTTGTTATCGGACCGAGGACCTACTTTTATGGCATCTATCGTAAAGGAAGTCTGTAAACTTTTGAACACGCGGCGCTTACACACCACTGCTTATCACCCGCAGACGGACGGCCTAGTGGAACGTTTTAATGGCACACTAGCTGAAGCGCTATCTATGTACGTTAGCACGAATCAGAAGGACTGGGATAAGCATTTACCGTTGGTATTGTTTGCATACCGAGTTTCTCTCAATGCCACTACAGGTGAGTCACCATTCTACTTATTATACGGACGAGAACCACGCCTACCTATTGATGCGGCCCTTATTTTGCCCGATTCAAATGTATCGACATCAGTTGCGCAGCTTCGTGCTAAAATTGTTGAAAACATTGAAAGTGCTCAACAGCTTATTCTCTCGAACACGCAACTGGCTCAACAAAAAATGAAATCGTACTATGATAAGAAGGCTTCACCTGTTCCTTTCGAAGTCGGTAGTCGCGTATGGGTATACACCCCGAAGAAAAAAAAGGGCTTATCAAAAAAACTCCAGCACAATTTTCACGGACCATATCGTATTGTCGCTAAATTGTCGCCCGTTCATTTCAAATTACGCACTCTAGATAATCGTCCAGTTTCAGTTCCAGTGCACGCAAATCGTCTTAAGCCATATTATGACCCGGCTGATCGCCCTATTGAACCGCCGAATGACGACCTTATAACACCGGATCTCCAGGAGTCAGATTTACCGTCGGATAGCTTTGTCTCAGAAGTCTTACCAGATGTTCCTAGCACTCTCTCTGAGGGAAATTCGGTTCCAACTCCATTAAATGTTGACAATACAGAAGACTCAGAGCCGCCGATTACGCGTCCAGAAGATCGATTCCAGCCAGCCATAATTCGCGCTATATAAACTGCCTATGGACATCCGTCCCCAGCTCAAGCCGGGAGGCTTGTCCTAAAAGGGGGGAGTCATGTTACGAAAAGGAGGCTCATCGCCAGTTTGCACAGATTGAGGAATGACGTTATAACTATTTCAAAATTAAATCGCAACTGCTGGTGCAATAATTGCATCAGAAACCCGTAGGAAGAACCAGATTGGACAATTTACTGTTAATTCTTATTTTTACTTCATTTCGTAATCTATTAGCTGTGAGTTATAAAAGGCGTAGTTTTAGAGGTAGATAAGAGTCTTTTTGGTTAGAGAGAAGTAGACGTTCTGCCAAGCTGGTATTATTTTTTAGAAAACTCTGATAGTATAGCATAGGGCACATCAAGATTGACCCGTTGAATTCAAGAGAAGGTCCTTGCCGATAGATTCCTGTATCAAGCCTTCAGGTCGTAAGTTTTATTCTTATTCGTAAATAGAACGTTGAAATATCGTACAGACTTTTAAGAAATCATATGAAACTTATTGTTGTTACCTTGTGTCACAACTCCAGCGACTAAGTAAAAACTTGAACTGGTGCGCATGAACTGCGCACCCCACGGCTGTTCTTAATTTCAGCAATGGCTTCCATTCGCAAATCTCAGCGTAGTCGCAGGCCAGTTGAGCGCTTCGGCTCTGAAGCAAGTTCTGAGTCGATAACTATTCAAAAAGTATCCAACAGAAAGGTAAAAGCTGATACAAATTTGTATGATATTGAAATTAAAGAAATTGACTCTGTATCTAAGCGTATAAAGGTGCATTTTATTGGATATGAAGAGAAATTTGATGAATGGAAAGCCATTGCTGACGACGAAGAATTTCCGATAGCAAAATATGAAAGGCTGCCTGTACAACGCGAGTCTACATTAGCTGAGCGATGCAAGAAATTCTGTGCATCATTGTGTCTTCATATTAAAAGACAACTTGGGTCTGGAAGGAGAAATGATCCAGAAGGCAGGATTGAGATGATTATCGATCCGGATGTTTATGAAAATTTTTTCTCAACCATTGGTACCCCTGATGATGGTACCAGATTAAGCAAACGCAAATGTTTTCAAAATGAAGAGCTTGATAGTTTACTTGGGAGGAGATGGAATGTTAGAGTTAAAAATCATTTCGGGGATTTTGGTTATGTTGTTGACGGAACTGTCTGTTTTTGGATTCATAGGAGGCCTCCACTCGATGACTTTATACCAGTTGGTGATAGATTTCTCCCATATAAATATGAACAAGAACTTTTGTTTGTTTTTAGCTTTGTAAGGGGAACTGGAAATGCTGCCAAATACAAGGAGTTATTTTTGCAGTAGTATTTTGCATTTTCACCATAAACAAGGACATAGAAATTTTTCAATAGTATACAAAGGGTAGTTAAGAAGCTTTTTGAAAACAGAACGTAAATTGCATGCATAAAGTAAGGAATGAAAATCTGTTTATGTAGTCACATGGAAGTTCAGCTTATAGGATTTATTTACAGCCTTTCTTCCATTTTCCATCAACCTTGAAAAGATGTGTAAGGCAAACAGCTACCCCACATGTTGTGCATTGGTTGGTGCACTTCTTAATAGAATGCCCCATCTCTCCACAGTTTCTGCAGCAGTAACTTCCTTTAACTCTTTCTGCTCCTCTTGCCTCAAAAAACTGTATTCTGTGTTTCTTCAGAAACAGTTGATTAAGGGCCTCCCTGTTTCTGTGATTTGTGGACCTAAAATAGTCCTTAGAGGCCTGGTCATTGTACTTTTCAAGACCTTGCTGGTTAAAATATTCAATGTTTCCATAGAGCCTTAGAAACTGTGGAACATGACAGCAAAAAGCATGCATATAGGGTGTGACATCTATGGTCTGATAAATGCTCAAGAATTCTTGAATCCATGTGCAAACAGATTGAGAAAATGCATCTATTTCCTCATGTTTATGAAATGTTTGTCGCATGTTAGTATAGAGGAGGAGGAATTTCTTCCAAACAGATTGAACTGTCTCAGCATCATTATAAGATGGGAGTAATTCTTTTATGTTAATGTTTTCAATCACTTGCATTTTCTCAGGCCCTGTTAGGTCTCTGTATTGCAACTTGCCTGTATCCCGATTAACTGACCAAGTAAATGGGATGTTCAAGGAATTAAGAAAATGCATGTACCTTTCCATGTGAGGACATTTCGTCAAATTGACAGTACCACGGGAGACTCTATTTTCTATAGCATCTGCCCTTCTCAACTCTATGATGAGATTTTCAATCAGTACATCACAGATCCTGAGAAATAGATGTAAGGTGTCTATTATGACATGATCCATCTTTATGCAGGCAAAAAGTGGTTCATTTTGACAATTGTTCTTCCTACCTTTTGAATCTTTCTGTATTGATTCAATTGTTCTTGAACCATTTGATGGCACATCATTGAGTGGCCACAATTTTGATGTATCATGTCTTAAAGACTTTGGGCAGAGGCACCATATACAAGCAAAATTCTGGTTGGCTGGACCAATTCCACAGACTGTTGCTAAAAACTTCCAGTCACCCCCAAGAAAGAATTCCAAATTCAAGGTGTTATCTGCAACTATTACATATGATAGACTTGCAACCTCCTGTATTATATCTTTGAGGGAATCTCTTATACCTCTATAATCATCCTTTGTCCTCACTATTGCAAGAATATAGTTTCCTTTCTCAGTTGCAGCACACTTTCCCTCATTGATGATTGAGTAGGTAAAATTGAACAATTGCAACCTTTTGCCTATTCTTGTCCCATCTCCACTTAATTTTATCTGAAGAGTCTCATTTGGCTCAATCTTATTTTCTTCTAGTAGTCTTTTGGCTTGGTCCTTGAGGCCATCCTCAATCTTCACTTGAACACCAACTGAATCACCAGGTGTGGAGGAAATCTGCCAATGTTTATTTAAGGAATCAATCCGTTTTTTCAAGCTATATGCAGATGGTAGGCCTCCAGAAATTATAGAAAGCTCCTGCCAAGCTGTATTTGAAATGTTAAATTTATCCTTCACATAGAGTAACATATTAATTTCATCCAACTGATCACTATTTTCACTATCCATTTCATCTTGACCCAAAAAGTTATGGTTGAACTCCTCTTCATCAATTAATGAAAAAGAATCAAATACTTCCCCTATGGGGTCATAAAATTTCACTTGATATGGCACTAGGTCAAATAAGCCAAGAAAATTTAAGGCTGACTGGCATTCTTCCTTTATCTCATTTTTAATTCTATATTTGCTTCTCTCTGAGTATTCACTATAACCTTTCCTTTTAAGCCTTTTTCTCTCTCTTGTTTGCCTTATTTGCTGTCTAACAATGCTTTTGAATCTTTTCTTCCAAAAGCCTGCAGATTCGTTTGCATTGTCTAGGTCGTCTTGCAGCTTTTCCATTAGATCACGAGACACTTTTAGCTCTTGCTCAAGGCTTTGCTTTTCCATGGCAAGCTCTTCATTCCTTTTCAATAGCTTAAACTTGTCTGTTTCATGTACATATACTTTCAATTTATAAGGTGTTGAGGCCTTAAGCCTGTCCAAAAAGACTCCATACTGTCGACCTCCAGATTTCTTTTGTTTTACTCCTATTGATAACAGCTGATGTATTTTCTTCCTTATACAACTTACTATTCTTTCAGTTGCAATAACATCTAATTTAGCTTCTTTGAAAATTTCTTGCACAATTTCAACTATTGTTGCATAATCAATATTTTTTGATTGTCTCTTTCTTTCCATAGAGATTCTGAACATCAAATACCTAAGATAATGGTTACTAGATTTGACAATAAGGAATAATCTATGAAAGACATGCAAAATTTTATGTCTAAATTTTCAAATAACACAGGTTCAAACTCTGCTATTGCAGGTAGTCTATTACTGACACTTGACTTACAGAAAAAAGCAGAGTTTTCACTTTAGCAAGATAAAAATGGAATAAAACCAGTGCTGGCTCATTCTAAGGCTTATTCTGGTAGTACAATATGCCAGGGCCCAAATTACAATACATGACAGTTTTGAAATAAAGGAATCAGTGTGTGTGCTATTTAGGACAGTGAGGCTTACACATGTCCATGAAAGGGACACAAGAAGGGCCAAGAGAACTGAGACAAATAACAGAGAAAATGACAAAATGCACCATAATTATGATAGTAATTGGTCTATCCATTTTCCATGAATTTACAAAAAGTGAGCTTCAGGAGAGGGAGCATTCAAAAAATAAGTCATGCGAATCTAGAAGGATTTTGATTCCTCCCTTACCATTATAATGCAGTATCACAAAACAACCAGAAATGCAACCCCCTTCCACTGTTATGTCACAATACGTGATAACAATGACTGGGGCAAATTTTTAGCTATTCCAAAGAGCATATGCACAAAAACCAGCAAGTGTGTGCATCTTTTGCAGCACGCATATCCAAAAAGCTATATGAACTTCATTTTTCAGAAATATATATGAAGAAAAACAAGAATTGACAAAAATAACATGCTCAGATAATTGGAGCGTGACTTCGCGGTTTTTCAACAGCTCCTCGCCCTAAAAAGCTGTAACAACCCGTCATTCGATGTACCCCTCCTAAGGCATGACGTATTTTTTGAAATGACCCGATAAGAGCTACAAAATTAACAAGCACATGTAATTTTCCATCAGAGTCCAATAATGTTAGTGAAGCCGTTGCTAAATTCAAGTAGCAGAGGATAAGTGATCAACAGAGTAGTTACTGGTTAATTTCTTGGATGAAAAATTGAGGTTCATCGGCATTCCGATACGTAAATCTTCCTCGGCCATCCCTTGAAGACGATCCTTCATCATTATTCATTCCCACAAAATCCAAGTTGGAAAAAAACACCAACAGCGCGAGCGAGTGTCACTTTGCAAAAGTTCAACATAGAAATCATTCCCCTTCAACTTCAACGCTAAAAAGACGGAACTTTTTTCACACACTTCACCTTAACTTAAACACCATTCGAACGAGAATTTTGTAACTCCTGTGCTTTCGATGGTTATGGCCTCGTATCGGTAACTAATTTCGTGTAACCGAGGTATTCCGTAACTTCACCGATCCGCAAATTCGATCCGCATATAAATCTATTCAACATTTGGCTATGAGCTTGCAAAAACAAAATGAAAAAAGACGACACTTTTCTACGGACTAGTATAATAATATTTATATCAAAGTAATCTCTATTAAATGGACTGCAAATCAAATATGGTTATGCAGTGAAAGCGCAAACGAGGATAACAACAAATAAGGCATATTTCCAGTTTTGGAAAGAATTTGAGTGTGCGTCCTTATATGCGCGCTTTGACTGCGAACACTGCGCATCACACATTACTGCCAAATGACAGGTATGACTTCCATATGTGTTGCCCTAAGAACTCACAGTTGAGCCCCTTCATAAAAGATAGGCTTAACACTACCTTTCTAGTGGTAGATAGCGTCCTTTACAGTTAAGAAGCAACATTTTAATGTCTGTAGATATTGACAAACTATTAATCTTCTCTAGGGAAATCCATCAATGCATTGGTAAGCCCAGATAGGCAAATCTCATGAGACCTCAGTCTTGTTTAGTCTTAAAAGCTATATTACCAAGTCCGAGCCAATATAACATGGTACACAATGGACTAATATGTTGCCGATTATTTATTATTATGTGCTATTTTTTGTTATTACTTTATTAACCTTAACAACACTTTCTTCGCTGTAATAAGTTTGGCTTGAATATCTGCCCTTCATTTAAGTCCCTGAGTGCCAAACTGCTATACGTACCGCTTTAAAATCATAATAGTAATATTCACAGACTAGAATCCATTTGAAAGGCTGGTTTCAGAACAGTATATTGCTGATGCTACACCAGAATCCAAGCTAATAGATATCGATGAAGAGGACGAAATTGATATTTTTCTTGTAACCCTTTCCTTTATATTGCTTTCTAACTTATCCATTTTCATATGGTTTACTGACTCCCTTTTCCTTGTATTTCCTATGTTTTCTGATTGATTCCCTTTTCCTTGTATTTCCTATCTCTTCATGTGTTGAGCTTATGTGTCTACCCATAACTGTTAAGAAAGATTGTGTCTGTATGTCTACAATATCAAATGAGCGCCCCCCAAAGAAGCACATGTGTAAATCAGCGCCCCCCCCCCTCGAATGACCACCTCCCCTCGAAGGCTGACTTTTAAATACGCGCTCCGGGCGCTCTTTCGAGGAAATACGGTATTCCGTTTGGAGATTTTGTCCCCACCTCTTTGCAAATCAGTTTAGGAATCCTGCGTGTAACTGTTAGACGTGTATTTTACGCAACAGTAGTACATAAAAAATACCAATAGTGTCTATGGAATGTAGTGTCTTGTCAGAATTGCCTATCAGTAGATAAAATCATTAAGAATCGATCATTCCAGTTTCCAAACATATTGATGCTGAGCAACCGACAACATGTATTCTCTCGAATTTGCAGTAAGGGCCATTTTTATGTTGAATTCATTAATTCTAGCCAAAGCTTGTTTTAGCAACAAATGAAATATTTTTACCATCAAATTGCATGCCACCATATATTACTGTATATGAAAAGACCACTAAGGAAAATTTGCACAGCTATTTAATTAAGCCCTTAATTACAGCAAATTTTACCGTAACAAATGAGCTCTGATTTTATTTCGCCACCCTAAATCGGTTTGTGTCAGCGCGTCATTTGTGGTATACGGGCTTTATGCTACCAGCACCTGCATCTAACAATGTCGTTTATGGAATTGAATGGTGCCACAAGGCAGAATACCTTTGACTTTATACAATAAGTACGGGAGATTCCAGTGTACAACACGATTTTAAAAATAATTCAATTAGTTTTGTGACTCTTAGGTGATAAAGTAAACCTTTTCTGTTTATACTATGGCACTCCTTCAAAAAAAGCTATAGAAGTAGTGACATAAAGAAAGTGTTAAACGTCATTTAAAATAAATTAAATGAAGCTTTGAAAGTAACGATTTTCAAACAGAGAGAGACAGCAATTGCGCAAACTATAAGAAGCTTTACAGCGCCAGCGGTCTATCTTACTCTTATCTGTTGATATTCTAACACCAGCAAAAGGAAATATAACTTTGACTTTGAATCACATTTAAGTGATAATATATGTATAATATGTTTCTCTTTGAAATTAACTTTCACAGCAACTACATTGGGTTGCAATTGGATACAAATATGAAATGCACCTTGATGGTGATCAATTTTTATTTAATTATCATGGTAAAAAAATACATTAATAAAGAGAAAACATTTACAAATTTTGAACTTCAATACGTTGGGTTAGAGGTGGGAAAGCATTCGTTATCGAGCCACCTCTAACCCAAACATCACTAATAAACGATTAGATTTAACAAATTTAAAGATTATCTTGAAAATTACATTACATTACAATACACTACATAACATTACACCATATACACTACAATAAAATACATTGATGTCTTTCATCCGTACGTAACTGTATTGGTGGTTAGGTGTGTTGATGGGTAGGTGCGCCATTTGGCAAGCTGATAAGGAAAAGAAGATGTGGAGGTGGTGGAGGTGGAGGTGATCAATTTGTACCTCAAAAGTTTTTTAGACAGAGCTAGTTTGAACATTGTCACGCAAATCTATGTATCTCCTATTCAAATCACTTTCTTGACTGGCATTAGTATCTGTTCAAATCATGTTGCATATAGACCTTCGGCGATTGCCCAGAAGCAAACTGCAGTGCCTATTTTAAGAAAAATTTCCACGACCAAACTGTGCTCCTATACAGTTTGGTCACGTCTGGCACTAAGTTGTTGTTGACTACACCTTGCGGCTTTTTAAACTTGTATGCATTATCTGATGTCGTTGGACGTTGCATTATATGATTACAATTTCATTCCGGCATACCAGGCAGTGAGGATAATAGTCACGACGAGCCATATGACAGATAAATTAGAAAAAAGATAGCCGTTTGTAGATCTTTCATTTCATTTCATCGACACATCCAAGAGAAACCAGTTTTAGTATTAAGACTTAATCAATTATTTACTACGACATATTCAAGTACGTTTCGGGACGAGCTTCTCCCATCCTCAGCTATAGAGTGGGAAAAACAGTCCCACTCTATAGCTGAAGATGGGACAAGCTCGTCTCGAAACGTACTTGAATATGTCGTAGTAAATAATTGATTAAGTCTTAACTGGTTTGTCTTGGATCTTGAATATGTCGTCGTAAAAACTGATTAAGTCTGAATAATAAAACTGGTTTCTCTTGGATGTGTCGATGAAATGAAATGAAATGAAAGATCTACAAATTGCTATCTTTTTCTAAATTATCTATCATGTGGCTCGTCGTGACTATTATCCTCAAATTCATGATAAAGCTACGTTTTCATCTGATATCTCAGTTTCAACGAATACCAGGAAGTGTTCCAAAACAGCTGTCGCAAAAAGTGATGACTAAATAGGACAAGAGTCTCAAAGATTTTATCAGAAGTTGAGCACACTTTTGAATTTCCTAGATTACTCCGTCGTTTCCCAAGACCACAAAGTGCGGCCATGACAAAACTAAAATATGTAATGACAGACTGTCATATCGCATAAAATGGGAAAATTAGAGTTCATATTCGATCCTTCATTAGGGAGTTCCTGTTTCATGGGACATTTATCCTGAACCGTCCAATTCATGAGGTAGGGTTGCTAGTTCCCTCCTCACCTCTTTTCTCCTAATTATTTCCAATACACTAGGTCAGACTGAATGTCAAAATATAGTATTGAGAATATTGCATTGAGAATATTGCATTGAGAGCATCATAGAATTGCTCAGTGATGAAGTATATATGACTTGGCATGTCACATCTCAAACGATAAACATTTCGAAGTTATCAATAGAGTCTAAAGCCGAAACAAATATGATCAGTAACATCACACTTCGCTTCTGCTGTAATATTTTAGTTTTAGTAATGACTGGAATAAATATCGATTTACACTGCAATCATAGGTATCCAGCCCCGACATAATCTCCATACGAACACAATCAAAAGCTTCAGATTGAATACACTGAAGTGGCTTCTCTTCACATCGTCATTCGTAAATTATTCATATGAGTTTTAATAAAAGGCGTGCGGTGGCTTAATTATTGACAAAAGGAGCTGTGCTACGCAGATTTGCTTTATAATCAATGAAATATATGAGAATTCAACACTCTCGTTTCAGCATACGTAACTTAGCGTTGTTATTGACAATTGAGAGCTAGATGGTAATGCCGGAAGAATAAGGTTGCCAAGATACATGTACAAATGATTATCAAGTTTTTGAATGAAAAATTCGAAATTTCGGTGATGGGGCATTGACTGACATCATATACAAGACAAGATTTGCCGAGATGATAAAAGAAGTTGAACAAAGGAAAGAACAGTAAAGTAGTGTAAAGAAACTGGCAACTGATACTTGCTGTATATTGTCAAGAGATGGTTACTAGATGACTGCGAATATCAAAGCACAATCGTTGAGTGGTGTTAAATTTTCCAAAGAAACATTGGGATGTCCGTGATTGTTTGATAAGAATGCAAACGCCAATGAGGTTTGAAAATTAAGAGATTCTCCCCATAACGCATTGCCCATTGACAAGAAGCAGGACAGCCAGGAAGAGGTTTCATGCAATAAATACTTGCAAAAGTTCTCTACATATTATAGAGCACTTGATAGAAAAGCAGAAATGAGAGAAAAATTATATAGGATTTTGATATATATTTTGAGCACCATTATCGTGATTTCTGCTGAAACATCGTATCAAATCACAACAATTACTGAAGATGCATACGACACCGTTGCGAGCAATTCATTTACGATTGAAGACCATCTTAAGTACAATAATCTCTCGATCGATTTCAAAGTCATAACATTCCATGAGAGCTCAGGCCTGTCAGATATTATTTCATTCACTTCTAATATATCTGCAAAGAATATGGCAGCTAAGAATAAAACGAATGTACTTCATCTGTCTCACGTACGCGACAATAGGAAGAACATTTTTAATGAGATTAATTGGAATAGAAAGCTGATGTCCAGCGATTCGTCTAGATGCCTACAGGTAAAATCTGCTTGATTTTATGCATGAAATACTGAATCTGTTATCCAAGTGCACTACATAAAGGCTTGATTTTGCACATTTATGCATTAATATAGATGCAAAATATTTACTTTAAAGACAGCTATATTATATTTGACTTGACCTCAGATATGCATTCTTTTCTACAGAAAGCTGAAATAGAAACTTTGAAGAAGAATATATTTCTTAATATACTTATTAATATATTTGGAGGGCCTCTTCAAAAACAACTTCCGTTGAAGGGCAACCCTCCCTAAGTAAATCAAATATCAAATATATATATTTATATATTTATATATTTATACATAAATATATTTAACCAATATATATATATATATATATATATATATATATAGATATATGTATATATATATATATATATATATATATATATATATATATATATTTATATATATTTTTATCTATTTATTTATTATTGATACACATATACACAAATACGTACTCACATATGTATACACACATACACACACACACACACACACACACACACTCACACATACACACACACACACACACACACACACACACACACACACACACACACACACACACACACACACACAACACACACACTCACACCACACACACACTTATCTATACTTATAGTTCTTACACTTTAGTGTCGCAAAGAGCAGTAGTGATATATCAAAAATTACTTCAAGAGTGAAGGACAGAAAAGCCTCCTTGTTGTGGAACGCGTTTCATCACGTCCATGAGGAATCTTCAGCCCCTCTTTGAGACTGAAGATTCCTCATGGAAGGGATGAAGCGCGTTCTACAACAAGGAGGCTTTTTGTCCTTCACTCTTGAAGTAATTTTTGATATATATATATATATATATATATATATATATATATATATATATATATATATATATATATATATATATATATATATATATATATATATATATATATATATATATATATATATATATATATATATATATATATATATATATATAGCATTTAATAAACTATTTAAGATGTCAGTCACCAGATATATGCAACTAATCTTTCATTTCCTTCATAGGTATTTGAAGAGAGTCTCAACTTGTACAGCTCTTGTGGAAAATACGATACAATTTATGCTGATGCTCTAAAGATACTAGTGTCCAAGGCATTTGTACGCGAAGTAATGATTGTAGTCGATAGCGATTTGTGCTCACGCCAGTTTGCATCCATACTGAAGAACTCCACATACGATGTGGCTGGCCCATTTGGACTGGTAATCTTTCACTTTGTGAATGATGGTTCTAATCTTCTTTCAGATTTATCAAATATGCTTTACACAGCAACTGTTAAATCTGTGACAACTATTATCCTACTCTGCTCTGACTTCTTAGTTGAACTGATCTTCCGGCTCGCTCGTTCATCGGCTATTTCATTTTCAAATGTACTCTGGGTTGCGCTTGAGTATTCCTCTGTTGTTGATAATACACTGGCCCCACCACTATTCTTGTCTATTTCCAAAATTTCAGAAAGCACTCTCCCTACGTTAAATTTCAGTGCAAATAAACTACTGGCTACAAAAGCCATTGCATCGTTAGCTGTCGAGGAGAAAGTTTTCACAAAATTGTAAGTATCACTTGGAATAAATCCTTATTTTCAATGTTTAATGCCGTTATTAAATACATTGGAATAATCCCCTCAGTATATCTTCTATACGTTACCTTGTTACCCTTAAGTACTGAATTATGCTAATATCCTTCCTTTGATATTTACAAATGACTGTTGTCTTCCGCAGTGCTTCTCTTTAGCCCTGAAGCAATCTTCATAAATGAGCAACTAATGAAAAAACGTGCCGTGTTGAACACAGATGAAAAATACACTGAGCTGGTTGCGATGATTCTTAAAGTAGTTCTTGACTTATATACTTGCCATATTACAAATTTTGCTTTAGGAGGACCTTACAGTTTTTCCCAAAAGTCCTGGAGCACTTGCTATGTGATACGCAATAGACGAGCTATATCACTCCCTTCCCCCACACTTAACAATGTTGACTAAAGCAATAATGGGAAGGCCTACAGTAGAAGTGATGCATGTTTACAACGCTATGGGTCTCAACTGTCTTTTCAACGTTGTATGAGAGGAAGGAGTGTGCATTTTAATTGCTGTCTGGAGAGGGAACAGCAATACTTTCATAAAAATGTATGGGTGTTTCAAGCACTTTTGGCAGGCAATATAGTTACAGATCAATTTGTGCACATAGCAGCAATTTGAACCTCAACCTTCTTTTCTTCATCAACAGGGGTGCTATCGAACTATTAAAGGATTTAATCAACAAAACACCAAGGCAATCATGCGTCACTGGAGATGTAAAGGCTTCAACTATTGTAGTCACATTAAGGCAATCTAAGTTTACCTGGACAACCTTGTACGCAGTGGGTGGTGATAATACGGTCACCCAACTAGTGGAGGATAAGAAAATGTCATGGTTGTCAAGACTGAAGAGCCACAAAGCAAATTTGTTAGTAGTTACAGCACCAGAATCACCATTTGTCATTGTTGTGTCAAAGTTCTATAATAAAAAGGAAAATGAGTGTAATCAGGGGATAGTGTGCAAAGTTCCAAACAAGTCGAACGGCACTACAGTTTGGGAGCCTTCCTGCTGCCTTGGGTCTATTATGGACTTGTTGAAGAAGCTACAACAAGACCTATGGCTGGCGTTAGATCTTCATATAGTTGAGGATGGTTTCTTTGGAAGTGTTGTTGACGGGAAATGGAATGGCATGATTGGTGAACTTATAGATGGCAAGGCAAATATGGCTATGGCCACACTGACCTCAACAACAAAGCGAAGTACAGTAGTAGACTTCGGAGAGTCATATATTCAGGTTACATTGGGCATCGTAGTTGCCTCTCACACTATAGCTGAGATGAAGTTCTTCAATTTCAGCTTTGTTGCAAATGTTACTGGCGACCTGTTACTTGTTCTGCTATTTATGTTCATAGGTGGGCTGATCGTACTTTGTGGTACTGAGAACGCTATCAACCACTTTAGATGCAACAACAAAAGGTATGCTTTGAGAGAAGGGTTCTCATATCTATCTGGCATAACATTTCAGAGGGATCTTGGTGGAAAAAACCCGGAACAAGGTGCCACAAGAATTATGTTTATTGTCTTTGCTTTTGGTATGGTCATCATCATGACTACGTACACTGCCACACTGACAGCCGTGCAAGTTAAGCAAGAAAATCACGATCTCTTAACAGGAATCAAAGACCCCAAGGTATTGCTTTTTAGTCAATCATTTTGCTAATCCGTACTCAGATTATGTGTGCATTCACATTAATACTATCATCAAAATAATATTGTTCTCAGTCTCCTGCAGATATCAGATAAATTGAGCAGGAGGTCTTGTAACATGCAAACAAGTAAGGAAGTTCTCCAAGAAGCCCTTAGACACCACCACTAGTTGATCCATGATTTCCACTAGCAAATGCCCTTTTGTCGAAAATTGTATTAAAAACTAACCTTACATTATTTCCTTATACTGCTTTTGCGTCAAATTATATTTTACGTATCATTACTTTCAATCAGCTTCTGTTTGATTTTCTTCCGCTACACCAATGAAAAAAAAGTTTAATCCGCTAGAAATTTTTACGACAAACTGCCTTCACACCTAGGTTGTCAGGGTTTTGCGTTTCAATTCTCCCACCAATAAAAATTCTTTTAAACAGCCTCTGAAATTGAGTAATCAATAGATGTAGAATACATAATGGCAAACGAATATCATATTCATGTAGCCGGCACTAATAAGTTGCAAGCTTCAATCCAAACAGCATAGGGCCTATTGCAACAAACAGGTTTGCTTTGCTTGTAAGCCTGCTAAATAGTCGGAAAGATTTTTAAAAACCATGCACAACATGCTAAAATAATTGATCATGGATCCTAACAGAAAGTGTTTTTAATTGTGTGCTGGCCTAATGAAGAGAAAAATCTGTGTTAATTTTGGAAGCTAAATTTACTCTTAATAGCCACTGAGAATTAGCACAATATACTTTATATTGAGAAAATCATGGAAAAATATATACTAATTCAATCGACTTTCTCACATTATCGTGAAAATATAAAATATATTATCATGTTTCGGCTATCCTTGAGAGACTAAGATTGTTGGATCGACAAAATAACGGGCTGATCATAGAAAGAAAAGCATGAAGCTCATAATTGACAAATTATAACTGTTCTTGGTATTTCGTGGCAACTTTGCCTTGGCATCAATCACTGTGGATTTGTTGAAGAAGTTAAGCCTAAATTTGCTACTTAGCAGGAGCCCCTCTTCCAGTGACCCTCGTGTTACAATAAAGCATCTCTTTTGCATTCTACATCAATTACAGTTGCTTTGAAGTCTTGTCTGAACTTTAATTGTTTTCTTCAAAGCTCATGAACCCGTCGGATTCATTTAAGTTTGCCACAATCAGGAGTTCAAGCATGCAGGATTACTTCAGATTTTCAGACAATGAAGCCCATCGAAGGATTAATGCTTTCATGGCAAGCTACAACGTAAATAGCAGCAAAATGGGAGTGCAGAAAGTACTTGCAGGGTAATTAAATGACTTTATAAAAAGAAATAACCCTTTACAGTTCCGTAAACGATTGAGTGAATGACTTTGCGTGGCTTTGGTGAAAGAGACTTACTCCACCCATTCAATTCTGCCTTAATACTTCATGTTAAAGCACATCGTTTGAAGCACCCCTAGTTACATTCCTTCCTTCCTTTCTAATACGAATATTCACTTACATTAATTCCTACACTGAGCATGCTCGTTTATTGATCCTATTATCTTTTTAGAGAACTTCAGGCTTTCATAACAGAATACCCAATTGCACAATATTTCGCTTCGAAGCAAAAAAATTGTGACCTACACGCTATCAAAACGACTAGTGGACAATCAAGTTGGAACGTGGCATTTCAAAAGAATTCGCCATGGAAGGAGATGATATCAAGAAAAATACTAGAATATAAAGAAAAGGGCTTGCTAGACGATATAACAACACGCTGGGTCCAAACCACTTGCACAGACCATAGTACTGTCAACTTAACTACACAAAAGTACAAGGTGGAAAACTTTTCCGGATTGGTTGTCATCTTTGCCTGTTTGTTAATTGTGTCAATCATCATACTTCTTGTTGAACGCTGGATTTCCAAATGGAAAAAGAGATCGTCTGATTACTCGTTTAATGGCCGATAGCAAAAGCATAGTCGTCAAATGTTTGAGCCCTTTAATCATGTCTGTTTTCTCCCAACCTAGCTGACCAATCAGCATGCAAATTGGGCCTAAATGTAGCTGCGGAGCACGTATGTGGTGAGAATCCTGCATGATGATTGGTCAAGTAGGTTGGGAGAAAATAGATCTAATCAGCCTCTTAAACAATTGACGGCTATGCTGATAGCAAATAGAACAGGGAAATGTAGATAATTGTCTTAGCGCAGGGTCAGATCCCTGCTTAGCGAGCTTGCAGAACTGTATAATAGTCAAATAACTCTACTATTTCTCTTACAAACAGTCTAGAGGTGGAGATTAGCATGATATCTGCGAAGACGACAGGAACTCTGCTATAGAGACATGATTTCGGTATGACTAATGGCTCTTACAAGACGCTAATCACTTTGCAAGCTTTTTAATCAAGACAGACTCTGCTTAGATATATCATCGAGCGAGCCTACAGATGTAAAGTAAATGTCAAGGAAAGAAATAAAAAAAATCCATAAAATGATACAACGCAGATTAGCTACAACATGGATTATTGCATTAAGTATGGAAGGCAGCTTATAAAACATATGATACTGAGCTGCTGTTACCATACAAAATCAATCATTATTACTTGGGTATATACATACATATATGCATTTTCATGGCTGGGGAGAATAGTTATTTGATTGGAACGTGTTCTTGTATATAAACATACAGATAAAAATAATTATAAACATAATTATAATTACATATGTTTATATGTTTATATATAAACATAAATATATATGAATATATTATTGTCTTACTGGCATAGTATCTCTCCTTTTAATGTAAAGTCTTCTTTTCCTTAACACCTAAATTGCTTCTGTAATTTTGGGGCCAGCACCTGTTCTACAAGGTCTCTCTTGTATTGGTTCCACTCTATTTGAGCAATGAAACTATTAAATGCTTCCTCTCTGCTAGGTAAAGACCTAGTTAATCTAGCTTTAATATCTTCATAATTCTTCTTGTTCTTTGAAAGTTGGAGTACCGGGATTTCCATAACCTCTGTCTAAAGATGCAAGATTTTTACTTCATTTGTCAAGGACGGATACAAAGCTCTTCTTTAAGACAAAGCTGTGCATTAAAGCACTCTTCGAAGGTTATGGAAGACTGAAGCACCTATAATAGGCACAGCAAGCATTACTCCGGATCAACTAGATTTTTTTCAGCTCTATTAATTTACTGCTATCCTCATTTTCAATGCAGTAATCCAAGGGCTGCAGTCATTGACCGAATATGAATGAAAATAATACAAAAGATGAAATGTTACGTTAGTCAGCAAACAAAGTCAAATGTGAGGTCTATTGGTGACCTGATTTAAGAAAATCCGTTAATAAATGTCCCAGATTCTTTTCAATCCTCGGTAGAATGCTCTAGTGAGCTTAAAGGGTGTGCTTATTTTCATAAAATGTGTTCCTTAATTAGGATATCTGAACAATAATAAATAAACCTGTTGGCTTTGGGACGGCATTGGCTTCAATTTCCATCCTATCTAGAGAAATCCCTATACAAAGAAGTTCCATTTTTTTACGAGTTGCAGATGTGATCGATGTAACTGGCCTGTCAGTGACTTCTACCGGCGTGTAAGAGACTAAAGTTCATCAATAACTTCGATTGGCAGTTTTCTGTATTGTCGTTTTCGTCCTCCACGAAATGAATAGCGAGCCTTAAACTTAGTTTTCCCCATTAGAAATCTCGGACGAGTATTCTTTATGATTGTGAAGGTATCTGAATTGGCACTTTGTTGATAACTTTGTGATACGATATAACTCTACGGATTCATTTCCAGTTCCAGCTGTATATGAGAAACCAATCGCAACGCAGCTTTTTGAATTGCCCAATTACAGCTCTCTTTGGCAATAATGGCAGATTGATCGTTTGTTCATAGAAGTATGTGTTATGTGGAAGGGACACAATGGCCAGAGATTCAAATTCTTGAAATTCAGAGCTTTCTAACAACATATGGTTTACGGGGTTTCTTGTAAACACAACATAGCTGTCACTTGCTAAATATTGCATAAACGTAAAAGATGTAACAGAACAACAGTGCATCTAGCCTCAGTAAAAGTACTTTTTTTAGTATTTAACAGCAATGAACGCCACAGCAAATATTAGAATCACATCTCAGATACCTAATCGACCATAAAATGCAAACAGCTCAGAAATGAACATTTTCCCAAAATATAAGATTTTTGATTAGTCCCCCATCTTAAACACATGCTATCAATGCGTTTAAGGACCAAAGACGGAGGGAAACAAACTCATAGTAAAATGATAGAGAAATTGTAAAGTTGTGCAACAACGATGAAAAGAACTATGAAAAGAAATATGTACCTTTCCAACAGAAATGTAAAACAGATCAGGTAGTGACTCGTCACCACTGAATGCATCACCACATTTTAATGTATTAAGAACCAAAAAGTGCCTCTCAACAGTGTCTCTCCGTTGCATTGTTGGTCTTTCACCCGCCTTTACTTTTAACATAAACTCCCGAGATGGTAGAATATATTTATAATGATTCTTGTTAGAGAGCTCTCGCTTAATTACAATCAAGTCTCTGGTGATGCTGCAAGTTCCAGAAATGATGAAATAGACTCGATCCAGCTTCGGCTTCATGTTTTCAAGGATAACCTATGAATGAAAACTATAATTTAGCACGAATACTAAGACGAATACTAAAAATTCTTATAGATTTTTCTCAGCCGTCTGAGTGTGTTTACACTGACGCAAAAAACTACTGATATGTAGATAAGGGGATTGAGTGTTCAGTTGAACTATTACAACATGTTGCTTATCAGTAGCCTGTCATATACACTGCCCAGCTATTTCAAATTACTGTGGTGGTATATCTGCCAAGCAGTAGTGTAGAAGATGGTGGCCAAGGGAGGCTCATCCTGCCAAGTTGCAAATTAAAATGAGTGTAACTATATAAGTAATGCGAATACCACTAGAAAATAGTGATTTTTTATGCTTCCAATGGGATCATTCTAATTTACGAATTATAGTTCACAAAATTTAAAGTATTCGAAATCTATTCTTTACTGGACCACATTTCAGTTTCCTTTATAGATCCGTATGGGCGAGTGGCCAAATGCTTAGAGCGCTTGACTGCTGAGCAAAACATCGATGGTTCGAGCCAAACCCTCGGATCAAGTTGGGATGTTTGCCCACTGTCCACCCAGCAGCAAATGGGTACCTGGTGGCAACACTGGGGAAGTTAAAAGCGGCGAGGAAAGGAACTAGCCACCCTACCTCACTATGTCGGCGGCTCAGGATAAGTGTCCCTCTAACGGGCACTCCCCCAACGTACGGAGTCGTACATTGGACTTACCTTTACCTTTATATAGATACGTATACCGATTTGTTAGTTTCTTATAAAAATATGTCTACGAAAAGATCCTCACTAGCTATCAATTTGCTTCTACATCACTACTGTAAGCTATAGATGATGAAAATTGTCAATCGCCATGAAAAGCCATGGTAATGGAGTACGATAGTCTTTACAAGGAAGATGGATCTATACTAAAAGGCACCTAGCTTATTGAAAGGAAAATGTCAAGTTCAAGAACGTATCCTACCTTTAGCATTCTGCTGTATTCCAATATCTTTAGAGCATATTGCTATAGAGAACTTGAATTGCAGAAAATTTCCAGTATAAGATCAGTCTGCTATGGGGTTTCTATAATAATATAAAACGGTATTGTGGAAAAGTATGGTGTCAAAATGAAGAATAAATTGTGACTTACCGTGCTAGGTGGATATGACTTCGATGTTGTGTGGTAGTTGAGCTCTAGTAGAGTTGCACGAGAATAAGTTGAAAATGGAATAAATTCTCCAAGAACATCCGCTCTTTGCATTAAAGCTTTTTCTTGGCAAACTTTGAGAACCTATTAGCGGCAACAGATTATAGCTTGAGCAGTTTGAAATAAACAATTTTCAATTCAATTTTTCGTTTTAGCAACGTATTTCAATGTTAACAAGCAAAGAAAATTCACCGATTACTGCTGGTGAAAAGGACAATATCATGTAACTTACCTCTGCAAATTCACCCCGATCAACCCGCAGTAACTCCGTACAACCACGACTTATCATAGAGGCAGTTCGCCTCGTGTTGCTATGCAACAGTGTCAGCTCCCCAAATGAATCTCCTGGACCAAGTTCATCAACTTTCTAATGTAAAGCAAATATCAAATGAAGTTATCATTACATTCCACTACATCAAAAGGTATGGTAACTTTGAGAATCTAGGTAGTTTCCTCTACAGATCCATAAACGGGTATTAAGTCTACATAGTTATATGTACAATTTTCTAATTCAAATTACTCACTTGCACGTGTCGTATCCCAGTGCTCTTGTCAACTTCTATTCTCTCAACAGTCACTTTTCCAGATATAATGAAGTAGAAGGAAAAACCTGACTGTCCTAGAAATGAAGAGAATGCATGATTATTGAAATGTGCCCAGATTTGAGCAGAAAGGATCAAATATAGAAGCACAGGCCGAAAGTAACAAATTTAGAAACACAGGCTTAAGGTAAAACTACACTGTCTTTCAAATCATGAGTATTGGAGGCCATAAGTTTAGGAGGGTTGCAAGCTGTCTGCTCGAATGAACAGTATCGACTTACTTCCTAGTATAAGCAAAATCCATTGCTTTCGACACAACAAGTTACATCTCGGGGTTCGCTCTGCGGAGTGGTCACTGAGACGACTCTTCGTCCTTGCAGTTGTTTTTTTTTAATCCTTTTGTTTTGGATATATATACGTTAGTATTTTTTTATATGTAATAGCTGCAGGTTGCAATGTATTTCCATGCTCCCTGCACTATCGTATTGTAACGTTTATGGCCCGTGGTGTACTGTAAATGTTAACTGCATTTATAAAAAAAAGAAGAGCGGCAATGACGGAACATGGTTTCTGCAGGGACTTTCCAATTAACATGGATTTCTGTCCAAAAGAGGGAGGGAACTGCAGCCCTAGCTCACCGAACCACCAGTGTTTATGCTTGCAACAGCAGGCATTTGTCGTATAATTCATCTCACAGTACATGTAGAAAACTAATAGCAACTCAGCAAAAAACAAAGGACCAACGCCAACACATTACAACTATTTGTGACTTGGACACAACAGGATAGTTTTAATGGTAGAGCAATTTAACGATATAACCAAACAAATGCAGATAAGACATTAAACCCAACGGGCAAAAAAGTTCTTCCCGTTCAAAGCGTAACCGCCCTAAGACCTTAGGTCACTGATTATCTCGGCCCCATTACTGATTACATCTGATTATGGGATAGAGCCATTGTAGGTGTAAAAACCTTCAGCAATTGTGGAAATTTAGCATTCATTTCAATGAAGATTAGTAACGGTATGGATTCTGCTATAGGACTTCAATGAGAGCTTACGTTCATGACTTCTGGTACTAGAGGGCAAATAAATCTAGAAAAAAAGGCTGTAATAAAGTAAACTTCTTAGAAGCCTTTCATCTTATTTTGTGTAGACAAAAATAGCTAATATTTTGCTATATGAAATATAGGTTGAACTCTATTGAACATTAAATTTGCTACGTCACTCATTCACACCTTCCCCATGTAGATTAAAAGAGGCCAAAAATAAGATAATTTCCGGTAGTTGGGGCTAGGACTTATTTACAGGGCCGTACAAGCAGCTGGGCTTCATTTCCATTACTAAGCGATAGCTACTTTGTTACTCTTCTTCCTACGTAGTGAGATTTCATTGACATGTATGCGTAGGAATTAAGGGTGTTACCTACAATGCGTATGTGTACGGCAAGGTCTACATGAAACAGTGGTCCACAACCTACTACTGAAGGTGGGTAACACTGGCTCACAATAACTATCGTTGCTTGTATAGCTAATGCCCGTAATGGACAACGATTATTCATTATAGACTAATGACATACCTTGTCTAGTTATCAGTCTCCCATCTTCGAAAAAATCATAGTAAAGAATCCTGCCCAATTCCTCTCTAATCTCTCCCGAAAACTTCTCAAAAACTTTCAGTCTATTAACAAGTTCTCCAACCAACTTCACCTCTTCCTCGGTCCTGAACATTGAGTAATTTCGGAGAATGGCTTTCATTGTTGGTGTAATCTTGCCGCAAGCTTGTATGTTTGATTTGAATGCTGAAGCAACAAATGAAATATCACATAGAAGACAAAGCGGATCACATATGAGCAGTTAGCAAAAAAGGATACCATGTCAAATACTTTTGTAGTCCTTGGTAGTACATTTCGATTCAATAAGCAGCAAAACTATGTAAATTGTGTAGTGTATCAGTCATCATTGAAAAAACTGGAAATCTTCCTACCTGCATACGGTTATTGACAAATCTTCCATAACGAGAATTTTGTTCATTACACCCTGGTCAAGGCACATAAAGATATACATGTAAAGCCCCTGAAATCTGGAGAAAAAATTGGGTTGAATATTTTTTAAACGTGGCACCATTGGGAATTAAAGAAACTCCTTGTGAAACATTTTCCATAAAATCTTACCCTTTTCATTGAATGTTAAGGTGTTAAATGTCCTGTCCTCATATTTCTTAGATATTCCGGCCAACTCCAATTCCCAACTCTGCCTAGCCTTTTCAGCCCAAAATCTTTGAGCTATGATTGCGTTTGCCACTCCCTTGAATGTGCGCTTGAATGCCTTTATGGGAACGCAGGGAGACGAGGGTGGCCACGATGATGTACTCTCCTCGATTTGGTCACCGTCAGATATAAATTGGTCCGACGATTCATGTTCGATCGTTAACGAACTGTAAAGATCACTCCCATGAGGCAAGGTGAACCTCGAGCAATCCCTCAGCATAGTCTCGACGATCAATCTTGGAATCCTCGTCGACTATACTCTCTTCACTCACAAGTGTATTTTTTACCTGTTATCCTAACTTTATAGTTCGAGAAATACCGCATTGTAGAGAAGTTCTAACTGCAAAGTTTCCACTATTGTGACGTACTAATGGGCACCCTGCTTCGTCACAGGAGTGCAATTTCGAATAAATGAAGCCTATCTGTCAGATAAGGTACTCGTATTGTCTATTCAACAAGATGAACTGCGCATGCTCTCCGTTGGTACTGTTTTTACATAAGGGAACCAACCAAGCACATTCTACATTGATACTGTGTTTTTGCTCAACTGAATGAAATTATGGCTAAAACAACGACTATTACAGGCAATGAAGGGGCAGTCTTTATATATGACCGGGGTGGGGACTGAAGAGGAAATGGTGGGGTAACTGAAAAAATGAGCTGTGTTATATAGAGTAGCAGAATAATTTTTAAACACAGGGGTAGTGTCAAAATATGTACCATATTCATGAATAAATGCAACCTTGCTCTACTGTTTTCCTTCTGTGGGATAAAGAAAATTTGCGTTAAGCGAATGGCGGGTAAAATTTTTTGAGCCACATAATGCTTTCTCTTCACTCCCCATCCCGGCCATAAATAATGACCGCACTCTTATAATCAATTTTGTGTTTCATGGTTACAAGATGCGATATGGGACTAGCTGTAAATTGTGAAGACATAACATTAAACAGTTCTTTCCCTTCTCCATCCTGCTCGGGACGATTGACATGGTGTTTACGCACAAATTCTCGAAAATGTTGTCTCCACCTCCTTTATATGCAAGCATGCACTTTATGGACTACCCCATGTCTTTATACGCACTTCCACATTCCCCGCAATGGCTTTTAATTCGTTCGATGACTTTCAACCTGTCTTTGATAAGAAGTTAACCAAAGCAAGCAAAACAACAATACTGGCAGTATTTATATAGCCGCTTGAATTCACACTGCTTGAGTAAATGGCCTGTTGACGACTGTATCGAAACGGAACTTGACAATGTTGCATAAATGGGGACCAGGAGCAAATAGTTTATGATCAATACAATTTGCAAATTCAAACCCAATAACGTGCAATTCCCATACATGGCAAGTTGTAACTTAAAATGCACATAAAAATAGCTTGATGTTTATGAACATAATTGATAGATTAAGTTGCAAAGTAGAAATGATCGACGACTTTTAAGTGCTCGTAATTGATAAATTGTAGCTATTTCATAGGAGTCCCTCTGGAAGTACTTACAATGTGAATGACTCCTCTCATCTATTTCTAACTGTCTTGCTTTTTTTATAACCGACTACACGTGTCCTACATATCCACAGTTCACACGATGAACTATTCAATACATATAGCTATTATGCGAAAAGTGGAAATATTTTTCATCACACTTCAGGGCATAAAAATGAGGGTAGCGACCAGACGTATAGATAGGAAAATTCATTGTGCCGGGGGATATAGTAAGTGTATTCATTTTTTCAAGATCGGTCTACTTAGCTATTCAATTACATAACAGCTTTTATTTCCAAAAATTTAACACTTAGATAGAAGAGAAAAATGATTGTGTCACTTTGCCATCGGGTAAAAAATTCTTTTGACAAGATGACAGCCTAGCTGTACTTAAAGAAGAATTTTCGTATATTGCAGCAAAAGGTTTTTGCTTTTTTGTGCAATGTAGAAAGTTTGCAGTTCGAAAAGCTTCTTAACAAAACAAAATGTTTTAAAAATTTAAATGAATTTTGTAGCTTGATGCATTCGATATGAGCAGCTGCTCTCCAAGCATATCTGCAACAAGGCAATTGCATGGGTGCCTGGTGTACTCCCCCTAGTGGAGTTGGAATCATCACAAGGCTACACATGCTACATGGTTGCTACAGAAAATGAAAATAAAAATCCCCTGGCTTATCCATGACCAACAAGGACTGTGCCAGCCACCACAGACTGAGGGACTTTATAGGGCTACGCCCAGTAAGGGTCACACACTTTGTGGACAACCCCATTATACTGCAAGGGCGTTGACTATCTTGCTATTTAATGGAAACGACGTGCAATAAAGGCATGGCAACTGTGTGGTAAGTATGATTCAAAGGTTTCCAACCATGAAGACTAACCATAGTTTGTAACACATACTATCAGATTGTGGTATCCAGACCATTAAGGCAAACACTAACTGAAAGTTATTCCCTGACTTTCCCCTGACTTATATGCTTTTTCGGCAGTTTTCCTAACTTTTTCAGGTTTTCACAGACTTTCTTAAAAAATGCACATTTTCATATTTTCCAGGTTCTTTAACATAGCATTTTTCCACCAGCAAACCTGATTAGAATCTATATTTTAATCAATATGCATACTGCATTAAAATAATAAATAAAAGAATCTAAGAAGAAAACGCGATGAGTAAAGATATTTTTTAATCATGATTTCCCTTCTTTGCAACATAACCTGAGTGTGACAGTTCATATTCGCAATTTCGAATGTCTCTAAGCATTCTTCAGGATCAGTCGAACCAACACCCGAGTTTCAAACACTTTGCATACTATGTTGGCTCTAGCAGGACGGGAATGAGAGAATTCACATAAAAGAAGCAAAAGCTACTCACTGGAGTGTTGGCAATTTGCAACAACAGGTGAGCAAACCTATATACTGATACAAATTTTGCTTAGAATTGGTTAGTGAAATGTAAGAAACGAGTTGCCAAGCAAGAAATATGAAAGTAGCTGTAGTTGAAGGTCAATTTCTAATTCTGATCTATAATACTGATCTTAACTTTGGTACTAAAACAGTTCATAGGAGTATATATATATATAAAGCAATTGAGGTTCAAATGGAAAAGACTTCTTCCCTTCAAATGATGGAAACAGGAGAACACTGATAAGTAAAAAGAAACGGGAAGCAATCTCCTCAGTAAACATATTCGCAGTAAGTTCCTGCAATAGTTGCCGTAGAGATGCACAAACAAGTGAAGTGTTTTCAAATAGATGTGTCAAATAATAAGTAGAAATATCTGCTATTAGTTTATTTTAGATGGAATTATTTTGTCTTTGTCGATCTGCTTTGCAAACTAATGTTTATTTGAGTTCGTGCAATGGGATGATTTCTGATCAGCACGGGGATTCCTAAATCCCTCTAAGCGCTTGATATTCCCAAAGTGTGTATAATTTTGCTATCACGAATGCGAACAACAGCAGTTAACAGCAATATGAAAATGCATAGGGAAATATACGAAATCTGCCTTATTAAGTTGATATTCTCATGTGGGTCTACGGTAAAATAAAGTCATTTACAAGTTGAAAATGTGATGCAAACTTAGCTTGTGTTACTAATTATTTAGAGATAACCTCTTAACGGTCTATGGTTCGTAAACTCAATTGAAAGTGCCTGTGTGCTCTTACCTCATTGCAGACTAGATTTTATCGTAATCTCACTTTTTAGTTTAATTTCCAACAAAAGCTGGCCTATATATGACAGGAACAGTAGTTAGCAAATGTCGCAAATAGCGCGCAAAGAGAAAGTTATGGAGCAGTACTCTGAAATGAAAGATGGGGTCCAAACAGGCACTCAAAGTGTCAAGAAAGACAAAAATGGAGAGCACGATGAATACCGCCGCAGTATGAGCAGAATAGAGCAAAGAGGTATATTGAGTTTCAAACTTCTCTTTAATTGATTCGGTGTTTACAATTTGAGTGCAATTCAGTTGCATTTTCACTCATAATAGTAGAGAAGAATTATCAAGAACATACCGTAAATAACCGAATAGCCGCCCTTGGGTACTTATTTATCCAGGGCGTTTATTGGGCAGGAAGGGCTATTCGGCAGTGGGTAGTTATTCGCGAAAATACGGCAATGGACTACTACCAATGCAGCAAATCTACTATTGTGCCTGATATGAGCTGTTGACGAGAAAGCAAGTACCTCATCGGCCATTTTAAAACTGGCCCTTAGTGGTGTTAATTTTCCTGAAGCGACGCTAAAAGGGCCGATGTTAAAAGGGCAAGCGCAAAAAAAAGAAATATAAGTAAATATCATCATATTTTCCGAAAGGAAAAATATGCTCATGTTCAAATGCCATTTTATCCAAGTAACTGCAAAAATACAGACCCTCAAGACTACTGCAGTTTGCAGGTTTTTACCGGAATCCTTACTAGAAACTATTTAATACTCATTTCCTCGATTATATATCTTATAAAACTTATAGAATCTTTTAAAATGATCTTCAATCAGAACTTCCTGAGCATGATAGAACCACTCAGTTCACCCTTGTACTTTCAAATAATGCTGAAAGGTCTGCACTGCTATTAGGTAAATCGTAAATTGTATCAACCCTTGGCACAGGACTGGATTGCCTAAATTTAGAAACTCAGTTGAATCAAAAGAAAGAAACTCATACGTCATTCCTTTTATTGAGTATTCATACTACCATGAAACGCATAAAGCAGTTTAGGAGTTGCCATAACAACAGTCTCTTTCAGGATAGCTTCTACTATTCTTCTGATTTTGAACTCTGATTTTGAACTGATTTTCTGATTTTCTGGCATTCCTAGGATCTCGTTAGAGATTTTCATCAATTGGCTGTTATGTGATCAACAAATTTCATGAAGATATTTTCCTCTGGAACCTGCCTAAAAACCAACTGAATATGCTATGCTGTTCACCCAAAACACTATTACTATCTAAAAACGAAATGTGTTCAGAAAGACCTTTAAGTTTAACATTTATGTAAAAGATGAGTGCTACTCTAATATAACTATGTCAAGTTAAGAACTAAATTTCACCCTACTTGAGGTCAAAATCTGGAAAGCAAAACCCCTTTACAATTATAATTCTTCTGTTGCAGTAACACTGTGATGTAAATCATTAGTGACATTTGTGAGAACAGTCCTGCTGCAAAATGAGGAGTTGTAAGTTCAAGGAAAAAGCTACTTTGCTATTTCCACAAAATTTATTGAAAATCGCATTTATACACTGTAAGAACAAAGGAGAAATTGCAGCAGTAAAGTTGCCCCCCCTAGGGTGACGAAAGGGTACACACAAACCGCATTTTGCAAATCACAAGAATCAACTAGTGGACTTTTCGTATAAGAAGCATGAGGCAGGACAT
Source organism: Mastigias papua (assembly GCA_964019165.1). Lineage (NCBI taxonomy): Eukaryota > Metazoa > Cnidaria > Scyphozoa > Rhizostomeae > Mastigiidae > Mastigias > Mastigias papua. Next base: position 9,868,083 of record OZ025268.1, on the reverse strand, counting down.
TGGAAGAAGTACAAACATTAAGAAGACCTAGAAAATCTGAAACAGTTAGAAAACACTGCACAATCAGAATGGTCAAATTGCTTTCAAATTAGATGTCAAGCGACTATACACACTCATTAACGTACAAACAGACACTTCAGTATTGTTTGCACCTGCTGTACATTGCTAGCAACAGGTTTAAGTATACAAGAGACAACGGAGAATCATAGGAGCTATACCGTACGAAGTATAAAGCCTAAACTCAGCTGATTTATGTCTCGTACAATAGATAGAAAATCTGAGGAAACGTTGCTGTCAAAAGTCCAAGGTATAAAGTCAGGTGCCCTCAATTGGTTTCTTAATAGGGTAACTCTCTAAATTTTTTCAAAAACTTTTCCATGTGACGTGAATTCTTCAGTAAAACAAGGACATATCTGTTGAATGTGGAACCGTCAGTTCAAAGTTGATTCTATGCTGTTACAAGTCAGATACGATTTGTATAGTTAACCAATAGAAACAAAGCTCTTCGAGATCCCTATAGCAACTGAATCAGTTAACGAAGTGATTGAATAGAAAGGTCACAGATGCTCAGAATATGGTGAAAAGACTGTTTGAATTTGTGGCTTTTCATTCAACCTATGCTAACCAGCTTCGATGTATCGAGAGACTATTTGCACTTATATTTTCATTGTTATAGGGCCGTCACCATATACGTCGTATTATAGAACTGGCTGTACTACTACAAATGATCCTACTGCTGCAATAGATGCCAATGAACAAGAATTCGGTAAGACTGGTGGCGTTATAAAGTTGGAGAGCATTGCTTTCAATTCCTTTCAATAAGTCTGTATACGCTTGTAAATAAACTCTGTGTTCTTGATGCTACTGTACCCTTTTGTCTTGCGTTACAAAAACATGATTAAGTTAGATGACGTTTCTTAGTGCAGACTCGCGCAAAGACTGCTTTAGACATGCATCTAGTCACAAACCGATCAATTATACATATACGGCTATCCTTCCAAAGTTAGCCTGGTTCACTGCCCTTAATAGGATTCAGGAAATTACATTACACGAGCTGGCGGCCATCCACAGTAAGTATTATGTAAAATATAAAAGACAGCCAGGCACACATTTGCATAGATGTATTATCAAGCCTTGCTGGAAATAATGGACTAATATTGAATAATAGTGAGGGTATGTTAAGTGAAATGCGTGGATTAACATAGTATTAAATAGACAAATCTTGTGACGTGCGATGCATGAAAGGAAATCGAGCCCTCTTGCAGGTGATATATCAAAGAATTCTCTCTGAGATGGTAATTTATTTATTGATGTTCTGCGTAAAGTATAAGGAAGGATAAAGAGAAGAAAGGTGTGTAGATGTGTTAATAAACTTCATCTTGTTAATGTCGATTGAATCCTATTATGCGTAAAAATAGCTTTTTCAAAGCGTGGAATCTACAGATGCGTTGAGCTATTGTAGTCTAAGTATAAAGGTCGAAGTAGTGATAGCTTTTATGAAAAAGACAACAAGTATGATCGGAATCATAAATGCAACAAGAATTGACTAAAAACCACAGCTAGTACTTAATCTCGATACATACAAAAAATACATAGTAATAAATAAATACATAATGTATATAATTAACCACACACACATATATACATATATACATAAATAAATAAATAAATAAATATAAATATATATATATATATATATATATATATATATATATATATATATATATATATATATATATATATATATATATATATATATATATATATATATATATATATATATAGTGTATCTATGCAAATAGGCACATGTATAATGTATATACAAATATAAATATTCATATTTCATACATACATACATACATACAAACATATATACATACATACATATATATATATATATATATATATATATATATATATATATATATATATATATATATATATATATATATATATATATATATTTATGTATACACTTCCATAAATGTATACATGTTCATAAATATATGTAATAATGTGAATCTTTGCATATATAAACATACATATATACATATACACATATATTTACATTTGTGTATGTGTGGATATATTTATATACAGATACATATACATGGTGTGTGTTTAAACATGTGTAGCTAACTTGTTAAGGAATAATATGCATGCATTCATGAGTTTAAACATTTCTTGCTACAAAGAAAAGGATGACAGTGTGGGTGTTTCTATGGTTTTTTTGGCTATGTATGCATGGGCCCTTCAACATTTTACAGCTCAGACGAGGAAGATGGCTGAAGAATATTCAGGAGAGGTTATGAGAAGAGCAAAATCAAGTGGATCAACAAGACGTATAGTCAAAATGAGCAATGAATTCTTGCAAGTTGATAGGGATGAAATAGAGGAGGTAATGTATCAATGTTGAAAATGTGTTGTAAACTTTCTCTTTCATTTTGAATTCAATATACTATTCACTCAACAATGGTCAGTCAATTGTCTTACATCAAGCTCTACATATGTCTATCACGAGCTCAGAAAGCTGAAAAATGAGCGAAAACTCAAGACTTGATATTCAATGCAACTTGTCCGAGGGGAGCTGTGAAAAGAAAAATTCTGGGGTGAAAATGAAAGTTATGCTAACAAATGTGACAGGCACCTGAAAGATAGTTGGTGTTTATTTTGAGAATTCTAATGGTACGGGAAACAACTCTATGGTGTAACAAAAAGCTGCTTTGCTCATAACTCCATATTTTATAGAATCGAATTTGTCTACCTTTGTGGCATTTTTCAATCTATGTGCGTCAATTCTCTGGCTTTTGCATTTTGGACACAGAGAAAATTTCTAACTACACACGGAACAAAGCCTAATAACTCCACAGGTTTGTCAATAGAAGGATTCCTGAATACGGAATCACGAAAACCTTTTATCCAAAAAGTAGTGAACGATAGTGATTAGCATAGCATCAGACGCCCACCATTTCCTTGCATTGAATTTGCTTTAAATATATGAATAGGGCTGAGCTGACAAATACAAATCGAGCGATAGTTTACCAAAGACATCTGAAAGTACAAAAATTAATGTGCAATAGAGCTGCAATGTCGGTCACAGATATCAATAGTCGCTTGTCTCTGGCGACTCCGAGCAAACGGAAAAGCAAACCTCGTAAATTGGCAACGTACATACTAAACCAATGACAATATGACAAACTCGTACACGTTTTCTTATGAGGAACACCTGAATAAAGAACTCGCCACTGAGACTCCTCCTGAAAATAAAGAATTTAAAGGAGATGTCTAGGCTCATATAAAGAAACGCACAAATCTGTTTGGGATAACTTTACCAAATAGCACAAAATAAAAAAGATGTCTGTACAGATTTGTTCTAGCAAAATTAGTGGAATGCTATTATTGTCCTCTAAAAATACAAAGTCTGATATGCCATGTTGGCAGAGCAGTCTAAATAAAGCATATTAGTGAAGCACTGGATAACTTAGTAATCTATCATAATTTTGGCCATGGATTATAACTCCTGATACCAAGGAGGTATTGATTATGGCTCCATACATCAGTGATGGTAGTATATCGGGGAAATTCCTAAAAGTTGAACTCAGCTTAGCCTTCTCATCTCGACTTTACTTTATTCTATTTTATGTAAATTAACAGATGCATATATTTTAGTATTGCTTAATATGTTGCTTTTAATTAGTTACTACAACATCTGTTGTATATTTATACCAACAATAAAGAAGTTTATGAAATGAAGATGAGATGAAACTGGCAAGTCGGCGATACTACGGGGACGTCGACAACACGACCTAAAAGCGTTTCCATATTATCGGAAGCGTCACTGTTACAGCGACAATCCAAAGACTGGGAGGCTTCCCGTGACTCTCGATAGGGAAGCTAGGCTCAGTATAATAATGACGCAAAATTACAGGGTCGATATTTCAGATGAAATTTCAATATATTTCTTCCAGGTCTTAAAAAGTAGCTACCAATTGGAAACAAGCCGACGCTTGCTATTTCTGGAGTCATTGGATCTCTTTGGTAGTTGGCTACCTAGCGATATCAAACTTCTAAGTGCTTCTTCGGAAATTGTCGAGCACCCTTCTAATACTGTAAGTATACAAAGCAGGCAAGGAAAATAGAATTCAGGGACTGGTCATTAATTCTTTCAGGGGAGGGGATGGAAGACACCTAGGAGTGGGGGATCAAAATTCTGTACACACAGAAGGAGGGGGATGAAATATAAAAAGCATTTCAAAAGAAGGAGTATGGAGTATGAAGTCCTGGAGTGGGGATCAAAGTTTTTACATAAATCTGAGAGGGGACGATAATTCTATCAAGCATATGAGAATGCATCCCACCCCCTCACCACAAGTAATTAATTAATGACACGTCCCTCAGGAAAAACTGTGAAATGAAAGTTTCTGTCTAATAGAGCACTCGAACAACTTCGAGGGTCGTTAGATCGAGTCCAGCTCGGGCGATATTGTACTCGGAGACACTGATGTAAGCGGAAGGGAGCCATAACAAATACGCTGGTATGGCCTCATAGGCATTAATTTTGATTTCAAAATAGTTTTGCATTGTCGAGTTAATTGAGATAAAAGGACCTATACAATCTTTTCTCTTCTGGAGAAATAAGATTAATGAAACTTCGAATTTCAAATATTCCCATGTCTTTCTGAACTTCAAGCCTTGGAACATTTACGGCACTTTTTGATTGATAGAGCGAAATTCCCCACTCCTCTTCAAGACAGAGTTTAGCTAATCAGTGTTCAACTGGCAGGCAACAAGTGGATGTACTCTCGACAGGCCTCCCAACTAAACTCATAGATTCCTTTAGGATTTTATATCATTTTATGACATATTTCATTCTATTTTATGCCATAGTTTCATGAAATTAATACAACCTCAATACTTTTTTTCTAAAATTTCAAGCTTTTCTATGCTACCCAATCAGTGTTCTATACCACACACTTATCATCCACTAATTGTTACAGAGGAATTTAAGTGGTGATTTTGGGTGTGACACTATGAGTATGACCAGTTCATTTAGATTTCACAAAGAAAGAGGAAAAATTTACTCACATTCAAAGAACAGCTTAATGTGTTCTGTTAATTGTCGTTTTCCCTGTTTACAGTGTATTATAGTCGGTAACACTCTTTCTTTACACTTAACAAGGATATATTAGGATACATACTTGCACACACACACACACACACACACACACACACACACACACACACACACACACACACACACACACACACACACACATATATATATATATATATATATATATATATATATATATATATATATATATATATATATATATATATATATATATATATATATATATATATATATATAAACTATAAATCAATCTATATATCAATCTGTATATGTATGTATGTATGTATGTATATATGAAATAACTTTGTAACAGTTGCTATGTTTCATCTATCAATGTGTTTTCAAAAACGGTTTAGTTTAGGGCTAGTTTAGGGGGCGAGTGATCAGTATAATTCTTCAAACTTAATTATAATTTCATGGCTCTTCTCCATAGGTTGTGATACGAGATACGCGTGAACAACAACAGTGCGTCCATTTTATCATATCTGGACAATGTAAAGTTGTCCGCCAAATACCGATCAAAATCACAAGTCTCCCATTTGCAAGAGAAAGAATAACCCTAGCTGCAGTCGATGACGATGATGAAATAAAGAAAGACATTAAAATCGACTCAAAGAACGAGAGGATCAAGAATACTTTTCTGGTAATAAAAATACTAAAAGAGGGATCCTACTTCGGCATCGATGAAGATATTGGAAAATCAAGTATTATTACAAACACCAAGGTCAGTAAGTCAGATAGAAGTCTGAACAACTGGATAACTAAGCTGCCCAATTAATTCTCACCATTAAGCAAAAACATCAGAATGTTCCAATAAAAAAAACAAACTGATAAATCAAGGAGTAAAGAGAGAATTCCGAATTTAATTACACTTTGCATCTAAATCCTTCCTTTTTCAATACACAAGAGTAGAGTTGTCAGTTTGGGTTGTTCTAATCAAAATTCTAGAAACCTGGGTGTCTGAAAAGTGATCTGTTTATCGAACATATAGAATGATCTTTCCACACTGCAGAAGTTCAAGACTGTACGGAAACGTCTAGATAGCAATAGTCTCATCAATGAGAACTTTAGTGCATATGGCACGCATGGTGTAAAAAAAGAAATTAGCCTCCGAACTAGATAATATAAAATAGCTGTGTAGTTTACGAATTTTAGTGTCGCGACCATCAGGAGGAATGTAGAATAAGTTACAGCCATAGGAAAGCATCTTACTGAACATCTAGAATGTGCCAAAATGTATACTGATGACAATTTTTGAGTTATTGGCCAAGCATGATTGTTTTCTCACATGAGTGTTTGGAGCCATTCTAAAGAAAGATTCAAAACCTTCTTGTACAAAGGCAAAAAAGAATTTGTTTTCACACTTTTAGATTCTTCGACCCGACGGAAAATGAGTCGGCGCCCATTGGGCAAACGAGTCAGTCAATCAGATGTAATATTCCTCCTGTCATACGAGTCCAGATGCATCCTTTTGTTGTACAATTCGGTTCACCTTTCGGCAATTATCAGGCGCTGATGAAAGTCGGACGAAAATTATTTTCAGTGTATCCCTGCCTTTTCATGTAATAGTACAAAATTTTTTTGACATTGGCTAAAAGCCTGGCTATATCTTGGATTTACCTGAAAAGTTTTCGACTTACAACTCTGTGCTTTGATGTATATTTGTTAGTAACGGGTCCAAGGAGGGGGGGGGGGGTGGCGCATGCTCTCCACACAATATCAAGTCATCATGATTTTACGATGCATTCTTGAGTCAATACATGATTTTTACCTAAATGGCCACCCCGAATGCTCCATGCTAGATCCGCTACTGGTTTCTCTACGTTAAAGAGCAGCTTCATTTCATTTTCCTGTTAGGACAGACCTGGGTATTGGTAGGGCCTACAGCGGGCCATATGCAGCTCTTCGGCTGACTCTCAACGGCTCGTTAAAAATTTACTGGAAACTACAAAATAAGTATAATACTAGGACACAACTTTTTCAACATATAGCAGCTTTGTTTTCATGAGATTTAGACTAAGGGCAATGTACAATAATACATGCTATGATATTCTTTAAAATTTTTCGTAGACTCGGCTCCTGAAAGTTCCCAGAACGAGCTTAAAAAACCGCGAGAAAGGCCAATTCTTTAATCACATAAACGACATGGCAATGAAACAATACCCAAATCGAGCAGAGACATTTAAGCGATATATGGTACAATTAAAATGGGGCAATTACAAGAAGGAGCTTGTAAAAGAAATAGCAAGCCACAGACATGGACGATTGACAGCTTCGTTACGTGATGTACCGAAATGCCTAGTGGGAACATCTTAAGCATTAGCGCTTCTCGTTGCTTGAGGACCTGGTTCCAACTAGATAGCAGATGTAGAAATACTGCAACCGTTATGAAGTTCACATGAAGCAAAAACTCTTCCTCAACAGAAACTTAGTATTTGGGATTCAATATTCTATATTAACGAGTTGGAATATAGGCAGTAATTAATTTGATAAAATGTTTAAACCGTTTGGCAGGTATAGCTTGTGTTGTTAGAAATACAACATTAATTGAGTCAATAGGCAAGTTTTAAAACAATATTCGTTCATTGTAATTAAAGCAGGTGGGTTCACTTAATACGTTGTACCATTAAGTACAGATATCGAAAGCCAACATTAAAGTATAAAATGGAAACACGTCTACCTACAATGAATACCCTTCAAAAAGAATGGCGCACATTACAAAATCCAGCGTCACCAGAGTGGAGGAGCAGCAGCGCGAAGGGAAAATGCTAGGGAAATAACAGCAAATAATAGTTTGCTTTGCTAGGTCTTGTGACCTATGTTGAGAAAAGTGATGCGGTACGGATCAGATGTTTTCGAATGAACGAAGGGTTTTTATTCAAACTGAAGGAACGGTCATTATCTATGACCGGGGTGCGGGCTGAAGAGAAAATGGTGAAGTAACCAAAAAAGTTATATTAGGTGGGGTAGGCAAATATTTTTTGAACACAGGGAAGGTGTAAAAACATGTAAAATTATTTAAGAATGTCAAATGTATAGGCCTATTAATAAGAGATATTGACCAGCTGAGTGAAAACATAGATAATTCCTGTAAAAAAGTTTGAAGAAGTGGAATCAAAGAGAATGGAGGAGAATGTGTGGCATGCTGAAAATTACTGGTTGACATGATGGGGCTCCAGTTTTTAATGAACGAATAAAAGAATATTTATCAGAAGATAAACAAGAGCTGTTCATCTTCAATAGAGAATTTATTTCAGCATCATGCAGTCGTGTTTAACTGATTCCTTCCTTCGGTGGTGTAAATAAAAGCTGACTTAAGCAAACGGAGGGGTGAAATTTTTTGAGGGCACATACTATTTTCTCTTCAGCTCCGATCACGGTCATAAACAATGATCGCTCCCTAACGATTGTTATTGGAAAATCCAATTCTATAAGTGAATTTCTGAGCTGTAATATTCGAACGGTGAAAGAGGTTTCACAACCTGTTCCAAGTTGTTTATGCAACTACGCCTTACGACAGTTTGAAGAGACGGATAATTCAAGTGAATAAAATCCCCCATCATGAATAAGAAATTCTAACGCACTTCAATTGCAGTTACTCTCTTCACTATGAGTATATCGAGGTTTTTGAGGGATACATTTGTCAATGAAAAGCCTGTTTCCTTTAGTTTGCAGGTGATGCACTTGAAAAGTAACTACTAGCTGGAATCACTACATAGTATAGCTTGTCACTACCAGTAGACACTCTCAGTTATAATTTAACAATGGTTTAAAGATAGAGATTCAGGTGAAGAAGTACTTGGCATGGAGAAAACGTGATAGATAAAGATATATACAAATAGCACTATTTAAGTCATTGTAATGAATTCTCAATATACCTCATTGGATGTTTCTTTCCATATGAGTTGCGATGGCAATGAGAATGAGGAGTTACTCGTTTCCCAGCACCAACAGCTATCACAAGTTTCAAGATCAACTTCTTTACTGCTTATGATGATATCGTTGTTGGAAAAGCAGCTTGATGATGAAATTCAGTACAAGAATCGCGACAAGAAATAAAGACATTTTATTGTCTTTGTAGATGTATTTTAATTTCGACAATCCCTTCTAAATACGACATAACCGGTAGACCTAATCAGTAGCTAAGACCTAACAAGACATAATCAGTAAAATTTTAAGACATAAGACATAATCAGTAAAATTCATGTCTTAAAATTTTACTGATTATGTCTTGTTAGGTCTTAGCTACTGATTAGGTCTACCGGTTATGTCGTATTTAGAAGGACTTGTCGAAATTAAAATACATCTACAAAGATAATAAAATGTCTTTATTTCTTGTCGCGATTCTTGTACTGAATTTTATGATGATATCATATTTCACCATAAAAAGGATGCACGTCTGCTTCTTAAAAATTTTTTGGCTCTTCTTGAATCAAGTACTTGGTATGCTTTACCTAAAAAGATGTCACACTAAATAATGAGACCCCAAAGACGGTAAAATTATCACGCTCCAGGTATAAAACAGTCCCAGAGTGACCGTCAAATTCGTCCAAGCCCTGATATGTTTAACCAAAACGCCTTTACGAGAAAAAACCGCTTAAACAAAACGCTTTTACGGAATGTTCTCAGGCAACATTTTTATGATATAGAAAGGTCAACTCGTGAAAAGTCTGTTGGTACTACAGAACTTCACTATAGCACGAACAAGCGGGGACATTCTTTTAGCACACTGAAAGCTTTTGTTTTTTGTTTTTTGAGTGTCGGACGAAAAAAGCTTTCAGTATGCTAAAAGAATGCTCCCGCTTTTTCGTGTTATAGTAAAGGTCAACTCATTTTCACATTTCAATTGGTAAAAGACACAATCTTGAAAAGTTGTTGAAGTACTTCTATGATACACTCCAGAGTTTAATTTCCAACAGATAAACCCATTGAAATTCATCGTCCTCCAGCAGAAGTTACAGCCAAGCTTTATAATCAGTGTAATAATCTAAACATTCAAAGATACTTCCTAACGCAAGGACGGCTATACCGTACGTACCTCTAGGTATCATCTCACGTGAATTCCAATGGTTCTCACGAGAAGTTTCATGGCTTTCATGGTGCTGCTCTTCATGACGAACCATAGCTTCGTAGCGATCATGTTCATGCTCCCTAGCTCTTTCAGCGTACCTGTGTAGAAGACAGCATATCTTGGATGTCGTAAGGACATACATATTTATGGACATAGATACAAACATACAAATATATATACATGTATATGTATATATATGTATATATATATAAATGTATATATATATATATATATATATATATATATATATATATATATATATATATATATATATATATATATATATATATATATATATATATATATATATATATATATATATATATATGAATTTATATATAAATATAAACTTATATATAAATTTCTCAATAAAGTTAGACAAAATACGAAAAAAACAACGATGTCTTTAAATCTGCAAGACATGTTTCGGATAACCAATATCCATCTTCAGTTGCTCAGCATAGATTGTGAGTTAAATATTAAGAACATAGAGAAATACATACACTCGAAAAAAGACAGAAAGGACGAAAACCGTTATGAAGGAAAAGGGGTTGGTTAGAAGCTTAGCGAAACTTCAACATGCTGAACCTCCTTATTCAAAATAGGCTTTTCCCATAAAATATGTAAAGCTTTTCTAAATTTTGGAACAAAGTGGTAGCTTACTGAATCTAATACTCTGAAACACCTATCATTTAGGCAATTCTGTACTTATCAGAGACCATAGAATGCATTAAAATGTGTGACCTTTTATCAGTGACAAGGTGCATACGTACTCTAGCTGATAAGTGACATTTGAGCGGGTACAGAGTCTATAACGTTCATTAAGTTTTACATTTTAAAAGAAGAGAATACTAGCTTAATCTTAAGATTTTTGCAATACTGTTTGACTAATGTGCCCACCTTACGTTGTACGAAGTTGGACAATACATAATATGATAGCTTGAAATAGAGAATACAAATACCATTAGATTATGTAGAATCCGAAGAAAGAGTAGTGGAAATGCCAACACTACCAGGATACGTTTTAACAACCTTATTTATTTCACCTTCAGAAAATTGATTCTTGAAAACATGAGCGAGTCTTCACTTCCTCATTGAAACCAGGAAGACAATTATTAATTTCATAGGCTGTATTCAATAGAGTATGAATAAGGTCAAGCTAGCAATAATATGAAGTTAAACTGAAAAAAGTGGTAAGCAACCCAGCAAAAGTTGATTTGCGATAAACCGATGTGACGAGACCAGAAAGACTTTAATGTTAATGCAAACATCAAGTAAGGCCAAAGGCTTGTTCGTTTCTTCTTCCATAGTATATCAACATTAGAGCGTTATGAGTTAAGAAATTCAAAGAAAAGTAAAGCTTCATGCTTATTGTTAAAAAGATAAAAAGTATCATCAACATATCGTCGATAGAAGAGTATAGAACGACCACGATAATTACTGAGCCATAAATTTTCATGATATCCTACGGAAAGACCATCAAGAACAGGAGCAAATGGACAGCCCATAGAGACATTATCTATTTGATTATACATTTTACCATTGAAAAGAAAATGGGTTTAAAAACTAGTAATCGAAGTTTAAGCTCAATGCATCTGCCGGAAATGTATTAAACTGCAAGATCAATGCACTCTTCAAGAGATATATAAGTAAATAGACTCACCATATCAAAAGAGACCATAAATTTGCTAGAGATATCTAAAGCATTGAGTTCTTGGACGAAAGAGAAAGTATCAGAAATGTTGTATGTACTAGGTAGATGAGGTTGAAGAAGGTCACAAAGGTACTTAGCTAATATATATATACTTTTTCTATCCTAGATCATCACTAGCCATCAAAATTGATTTGCACTGAAATCTATGAGATGCTGCGCAGGCGCATAAACGTTACCTCGTAGCGTACTCTGCATATTCCTCTTGATGATGAAGGCGTTCATCTACATTTCTGATTGCTGCTTCGTCGAAACGTTCATGATATTGTTCACGGTGACGATGCGAGTCATGTTCTAATGAGTGTTCCCAAAATGCCCCGTATACTCCAAAATTCCATAGTAATGACAGCAAAATTACAATGATAATTGATCCAGGTGAATGCTTGGCCATAAAAAATGAAGACTTGTTCATCGTATCACTTGTAGGCTTGTAATCCTACTTTACTTGCTCTGCAACAGGCTTGTTAGAAGTCATATATCTTGCAAACAATATTTGACATCACATATTTGCCAAAAATAACAAGGAATGATTAATTCGTACTTGAAATGAGAAAAGTAACGGGCAATCTATTGATCACAAAGCTACGTCTTTATAAACTTTTTTAGATCTCCTATTTAAGGTATAATATTACGCACCAAACAAGTACTACAACACTTTCCAGATGGCAGGTGAGAAAAGGAAAGTACTTTAATGTCTTTCAACAACAGTCAAGCAGGTAGGCCGTGTTCAATGATCTCTGACCTGACAACAATATGAATAAGATACTAAACACTTGTAAGGATGCTATGTCACTTACAAGCACACAACACAAGAAAGATGTATTCATAATCTGCAAAGAACTGTAAGGTCGTTTTGCAACCAGCATACAATTCTATAGCGCCATTTTGAGGATTTCAGTTCTATCTCGATTGAAATGAGTCGATCTTTGAACAGAATACGTGGGATCAATAACAAATTCGAAAGTATTCGTACTCATTCATACCTTCTAGAAGTGCTTTGCCTTCGTTCTCGGTATATTAAAAAAGAGGAATTGTCAACGCAAACTTCTACTGCTCGTTCATACTTCATTCACACTATTGAAATAAAATTGTCTCTTCCACGAAACCCACAGTAGCTAACTACAAAGCCAGACTTCGTTATGACTATATCGCACCACAAGGTACAGCAATGCATCTCATGTTTCAACTGTAAATAGCTTGTAAATAGCTGTAAATAGCTGTAAATATCATTCAGACGTCTCAAATCCGACATATTATTAGAAAAAGATAAGGAGATCATAGTAAATGAACGAACGGTATGTTACGAAACTAATACCCAAAAGGCTAATGACTGTAAGAGGCAAAAATATTCAAATTAAAGAGATGATAAAATGGTAGAATGTGAAAATTTTACAGTTAGTGCTTCCCGAAGTGAAAAGCCTTTGTTTCATTAGCGATAGCATAAAGGATTTCAAAGTATTGGCAAGAGAACTTAAGCTAGATCATAACAGACTCATTGAAAATGCATTGTAACTCCTGTAAGAGCTTCACAAAGAAGAAACAAGCCATGGAAAAACCCTGCCTTACTTAATTTCTGTTCACTGAACTTTTTTATTTTTTATTTTATTTTTTTAATTTTTTCTTCAGCTCCATTTCGTCTAAGGCATCTGGCTACACTGACCTTACATATCAATGTTAGTGAACAGGATGATTGATAGCACTATTTTACTGTTGTATGAGTAACTACAGTTGAATGAAACGCTTTTTAAAAAATCTAGTAGTATTTTTACTATAAGAAAACCAGCTGTTTTCTTCCGTACAAGATCGGTGGACATAAAATCTTTGACAATACAAGCTCAAGGGAATATCTAAAAATAATTCAAATCTACTTTGGAACAAGCAGCTTAAATAAATTGCAATATCTTAATTTACTGAATTCATTTATCTGTTGTTTGTTGGCCCTCAAACAGGCCGAATTTCTTCTCAACATCTTCCCATTTGCGCCTTCCATGAACAAGCTCATTTACCAGATTGGGTATAAGCGATATCTAGAGAGGAAAACTTTACGTGAAAGATTACAGTTGCAATTCATTATGGAAGAATACAAGAAAACAGAATTTGATATTATTTTAAACTAGTGGTTCTCAAACTTTTCAAATCATTTTATATAGCGGCCCCGTGCAGCATACTTTTTCGAATCAGGGTCCCCTCGAGGGATATATGTATGTATATGTCTTCATAGATAAAATTTGACAGAAAGTAAATATTGACAGTGATACAGGTTAATAACACAAATAAACCAATAAGATGAACAAGCGGTGACAACCTCTCGCGGTCCCCTGAGACCCTTCGCGGTCCCTTTTGGACCGCGGATCCCAGTTTGGGAACTGCAGTTCTAGACTATCACAAGTACCACTCTCTTTCTATTTTTTCTTACAGACATGCGTTTAGAGAATATAGAAAATAACTGATCTATCCATATAAGCCGGGAAGCTCCTGAAAGCTGCGTGAGTTGGGCTGTGTTATGTTCAGGCACCGAAATTAATGGGGTACTAGGGGGAGGTTCTAGAATTTAATCCTACGGCAGATAAACAATTGGAAAAACTGTACGGCAACAATCACGAACCTGCCAAAATTACCACCCCGGCAATTTCAATATTTGTAACTCGGATCCTAAAACGCATGCCAGTCTGAGCCAAGGATGCAGTATGCAAATGCCTAACAAATCCTCCCACCGGAAACCTTGCACTTTACCAGGTACAAAAATAGGTCTAAAGGAACACAACTCATTTAGCGAAGTGATCGTATCATGTCATTTGGGATTATCTGCCCTTCGGAATGACAGTCCATTTAAGTCACCGGTGATGTTCAGTTACTTTTATGAATATCACATTGTTTTAAAAACCAACACGTATAAATAAATTTCTATAGGCTGGAAAAGACAACTAAACCAATTGCTGGTCTCTCCTCGGAGATGACTTCAGACAATCATGGAGATAAGTTGTACTCTAAAATGCTGAGAAAACGCTTCAGATTTGACAAACTAAATGCTTAAGTGACACATTGAAAGCAGCTGCTTACCTCGCATCTCACTTGCCGTGTTGAATTTCTTTCACGCAATGTCACTGTCCGGGGCTCCTTGTTGACGGTATCGAAATCAATAGTGATTCCATATGGGATACCTATTTCATCCGTCCTTGCATAACGCCTACCGATTGATCCACCAGAATCATCTACTCTGCATGATATATCCAGTTCTGTTAGAGCTGAGGCTGTTTAAGCAAAAACCAGTTTGCAATGAGCAAATCAAATTACAAGAACAAAGACAATATAAGGAATTGTCATATTTACATCAAAATATTAAAGGAAATTAACATTGCTTTATAATTGTGAGAAAATTTCTAAATGAGATATTGCAATTTTCGATTGGATGACACAAAAAGAAATCCCAGACTGATGCCTGTCTGGTGTCTTTTGTTTCTCATTTTAAAACTGTAAGGCCTCATTTCTATTTCATGCTCTCAAGATCTGATGCTAATGGTTAAAAACTGGTGCTCTGAGAGCTCCCAAAGAATTAAGGCACATCATAGCAGTTTTAGAATCCAACATACTCATGGAAGTAAGTCTGGCATCGAATTTCCAGATTTCTAATAAGGATATCTCGCTCTCCGTTCTAAGAACAGAAAACTTCATTCCATAATACAACATATTAAGTTTCATCTTCAAATCTCACCAGTCTACAGAAAAAATACTCGCCAGTCTACAGAAAAAAACGCAAAAGTCAATAAAAATCTTAAAGGAAAATAAGCCATACATACATAACTGTTTAATGAAAGGGGCGAATTCTTGGTTCTTGCTAAGAGGAAGAACTGAGCATTTGACCGGGGCAATCAACGGTGGTAATGATAGCCACTAAGAGAAATCAAGACAACAAAAATAATATTTACATATAAAGAATAAGGAATACATATAAAGAATAAGGCGACATCAAGGGATTAATTTTACCATGTTGCACAAGCCCTAGTAAAACTGTGAGTAATATTTTTAAAGCAGAAAGTCTTCAATTATCCTTTCATTGTAAAGAAATTTATTCCTAGTTTGTTTCCTTCGGTGATTATACCTACGGTATTGCTTCATTACTATAAGCTTACAATATTGCGAAGGAAAGCACCTGAATAGGGTTGCTTACTAAGGTACGGGGGTAGCAAGTCATCATAGGCCATCACTGAATTGACAGAAGATGTCTAGATAATAGCAATAAAACACGGAGCTCCCGTTTCAATAGGCAGAGCACCATACAACAGTGCACAATACATAGATTGAAGTTGAATGGTCACGTTAAAGTTCTAAGTAGGGGATGTAAGAATATCTAACAAAGTGGATGATAGATAGTATCAGTGCAAGAAATGTCCACTTCCTATATTATTTCCTAACATCAAAATAGAAAGACCTCATTCAAAGCCGGGGAATGTTAACATGCTCTTTCAACAAAGAAAATCGTTGCCCTCAAACTCAATGTATACGATTCATTGTCAAATGCAGTCAGAACCAGTTATCTTCAATCTACAATGCCTGCCAAAAGTAGTTGGAACACAAACACAATTGCATGGATTTCCGAATCCTACCGCTTCTCCGTGACACCAATGAAATGTAAGCCCCCTTCCGCCCTCAAACAATGTCGATTCGATAGCGGAGACCACTAGCTTTATAAACACGCATCGCTTGTGGCCGTCGAGTTGCTCATATTTGCTTCATACGATATTATTTAAAGGGGGAGGGGATGCTATAGCTCGTCTATAGCGTAAATCATAGCAAGTGTTCACAAAACTTAAGGATGAATAACATACATTTCGTTGCTCATCTCCTTCCCTTCCTTTGAAATTATGCTCCAAGACCGAGTACATAATTCTTCCAATACCAAACGATGGCTCGATAACATGAGGCTCCACTTCACGAACTAAAATACGTAGAATTAGGTTTACAAAAATAAATAAAACACCACGAAAATATCTTAATAACAATGGTACCAAATCTATGAGTCTAAAGTATAACAAAGCATGGATGCAAAATGCATAACTGGAACTGATGTACTTACCATGAACATCTTTTTTAAATCTTTTAACCTGCTTCAGCATCTTCTTCTCAATTTCATATTCGTCACTTCCTGATTTAATGGTATATTTCCTAAAAGAGTACCATAAAATAGAACAAAAGTCGATAATAAATCCAATATCGTGAAAAAATGTCTCTTTACTAAGGCTCTTCTCCAACTGAAAAATTGAAAACACAAATGGTAGGACGGAAAACACAACGATTCATCGACTATAGAGATTCCTGGTAAAATTGGCGTCAACTCAATAATTGCATCAACCGTTGAATAGCATTCTTGTACTGCAGAATTTTAGTATTGCAAGAAAGGGCCAAGACACTTTAGAATATCTACTATTTCGACACTTATCGGAGTATGAAATGCCCGATTGTAACTGAAAGGTGAACTGAAATTTACAGCAAAATGCGAACCCAAAGTCAAATTATCTCTGTACAGCTCAATATATTTCAATTTTTCTGTACAATATTGTGTCAATCCTTCATTAAGATCATCGACAAAGTGAAATACAAGGCGCATACTCGTCAAATATCAAGTACTACTGCAAAAACCTTTCGCTTTGAAGAAAACTATTGTCTCATTCTGGTTTCTGCTCTCATAAATGAAAGGAGAATGAGGAGAAAGCTGTTTTTTATAGAAAAAACTCTTGGGCTCCACTTATTAGGACTCCCACTTATTCTACACCTAAGAGTAAGGTTGGGTACGAGATGTGCAACTACAGCAACATACTGGAAGGAGGTTACTCTAACAATGAGACAAAAATCGAAAATCACCAGAAAAACTTTATCTACCTTTCTGTGTTGAGAGTATTTTCCATTTCATCAATTTCATTCAATTCTAGTTTTGCAACAGCATCTGTTACAATCTTTGCATTTTTCTTGAACGCTTTTCCAACTGCTGCTTTATCCAAAACAGCCTCAACAACATCCACAGAAATGTTGATTTAGAGTTAAGAGAACATTAAGTCAATGGAACAATTTACACAAATTCACAACAAAATTAACACAATGGAGCAGATAAAACAAAATTTAAGGTAATTAACACAGATTCAAACGAGATAAAGTTTGATTATCGCTTGCACTGATTCTAATGTTTATAGCGAGTACTAATTGAGTTACTAAAGAGTACCCTATTTCTAACTAAAAAGGGACAAACTTGAAAAGGATATTGGTTGAGGCAGATCTACTTGGGCCACCAGCTTTTCGCCACTTGCATTTGAATGCTGAGACAGATCATAGCAAGCTCTATCAGCGCAGCCAACACATTCTATCCAGCCCTGGCAATAAAACAACAACAGTATGCACAAACTTGCCAATGATGACTCTAGTCACCAAATCTAAACAACAACTGCAAAACCAAATGCATGAGCAACTTGCATCATCCAATAAAACAAAAAGAAGAAGAAATCTAATTTTCAAAATCTGATCCCTGGTACTCTACTTATTGGCTTGAAAATCAAAACACCACTGACAGAATGGGAGATTAGTAGAGCATTCTGATTTATCAGTTGACTAGCGAAAACAAATGACCCTACAAATTCAAGGAATCGAAATTTAGTAAAACCAAATGAAGAGGATATGGTAACTCACGTAAGAGGTTTTTAGTTCACAATCCCAGCAATCACATGCATAATGTGCCATTTCGTTAGACATGTGCTGTCTGAAACGCATTTTCTCCATATCCACCCCAACTTTCACCATGAATGAATGAATTCTCCCAATGAAATATGCCACAGTTGTATTGCTTATTATTCCCTAGAATACAGAAAAAACTGATTTAAACAGTAATAATTATTAGACAGAAATACAACTATGCATAGACGATCCAACGTGATTATTCAACGTGATGCAATTTGGAGCAACACAGTGCAATACATTGCGATGTGATGCAACAAGGCAAAAATAATATATTTGCCTAATCAAAAGAAAGGAAAGGTTTGAAACCTTGTCGATAGCTTCTCTAAGTGTAACATCAACTGCGGCCTCCCCAGCCATTTGTCTATCTCTCGAATATAATCTGACATGTAGGTCAGCGACTGAGTCAAATTTTGGATGATCTTTACATTCTGGGTCGACAAAATATTCTATTTCAGCCATCAAAAATTCCCTGAAGAGAGAATCAGACAATTCTTGTAAAAATCTGTAAACTTATCACTAAACGAAGAGTAAACAGGTATATCATATAGGCAATAATTTTCCAGCTTCAGCAGTATTCTTTGCTATAATCAAAACGATCATCATCTGTTACTGGTAGATGCTTCTATACCTGATTGCAAAAACGATCTTGTAAGATGAAAAATATGTCATACTCCAGAGTCTATATTACAGTCAATATACTAACAAGGCATTGGCAAAATCAAGATGACCGTAAAAAAATTGCGGGATCCTAAAGGAGTCTAGTCAATCCTCTGGGGGTACGGATCACTAGATGGAAAGAAAAAGGAAACTTTTCACTTAAACAAGGCAATAAATATACATGCCTAACTCGCAATAGTCCTGCCCGTGGTGATATTTCGTTTCTAAAGCCACAACCAATTTGCGCTCCACCGAAAGGCAGTTTACCATTGTTGAACTCCAAAAGTCGCTTGAAATTAAGAAATATCCCTTGCGCAGTCTCCGGTCGAAGGAATCTAAATATAGGAAATTCAAAACGAATTCTAATTAAAAATCAAAATTTCTATACAGAAGAATACCTACTACTTCCTATCCATACAACACAAAGGAGTACCTAGTGGAACCACAGGGAAGATAAAAGTGGTGATGAAATCAACTGGCCAACCAACCAAACAATACAAAGGGCGTTGTGTCCTCTTCAACAGGTACTCGCCAGCAAAAAACGGATGTATGGGGCAAAACCCATAACTTGCATTATCCTGGAATAATACCGGTTTACTACAGCCAAAAAACAGGAACATTCTTTTAGTATACTGAAAAGCTTTGTTCACCCCACACTCGACAGAGTAGGAAATGTCAGAAGATTTGTCAGATGAAAGAAGCTTTTCAGTATGCTAAAAAATGTCCCCACTTTTTTAAGCAATAGAAAAGTTCTGTAGCATCAGCAGACTATTCAAATATTAGTTTGATATTCCCCAGTGGATAGGAAAATAATCTATTGCCATAGAACTTCTCTACTTCAATCCCATCAACAACATACAATACATACAGCACTACAGCTAGAATCTTCAGAGACGGACCTACTCACCCAGGCAGATGTCCACCAGGTCCTATTGATGTTGAAAACATTAAATTGAACTCAACAGGCTCTGTGAGGTCATTATTTGTTACAGGTGCCTTTGCTCCATATTGATTAAGCTTCTCCCATATCTCATCTTTCTTGTAATTGTCAATCTAGGATAACAATAATAAGCCACAAAGTAAAAATAATAAAGATTTCTCTGTCAAATTGAAATTACCTCTGTTGGGAATATACTCAAAGTTAGGAACTAGTAACTATTTAGATCAATACCTGATGTAAAATTGACTGATATTCAGCTTTTTTATCAGCACTCAAATTCTTTGCTTGCATCAATTTTTCAATGTGACCTATAAAAAATTAATTAACACCATTTTGTTTAGTATGAAAAGAGGACAAAAAACAAACAAGGGCTTCAAAGAAGAATTCCAAATGTCCAGTGTTAACTTCACCCTTGGCATTAGGGTCTAATCAGGGATTGTATATATCTTAAATGATACTCATCAAAAAACCACAAACTGAGAAAAGCTGATGTGACAGTAACCTTCTAACAAGTGATCAGCACGGAAACAGTCGCCAGTTTTTGAATCTTTCACCATGATGTCTGAAAATCTATCAACATGACCAGATGCTCTGAAACAAAATAAACCCTAGATTTAAAAACATTTGAATCCCTAATGAAGGAGCAAGCTGACAAACCTACATGAATCAAAGATGTACTTCAGTTTAGTGAGAGTGCAAGGATTTTGCAATCAAACAATATCTATATGGAACTAGACATTCCTAAAGTAACAAGACAAACTTATTCAAATAGATCCCTTAGTGTGACAGGGCCATGACATTCCTAATGAAGTAAAAGAATGTGTGCTACTATTGAAAGATTTAACAAAAGCTAAAGAATTTCTTTTTAATAAGTTCTCAATTAACTGTAGTAAACAGGATTATCAAGCTAATTAATATTTTGTTTAGAACTTGCAAAGTGCAGTTGAAGATGCTTTATCAATATTAAAAGATATATTTATTTACTTATTTATTTTAATATGCGGCAATGAAAGGATCTTTTACTATCCTCTTCATTTATGATTCCTAAGACAAAAAATGTATTTCACACTGACTCCTTATTTCACACAAAAGATATGTTTGAGCAGTACTGAAGGTGAATATCAATGACCTAAATCAGCTCATTATAGAACTGCACTTACATCGCATAATATTGAAAATAAGAATTCATATTCATATATCAAATGCTAAAATCAAAATACAGTAGTAAATACTAGGAATCATGACCATTGCAGTTCAATCTACAATAATCAAAGCAAAAATCTTAAGATACTATTACCAAAGTGGCAAGAATTGTCCCCATAATAGAAAGAGTGAACCTCTATCCTTTTAGAGAGCGAACATTGAAGAATATGCATAAAATATATCATTTTTATGTGTATGAATACATGGCACCATAAACACTACCTAATAAAGACAACAAATAGCTATTTCAATTCAATTCAATTCAATTCTGATTTATCAACTCAACTCATATATGATAACCATCAATGTCTATAACAGCTACTGACTTTATCTAACTTACTATGATTAAGTTATACCATATAAGCTAGTAAATGGCATAAGTAGCACCATAAAACAACATCAAAAGTAAATTAACCATTAACCATACAGGGCTGTCAAGTTTTGGAAATTGAGATAAGGGACAAACCAGGCACAGTATTGATAGGAGGTGGGGGCTTCAGTCCTCCCCATTTTTTGCCAGCCAGCATTTTTTCTAGCTTTTATCAAGCAATTTATTGTCTGTAGCCCCCCACTTTAATGTGTAACCCCCACTTTTTATTTGGCAGTGTCATGCCTGCAACAACATGCAGACTTACAAAAAAATAAATGCACAGGGCTGATTGTGGCAAAACACAAATTATTGACTTCTGCAGCACCTCCTGCATTCATACCATCCAAATACCAGATACATCCTCATCCAAGATTAAAACCATAATAAAACAAATCTGAACTATTCCATAGCAAATCTTGAGTACTGAATGTAGTAATAATGGCAATGTTATTATAGTTTATCAAAGTTCTTTAAATGTTCTTTGCTGTACTCCCAAGTGACTTCTTTACTTTGCTTAAGAACTTGATCTGAGGGCTTGTATTTGTAGTATGGTCCTACCCTTTTCAACATCAGCTGAGTGAAGTAGAGCATGTAATAGAAAGAACACCACAAAGCCATGAATGAAAAATGCAGTACACCTGGCCTATGCTAGAGAAGGTGTGAAGTAATGGGTATGACAAGAAAATGCATGCAAATCTTTTGAGATGCAGGACACTTGACAGGCCTGATCATACTTGCAGAATCTTGCTAATATGGATGATGATAAAAGCAACCTTATGGAAAAGAGAAATCAATAATACAAAAGATTCTTACTTTAGAACCTGATGCGGTGTCAGTTGAGTGCACCGTACTTCTAAGAATTGTTCCTCTAGCACAAAATGAGACCTCCATAGACTCACAATATTATTTTCCATAGCACAACCTACAGGGCCAAAGTCATAGAGACCAGCAACACCTAGAATCAAATATATCCAAGAAGCTGAAGTAAAGAAAGATGACAGGGAAATGAGGTCAAAATGATGAAACAAGTTTAGCCTCTTGCAAAGTAATTCAATGGCCACTTTTGCCTTCCATTGTCATATCAATTGTGCCAGCATGTTTGATCTGAAGTGACCGAAAGATGCAATAACACCAATGTATTCTAGTTTATCAAGATTCTTTAAAGCTCTTCTGCTATCCAATCATTGATTCTCAGAAGGCTCAATTGTCTTGTCACTTCTAATAGGTACAAGAGTAAACTTTAAAGCCAGTGTTCTCTTTTCATAAGTGATCAATGACAACTGATGGTAAATCTACTGTGAGTATCTATTTGAACAACAGTGGACAGAGCTAAATGTGAGAAAGTAAACTAAGTTCCAGATGTGTAGTACAGTAAGATGTTAATGGCTCCCAACTTTGTCACTACATAGGAAATTCTATGGATATAACACAATATGTGGCAAAGAAAAGTGTCCTGTACCTCCATAAATCTCAAATGCAGGGGTATAGAAGAACCTTCTTTTCAACAAATCCTCACATTTTCCTCTGTCAAACTTCTCTGTTGGAGCTTCAAGCTCTAATTCCTAGAGATACAATGTTGATGTACATGAGCAAAAATGTGTCTTGGCAACCAACAAAAATTCACTGCATAATAACTTGAAAATATAAAGTGGATTTAAAAAAGAAAGTTGATTATATAATGTAGCACACTCAAAGGGTCATCTTTGCATTATTCTAAACCCACATTGCAATAACATAGCTTGACAATTTAGATAAAATTTCTGCAGTCTTGCCATTTAGTGCTTATATGGTTTTCCCTACATAACACAACAAACTTGACCTACAACATATTACAACAGAAAATATTTGTACAAAAGCTCAATTGATCAAGTTCTTACCAGATTGTGGCTATTTCAAAATAACAAGTTTCA
Organism: Mastigias papua; assembly: GCA_964019165.1. Classification (NCBI taxonomy): domain Eukaryota; kingdom Metazoa; phylum Cnidaria; class Scyphozoa; order Rhizostomeae; family Mastigiidae; genus Mastigias; species Mastigias papua. The sequence continues at coordinate 9,844,364 of OZ025268.1, read as the reverse complement.
AAAAGAACAACCATAACACAATATATAATAAAATGAATATCTAAAAAACCAATGCACAAGCCATCCCTGCATATAGGTGATACTTCTACTCTAATCAAACTCTACAATATCTGAAATGATCTTATGAAACTATCAAATGGAAAAAAGATCAGGTTATGAAAAAATGTAATGAAATTCATCATTGACAAATCTGTTCAGAAACAAAAATGGATATTTTGGAAAATTTTACCCAAACTGCATATATCAAAAAATGCAGCAACTGTACTAATGTAATCTGACCTACTTCAACAAAAAATGTCTGTTTCATTTTGGATGTAAGTCAATGGAAACAAGCCAAAACAAATACAATGATCCCGTGAAGCATTTCTAATAATCAGCTACCAAAAATATGGAGTGCTTGTTGCAAACTAATGACACATGAATAGGAATACGTGGTACTGACTGCCCGTGGGAAATGTCCTTTATGACTGAGGACTTAACTTTCCCTGGGGAGTGATGCACTCCTTGCATAAGCTGCACCCCTAATTCTTGAAACCAAATTTATAACAAAGATGCAGCCTATGCACAGCCCTAATGCATGTTTATGTTCACTACATGCAAGGCCAAAATCAAAAAAATCATTTGCTACATCACCTTGGCTTCAAGAATTCTCTTCCTTGCTTTCAGTTCACGAACAGCAACATCAATATCTGTAATAGCTGCTCCTGTCTGCTTCAGCTTCCTCACAAGGTCTCCCTAGGTGAAAACGAACCACCCACAATAGTGCTTTGGCATTCACAAAAATACAACAGATAAAGCACATACAACGAAAAAATACAATTGCTGTTATATTTTGATCAAAGTTAAAAACATGAACAAACCAACTGGTAAAGTAATTACCTGTTCCTTGACAGCCTTCCTATATTCTTCCAAAACATCAGGAGCAGCCATGTTGAAAGATTTATGATGATAAAATCTTGCAGTTAGAACTGAATTGACTCTTGAGAAAGTTGTTGCCTTTTTACTCGCCCGTAGACTATTTGTTGACAGCAGAAACCTGACAATGGGTTTAAAATGCATACACTCGCGTTTGTTTTCGTGATTTATGATCAACAAAATGGCCACAGGCGAAGGAAGTAATCCCCCATAACAGCTGGAGTAGAGAATATACCGGTAAGTTTGGAAATTGTATGGACTCTTCGTCACCAAATGAGCCACATGGGTGCGAATCCTTTCGTAAACGAGGTAATGGAAACATGGTATCTATCTTATTACGAGGCTAGGGCAAATGCGATAAGGGAAAACTATCGAAAGCTTATAGTATACAGCCACGATGCTCATTTCAAGAATGGGAAGAAGTTGTACAACATGTTTGAGAGGAATGATGGGGTACTGTTATACTCCGTTAGAATTTTATTTTATGAGACCAACTTTCTACCTTCCCAAACCAAAAGTGTATTTGAAGCTAATGTGATTGGTGACCAATATAATCTGGAATACGGGGGTCACGCCATAGATATGTACGTGGCGTACAGACAACCTGAGTTTATTGTACCCCAGCGTATTTTAATAAGAAAATAGATGCTATGTATGGAATTACGTGCATAAAGAGTATACTGGCGTAAATAGGTTGAACATTTTGCGCAGGTCTGTGGTGCACATAACACGTGCGTGATTCCATAAAGGATTGGTGACCTACAGTTTTCTATTTATCTTCTTTAGTACTTAACTGGTTCTTTGAAGAAGTATTAAACTTGATTGATTAGGATGGCACAGCATAACTCATCATGCTTTTGGTTGACTTCTGCATAATTTGTTCTACAGAAAATGGGGGAGGGGGAAATGGGAAGTTGCTAAGTAAACTGGCAGAAATTTCTATGGTGCACAGGCAGAACCTTGGATATGACCTCTCTACTGATCCACACATTTCTATAACAAAGTGATGTGGCCTTCTTTTGGAATTACATGATGGGCTTGGTAGAAGTTGAAAATTATCAACCCAAATGAGAGGTAGAATAGGAGATTTCAATGTTTTCTAAGTGCTAAACACATCGTAATATGTATCATTACCGCACATAGTAATTTGCGTTAGGTTTGATGACATACTGTCAATAATTGGATATGCCAGATTTATTACTTTCCCCATATACAGATCCAAAGTTTAATTTAGAACTCCACAAAGTGAGTTGGATCACACTTATTTCAAATGGGCTCTGAGAAAGGGATTGTACTTTATGTCACATAGAGAGGGCCACGGCAATAATGCATTTGAAAATATTGGAACTAAGTGGCTTTTCATTCAGTAGTTTTTGAAAAGAATTTCCTTATTACAGATAATGCAAATGTGTTGAGCAACTGGATATTTGGCTTGTTAGTTAACAATCAACCCCTTTCTATTCCATATTTCTAAGTGTCTTTACAACTGAATGTACTCATAGAAAAGATTTCTCTCTGTTTGCAGAAATATAACCTGGTTGCTGCCATCATGTAATGGAGCATGTATTACTTTGTCCCGAAATGATTCATTTTCAGTGGTACATCCATTTAATCCTTCTGCTTTATTCTGTTTCTATTTGTGTTTACAGTATTTCTTGCCTAAAATGATTGCTTATATATTGATATATTCTTGCTTATTTGATTGGGTAGAATCAACAGCTTTTTTTGGTGGTAAATACGAATTTAAGAATTATAAGAGAGGAAACCACTGGATAACATTATACAATTGGGTGCCATATTTATGTTGCATTGTATGTCCATAGAAAGACTGAAATTTGCCTTCAGTAGAGATGCAGATAGCTTGTCTTTAGTCCCTTCACACATTTTGAGACTATCATCAGTTGTCATGGTTCAATATTATGGGAATTTTTCACATGAATGATTATTGTTTGTGACACCACTAGGAGCAACTTGAGAAATTGGCCTGATTTACATTTTTAACCTAGTCATCATTATCCACATGTAATGTAGAAGATGATTTCTCATAAATTTAGAATACCAACATTAGTTATGAAAATGAACATAGAAAAAGTTTTGAATTCAATTCTATTCAACTCTACTACTTCTACTGCACTAATAACACAAATTACTCGAAATTAAGGAGCACTGTAGAATATCAAAGAAAAATAATGTAATTATAAATTTTGCAGTCAATAGTTGTTATTATCAAATTCTAATATTTTGTAGCAGAATTTTAAGGAGGAACTCTCTAATTAGTATTACTACTGAGAAGAGAGCTCCCATTTCTCCAATTTGGTAGTACATTTGTAAACGTTAACACAAGAAGTTCACATTATGGTAGAAAGACCTTATATATATTGATAACATGTGATATTCATTAATCATTATAATTTCAGCCTGCTACTACTTCAGAGATGATGTTAAAAAGGGTATGGAGTAATGTCATATTATCTATTGTGAATTATCCTGTGGAAAGTGCCATTTACATAGCTGTCAGTTTTTTATTTTTCCACGATCAGCCCCCTTAACAGTTCTTCATATTATGGTTTGGTTGTATAGAGTATTTATCTATTTACTTAATACATTTTCATGTTATTTTTTAGTTTAATGTCAATACATGTGATTTTTGCAGAAAAATAGAGCTTATTTGTACATATTGGCATACTTTCAAGGTGCAGAAACTCTTCTTAGGTGTATTAAAGCTATTACTATAAGGTATTTTAGAACAAAAAGTATCATTAAAATTGATATGTATGGATTTTGCATTTTTCATATGGCTTGAGTGGCTGTGAAGGGTCTTTTACACACTGTTTTTCTTATAGGAAAAGCGTGTTACATTTATAGATAAAGTGAGAATACATGTCAGGGGAGGAACAGGAGGAATGGGATGCCCTAGTGCAGGTGGTTGTGGTGGGAAAGGAGGTGATATAATTGTTCAGTGTAAAGAAGGTGCCTCACTAGCACAGTTCAAGACTCTGGGTAACAGGCGGCAAATTGCACTGCATGGAACACATTACAAGTATGAGCCTTTCTATTTAATACATGTGAGTTGCAGCTTTTTGCTTCTATCTTCTTTCATTGACCTGGAAAGTGAAAGAGTTCTCTTTTGAATGTGATGGCTATGCTAATGGACTTTACTGTCATTAATTGCTAGAGTTTTTTTGTACAGATTTGCTTCATTATATATTTTGCCATTCTGTAGAAAAACAAAAGGTGATGGGAGGCCAGGAAAATCAAAAGTTTTGGCTGTTCCCCCTGGAACTATAGTCTATGATGATGCAAAGGTGTTCCTGAGGGAGTTAAACAATAATGGAGAGGTGCTGGTAGTTGCCAAAGGAGGACAAGGTGGTTCACATAGAACCTTAAAGTTCAATGGAATTAAAGGAGAGCGAAGATGTCTTACTTTTGAACTTAAATTACTTGGTGATGTTGGCCTTGTTGGGTAATATTTGCCTTACAGCTTCTTTTGACATCTTTTGTTTATATGCAGTTTTGATTTTGGCACCATTATAATTTGGCACCAATGTGTCAACTGGTTTGCAATTTGCTTACTTTTTTATCTCTGCATTAAAGGAGCATCGTTTTTGTTTAGCCACCCATTGTAGTGCTCACCAGATAGGAATTTTACTTAGTTTGACTATTTGTGATTGCTTTGTTTCTTTTTAAGTTTCCCAAATGCTGGTAAATCAACTTTTCTAAGAAGTATATCAAATTCATCTCCGAAAGTAGCAGACTATCCTTGTATGTGGCATTTTAGTAATATTTCATCTTTTTATTATTTGTTGATTTTTCAAGGGCATTTGTTTTTTTGACTTCAGAACACCTACTAAACATTTGTTGTAAGTGAAACATCAATCTGAAAGTGCAGGTTTATTATAGATTTAAGAATGTAACCAATGATGAGTAGCATTGTAATTAACAGCTTCATAATTAACAACGGTTTAGCCAGTAACAATAATGGATGTGTCAATGACAAGTTACAGCCTATGAGCCTGGCTATTTTTTCTAATTCATCTATAATGCTACTCGTTGTTGCTTACATTCGTAAATTTATTGTAAGATTTAGTACATGGCACATACCTGCGGGCAACATCATGATTGCCTCAGCAGCAACATTTAATCGTGCGCTTCGGTGCGCTCCCGGTTGCTCATTAGAGAGAACATGGTACATGAACGTTCATTAGTAGAGTAGTTTTATTTTATTTTTATTTTTAAATTTTAAATTGCTGCAGGGTTGCTATGTATTTCCATGCTCCCTGTGGTGTTGTCTTGCATTCCGTAATGTTGTGTCTCTATATCGTTGAATGTAAGTGTAATTTTTATGAGCATAAAAAAAACATCATGATTATATGGCACATTACCTGAAATGACTTCCAAAATCTTTGGTAAGACATATAATGAAGTAAGAATTGAAAAATGATTTGAAAGCTAGTCTTGGGTTATCCAATAGTATTAGTCCACAAATCCAGATTCAATTTGGTATTCAGTGTTTGGTCAAAAATCAGTTACCCATCAATAATTATACATGGAATATATGGCAATTAACTATTTGCTTAAAGGTTTGTAAGTAATTATTAGTGTGTACTTTGCATTTGTTTTGCTGGTTCTATAATTTCATTTTGATTCTATTTTAGTTACAACATTGCGACCCACCCTTGGTGAAATTGCATATCCTGATCATACCACCGTAAGTGCTGAATACAAGGGACTCTGTGCTTACCTACACTATGGTATTATTACTTGGGTATTACCCTTTAATTTATGTCAGTAGCTGAACTAGTCAAATGAGATATTTTTTGCTGTGTTCTAGGTAACGTACACTGATCTGCCTGGTTTGATTGAAGAAGCCCACCTAAATCGTGGTATGGGACATAAGTTCCTTAGGCATGTTGAAAGAACAAAGGCAATATTAATGATGGTATTTACTTTCATATTTTTTTGGTTTGTTTCAGTTTCATCTTCTACAGCTTTTTCAGTTCTTGGAAGTGAGGCACATTCTTATTGGTAATCGTCTGGAAGCAGCTTATCAAACTTTTTCGATGTTTCGATGTTTTGTAGTGAGTGACGGGGAAATTTAGGGGCCCAGCGCTACAAACTAAGGAGGAGCCACAGCCGATTAATCAATTCACTACAGAAGTTGGAAATGTAGGATTTTCCAAGTGATCAGTTTGTTTAGAGGGCACCAAAATGTAACTTCTTTATTTTTGAAGAATATGTTATTTGGAATAATTTTCTCAAGTTTCACAATTTTAGTCCAAAAATTTGGGATAAATTATCGCTTGAGCCTAGAATACCTGATGAAAATAGCAGTCCAGGAAGCCATATTCCAAAAGAACCATTTTAGTGAAATTGGCTGTTAAAACTTGTCTTTTCCTCTTTTCAATTAAAGATAAAGGTTTTGCTATTCAGAAGTCATTGAACTTTCGAACTTTTCAAAGTTAGGTTTGAGGAGCATCTTAAGATGGAATATTCCTTCAGGACATACCTTAGCGATATGAGCTGTTTGTCATGCAATATTTAATTCTGATACGCTCCAGAGTTACTGAAAGTGTTCGATTTTTGTGACATATACTAGGAATGTTGAAATAATTGAACTGAAGCCAAGTTTAAACATTCCAAGGTATCAACTACTAGAAACCATAACTAAAAGGTAGTGATATTCCACCTAAATGTGGAATATTTCGTCATAAAAGGCTATAATTTTGAATTATTGCTACATATGAGTATGTAAGACCCCGAGCAAACAATATTATAGCAATATGCATTTACAGCCATATCAGTATACGCAAACTATTTAAGTTATTTATCTTTTTATACTTCAATGTACCTGAAAGTTACCAAAGTTCCAATGGAATATCCTTTCTGCAGGGGCTCTGGAAATAGTTTAGTTCTACTGTATTTTCTAAGATTGCATCTTCAAGATATTATTTTTTTGTGAAAGATGATGATCCGGTAATGCTTTATAGATGTTTTATAGTTCACTTAGATAGGCGATTTAGAAATATTCCTTCAGAGCTTCTGAAAATAATAATACGGTGAAGTACATTTGGGCGCACCCTAAAACACACTGACTTATGTTTAATCTCAAATTTTTGGGATGGCCTAAGGAACTTTTTGCCCAGTATGGCCAGGAAGCAGAGAGTAAGGGAATTTATTGGAGCCCTTTGGTCAGGGACCCCTAATTCTTGAACTAAGGCCCCATAGACTGCGTTACGCCACTGTGATGATGATTTACCTCAGTCAACTATAGTACAGTTAATGCAGCTATCGTGCCGTATGAACTGCGTGTAGTTTTTGCATTGATGGATATCCGGTACGCGGGGTGGTATTAGCACTTCTTTGGTGTTTTAAATTGTTCTTATCTAAATCAGTTGTTAATTTGCAACATTTCCAGAAAGCCAACAGAAGTGCCACATGTCTTATAATTGTATTTGGTTTATTCTTCTGAAGTTTTTATCATAGTGAAGAATATGAAAGGTAGTTTCTTTCATGTTGCAGTATCTTTTCTACTCTTGAATTTGCACTTTACAGTTTCAATGTAATTAAAAGAAATAACACAACATCTACAATTCAATTCCAGATCGACATAAGGGGGTTTCAACTGAAAGAACAGTTGCCATTGAGAAATGCTGTAGAGACAATTGCAATACTACTGAGGGTAAGAAAACTGTTGGTTTTCGATGTGAATTTGAAAGCAGTTGTATACCTTGTTGCAATTCTCTATCGTTGGGCATTTCATCCTAACTAAAGACAAGCATTGGTTAATCTTGCTTATCTGCGCCTCTGGCCATTTCTACTTGCTTATCAGTATGCTGGGTTTGGACCTGGATAAGCAGTAGAAAACTTTGCATTATCAACGTTTCTGGTTTATTTCAAGAATATTTTTAATTGGATTTTATTTATTTTCAAACAATTTTTTAGCATTTTTTGTAACTGTGTATCATATCACTTTGTTACTTTTATGGACACTGTGTAATGCACCTTTGAGCCGCGTGGATAAATGGCGCAATATAAATGCCTTTTATTATTATTATTATTTATCATTATTACCATTCCACGTATCTGTCATTCCTCTTCTAATTTTTTTTACCGATGCATTATATTTCTTTTTTAGGAGTTATACCTTTATGAAAGAGATCTCCTAGATCGTGAAATGGTCATTGCTCTGAACAAAGTAGATACAGATACACAAGGAGAACTCATAGAAACTATTAAACACCAATTGGCAAATATTGATAGAGGTTGGTACATGTGACACCCTATATTCACTGGGCCTAAATGGCTGAGTATTTGAGTAGCAATTCGTAATCAAATTAGTAACCTAGCAGAACTGCAGGTAATGAACTACAGTCAAAATAGGGTTGCTCATGTATTGCTTGGTATTGTGCCTCATATATCAGGCCGTGTACATCACTGGCGCTGGAACCAGAATAATCGAGTGGCAGTATTATGGATTGCTGTTAGTAATTAATCTACTGAAACTCTTTATACGAAACGTATATTAGAGAAGGGATAGAGATAATGTATTACAGCCCCAGTATGGTATATTGTTTAGACTATTGGAAATACCAAACAAGACTCCGCACAATGACTTCTGTACTATATTGTCCTTCAAACTTTTACAAAATTCTCTACTACTTTCCTATCCTGCTTTGCGGAAAGTCCTAAATACGACACTTACTTACTCGTTTAATTCTCAGTTTTTACAGTGTGTATGCTAATCCGCAATAAAGTGGTAACGTTGTTATGAAGTTCTTCACTAATTTCCTTAATGGTTTGTCTTGATATTTATATTTATTATTGTAGTTGATCTGCCGTTTCTTCAAAGCGAAGAGAGTGACATTATACGAGAAAAAATTATTGAACTCTCTGAGGACAAGCTCGCAAATGTTTTTCCTATATCTGCTAAAATTGGATCTGGTTTGGATACCTTGACAGACAAGATACGAGATATTATTGAAAGACTGAGAGAGAATAGCAATTCATTAGAGAAAGAGACTGATTAGCCAGAATACACAAGAGAAGTAATATTTTGTAGATAGGTTTTTGTTATGACAAAAAGCAATTTAATTTTTGAGTGTTTTTCCTAAGAGCCTTACTATGGGTTGTTTCACAAGTGTTGTATCGTGTTGTACCTGTGTATATGGTGTTTGCTGACAAAGATGGTTTACACGTTTTTATAAGGAACCTGTCACATGGCCTTATTCTGAAAGTTCCTCATTTTTGGGTGTGTTTTTGCCACATTGTAGCACTAGAAGTTCAGGAATAGCTCCGTAATTTAGCTACACACTTTGTACTATAATGGCACTATAAATGTTACATGTTGCAACAGGATACTATGACATCGTAAGTTTCAAAGTAGGCCCTTCTATCGAACACAGCTGTATGGGCTGCGCACAATTCACACGAATTTGACCGCAGTCAATGGAACTGCCATCCAGTTTTTCGATTTTTGCGGTGATAAAAAATATTCGAAATTCAAAAGGCCCTTAGAGATTTCATTTGTAGTAGTACAAATTCCTTGACTATCTTGGCTTTCTGCATGTCGGTTCCTTTAGAGTCATGTAGGTTCCTTTAGAGTTAACAAGCTTTTTTATAAGGAACCACTTTGTAATATAAAGTGGTTCCTTATTGAAAATATGTAAACTCGGAATTGATCATCTAATTCTAAGTAGCAGTATACAGTTGACTTATTACCTTATCTGTTTTAACGAATTCATCAACATCGTTATCTGTATTTAGGCAGTTCTTAAATCTGTACTGCACATCTTCTTCATTCTCATCACTTTCCAGAACATAACTACACAAAACCGAAAACAGTAACGGCAGCCTAGTTCGTTATACTCAGATTTCTGTCCTTTAAGAGCAAATTAAGAATAATACAAAGCCCAAACTTCATCGAGACTTGGATATTTGCTTAATTGAGGTTTTTTAGTAAAAAGGCGATGCTTTTAGATTAAGGCGTATACTGGAAATGCCACATTTATTGTTCTGTTCTGTTCTTATTTTGTTTTTGTGATTGAGTAACACATCAACAAGAATTTGTTGATCTTCATGCGAATGTACACCTTGCGGCTCAAGAATGAACTGAAATAATCTTGGACTCAAAATCAAATAGTTTTAAGAAAATTAAGGAGTCAGCAAAATGAGGCATTCTTGTAAAAAAAAGTGTGTAACTCAACTATTATATAGAAAAACACATATGCTGCACTAAGTATCTGATTTCCAGACCATTTGGAGAACATGGAATAATTTCACACTTGTTAATAATTTCATATGTGAGATCACAGAGTACTGTGTTCATGTATGAATCCACTTTGTTCATTCATAAAAAAGATAAATTTATTATCACTTTACGTATGAATAGATTGAAATTATGCATAAGTACACTAAACACATCAGGATATTTTTCATGACCCTATCAAGCCGGTAACCAGGCCTGTGTTGTGGCACAAAATCCGAGAGCATATTTCAGACTTTTATGTCATCACAATTGTCAATATTAAATAGATAAATGTGCGGACAAGGAGAGAATGGACTGGATTGTAAACGCTGAAACTTCAGGAAATATGTCCTTAATATAAAAGCAATAATGAAAAACTGCAGAAAAATTTCCAGGGGTTAGCAAACAGCTGGCAGCCTGCTGACCAGAGGTGGCATTTGTCACCCCCATGCAACCCCATAGCTAGTTTTATGGGCCTGAACCCAATAAAACATAGTTAAATAAAGTTTCTATCAAATAAAGAATAGGTACCACTAGATTACTGCTCAAGACATATCGATTGTAGATGTGGAAAATTTGAAAAAAGTCTCATTGTAATGCTCTTGTTTCTATGATGGAAAAAGGATTGTTTGACAGTTCTGGAGATAAAGATGAACATCAGTTTTTGATGTTCGTGTTCATATAAAATTGTTCTTGCATAAAAAAGTTCAGTATTGCCATGAATCAGTTGTAATGAGCAGTGTTGAGCTGAGGCTTGAAAAGATTACAACTCTGTACAGTGCGGTGGTACTGTAGTCTGTATCTGCTGGAGTGCCAATTGCTAGTACCAAGTGCAAATTAGCCACCCATGTATTGGATTAAGAAAATGACATTCTTTATTAAATTTTCTATGGCCCCATAGAATGGGCCTGACTGCTTTTTGTAGCCCCAAAAAGTATCGTAGAATTTTCATGGCCCCGCCAAATATCGTCTACCCCCATATAGCAGATACTTTATGACCACTCCCTTAGTATTGATGTTGTTGATATAAAGCGGTGCACGGTTGGGAAGTACATCGTCAGATCAGTTCGGGGAAAAAAGCTTTGATGTTGGTCCCGTGAATCATTGTGTTGAAAAATTAAACAAAACACAGGGTACCGATGCACAGTGTTTTACTGTTTGCAAATGAACTACCAGCCAGCAGTTGAACAAGGTTGACAGTGGTTTACTTGTCGCAAGTTTCCACAGCTTGATCCTTTACAAAAGGGAAAACGACTTAGGATTTCTGACCAACCATGGAAACTGATGCAGGCGAGACTTTAGATGAATCTTCCAGCGGAGAGGAAGATGAAGAAAGCATTTTGGATCCACGGATTCAGGTAGGACTGGACGTTGCTTGCACAGCTTGCTACTGCTTGTTATGAGCGGGTTTTGTTTTTATTCTTAAAGGGTGGCTTCTGCACAACATTTCATTTTATTACGATTTTTCCATACCATGGTCACAATTATTTCAATGTCAAAATGATTTTTTGAAAATCAGTACGTAACACAGAAAAGTGATTACAGCTCTGCTGCGTGACTATGCCGTACAGACTAAGACAAGGTGCTGTTTCACATTTAACGAACAAGCTCTTTCCTATAGATGTATAGATTTTTGAATGAGCAATAAATATAATGAGGTTAGGTTTTATCCACTATGCATAGACTCAAAAACCTTTGAAATCTTTGTTACGAATTTGTTCGGAATGGGAATGCTTGCTGGCTGGCTAGCGTGTATTGCTATGCAATTGGACGTTGAAACTGGTTATTCTTAGCACACAACGCACTATGTATTTCTAAATTGTGTACGAGCGCGCAGTTAGATCTCTCCGAAATAAAAGTAGATGGCTACGGCCATACTCAAAGCAGAATTGACATTTGGGTATGGGAGAATTAGTGCATTACATGTGTAGATGAAGGTTTCATTTTCTGATCCTACTTACGTTTTATCACCTGTTTGTCACTTGATCAAATATACAGCAGCTGAATGACGTAATTTGTAGCACATTTGATGTAATAGAGATATAACTGTTGATTATTGATTCTCATGAATAAACGATAAACTGGTTAGTAATAATACAGTTACTCAACTACATGAGTTTTGTTGGACAGGGTTCTAATCCACAAAATAGGATGCACAAGAAAATCTTTAGTATGGATATTGTACCTTGAGTAATAATATTTTTCAGATTTAGAAATAGAGGAAATATTACAGGAATGTTCATGGTTTGTTACTTTCAAGTGTGATGATGTTTATAAGCAGATCTACTTAGAAAAATACAATAAACAGGTTCACAATTTTGCAAGAAAAGGGAACACTTTTGTGTTTTTTAGGAAAGGGCAGAGATTTTGACCCCCAGGACCCCTGTGGCTTTTCACTTGATGGGTATGCAGAGACATTGTTTGTGTATCAAATTGATAACATATGGTTTTTTTACAATTCAATTAAAGTTAGGTTGTTTCTAGTACTATATGGCTTGCTGTTAATTGAATTTTTTGAAAATATGACATCTGATCAGAACCTTTCAATATGTAAAATTTATTGTCACTTATACAGATTGAGCTGGAGAATCTCAACACAGCATCAAACAGAATAAACATCTTGGAAAAGGAGCTTGATGTAAGCATTACATCATTGTCTTCACATAGTTTGTGTTGTTTAATCTGTAATTTTTCCACATGCCCTTCTGATGTTTCATCAAAGTTCAGTGTCCAACATTTTGAAGCCTGTTGGCCTGAAAGAATGTTGAATTTTCTTTGAATTAGTGGGTTTTTGTAACACTTTTAGCTTTTTGTAGCATGCAACACTTTTCCTAAACACATTTTTGTAACCCGTATTTGTAGCTATCACATTTTCAGTTCTGCATATTTCAATTTTGCAGCTACTTAGTGGTGGAGAACCAAGTAAGGGTATTGTTGGCTTGCATGAATTGGCTCCAAAATGTGCATTAATTGAACCTACATTGGTTCACTTCATAGATAGATCTATAGTCCTGTACCTTATAGTATGAGAGGAATTTAGTATTTGATCATATCATTGGTCTTCAATGAAGACATTATCACATTCTTTCTTTCAGGAGGCCCGGGCTTTGTTTAGAAATTTCTTAACAGATGCAACAAGAACATTGAAGTCATTATCAAGTCATCTTGGTCCATGTGTTGATAAAGCTAGAACCTACTTCGAAGCTTTGGATCAATCTAAGAAAGTAATTGTATTTATTTTTGCTCAGTGTTCCAGTTCTATTATAGCAGTCATTTTGTCACCAGGACTGCATATTGCTGTTATAAATTTACTTTGGAGGACAGTTAGTGACTTTAATTACTGTTCCTGTGTCTCTTTTGTAAGTAGGTATCTATTGCTCTTTCTATGATTTTGATATTTTTGGCTGGTTTAATTTTTTTGTTGTCACTATAAGTTGAAATTTGCTATTTCTGGTTGTATTGTAGTATAAGGCACCTTTCCATCAAATTTTGGACAATGTTCTTGTAGCATGTTTAGCAATTCAGTTTAACTGACTACTGAAGCTTCCTTACAAATTTCTTTGAACCAAAACCATACTTTTGCAAGGCTGACAGAACAACCATGTAAGTATCTTAGGGCCAGCTAGATATGTTATTCATCATATTATATGTATCTGCACATGACTATATATTTTGTTTCACCTTTCAGTCATTATCTGACATTTCATACTCTGGCGAGTACTGGACTATAAGAACTTTTTCAATATGCTTAAAGAATGTTCCTGCTTTTTTGAGCTATGGTGAAGCTGTGTAAATATGTCTGAGGGTGTTTGTGAGGACATGGGCCATTGCTGGTGTGAACCAAAGAGGCTAGTTGTAGTTAAAAGGAATTGTGATATCTCCTTGCTTGATGCATGCAACTATCATGCATCAAATGTAGTTTAATGCATGATTTATATGTGGCACTAAAAGTGCTATACTCTTTCAACACAAACACACTAAACATGGGTACATCATTGATGTTCCCATGGTTAGTGCATTGAAAGAGTATAACACTCTTTGTGTCACATATAAAATCATGCATTACTCAAATTCTTTTCTTGCCTGTGCAACACATCTGTCTTCACGACAAATGTAGTTTGATTTACTGTTCTTCCAAGTGTTTCAAAAGTTTTCTCTAAGTTACTATTTTGATGTTGGTAGGCACAAGAAGAATGCCAAGCTGCTGCTATGAGGTATGATAAGGCCTGTAGTTCATTCAAGGCTGCAAAGGAGATGATTGCTATAACAGAGAAGAAATTGGAAGGCCATTCTGGTTCATTTGATGCAACTTGGCAAGAAATGCTTAACCATGCTGATGTTAGGGTTGGTATAGCATATTTATAAAGTTTTTTTTATAGATAAGATCATGATTTTAAATTATTGACTGTAAATAACATAAGACAATTCATAATATTCTAATTGGTATAGCCTTTTCAGAATGGCTCCTTAATTTCCCTACTATTTTGTTTGCTTTTAAAAGTCTGTGCATAGTAAAATCATAAATTTTGAAATTCCCACAGCTTCTAGAGGCTGAGGTTGCAAAAGCTAGGAGTGAGAAAGAGCACCAGGATGCAACATTGGCATACAATGAACTTGCAAAAAGAACTGCTACATTAGAGAAACAATTGAAACGGAATATCAAAAAAGCAAGGTACAAATGCTGAAGTATTCTATGTAAAAACTTAGAACATAGCCTTAGGGATGCACAAATACTGAAAAACAGCCTCTTACCTGGTTAATCTTCTATAATAGAGTATATAGCAGAGTTATCGAGCCTTGTTTTCAGGAGGACCACTTTCAGATTTAGCTCATAGATGGAGGGCTGCTTTTTATATACCATCAGAAATATAATACAGTTCTCTGCCAACTTCAGCCTCCTCTAGGGTCAAATCAGATAATATATGACCAAATATAAGACACCCCTGTTAAATAGTATGCTATATTAATTTCATGTTGTACTGTTTTTAGGCCATACTATGAGCAGAAAAAAAGCTACTTGAATTTTCTTAAGGTAGGTGATGATGGTATCATGTTGTGAAACAAAGAGTTAAACTTTTTACTTGAAATTGGTATGCTTACACTTCACATGAATTGTGATTATATGTGATGAACTGAAGCGTAGTATTGGTCATTGCTAATGTATACCAGCTTTAAAAGAAGTTGTGTGCTTCTGTTTATGTAGGCTATTATTTACTCTAAAATTTATGCTGTAGGTCTCTGTTAACTTTGGTTTATATGCCAAGTGCAAATTCTTCAATTATTATAACATTTTTGACACAGTATATATTATTTTTAATACCTATTAAATATGAAGATAGCATGTGTTTTATGGGAAAGTGGCCAAGTGGTTAGAGCACTTGACTGCCAAGTGGAACATCAGAGGTTTTGAGCTGAACCCTTGGATCATAGTTGGGATGCTCGCTCACTGTCCACCCAGCAGCAAATGCTTACCTATTAGCAGCACTGGGGAAGTTTAAAGGTAGAGAGGAAAGGATCTGGCCACCCTACCTCACTATGCTGGCAGTTTAGGTTATGCATCCTCCTTACCAGTCACCCTCCAACATATGGAGTCATATATTGGGCTATCTTTTACCTTTTTTAGAATGTATTTAAGTATTCTGTAAATGTACCTGTTTACTGTTAACAGCTTAAACAAAATCGAAGGCTTTAAGATAAGACCATTGATTTTGAATATGAAAGATTTTGTCATTAAGTAGAATGGTCACTTTTGTTGTTATTTGTATTATGTTTGTTGCCATAAGCTGCACTTAGTAACTTTATTGTAGGCATAGAAAATTTTGGAACACAGTCCCAGAACTACTGAATTCCTGATTTTTCATGGCTGCTTATTTGTTTGTTTTTCACTGTTGTTTTGTTTATTTGAATATTAATATACAGTCATAGGATGGGACCACTCATTTATTTTGTACACACAATGGGGGAGGGGGTCAAGGAAGAGCATATGTTTGCTACAGGCGGAGGGAGGTTGTTGCACCCAAGTACATGCAGAAAATGAAAAACTAACTGATTGTGCTGCATGTATTCTGTAATGTTCTTTTTTGCAAGAAATTTCCATCAGCAAAAGTGTTTCTGCACTCCACTAATGGTCTTAGGCGAACAATAAAACAATCTTCTTTAATTCTATTTACAAACCATTGGGGATCGCTATTCAGGCATTACTGAATGAATGGCATAATTTTTGCTTACGATATTTAGCAATTACCCGTTGGAGATGGTGGATCAAATGAGTAGAAGTACATGTGCGTACGCGGGGGAGGAGGATCAGTTTTTTGCCATTTTGGTGCGTACGTACAAAATGAATGACCCTGATCTTATATGAAAGTTAGAAGTTACAGCGATATAGAATGAGTTCAGAGATGTGTTCAGGGGTTATATGCATACTTGTCTTAATGAAAACCTCTTCTTAGAATTTTGCATTCAATGTCCTTTCCAGGAACAAAAAGAAAAAGTCTGCGGTTTGGAATTAGCATACGGTACAGAAAAGAAGAATTATGCACTGGCTTTGAAGAAACTCGAACAGATCAGCGAGGAGATACACAATAAAAGGAAAGAGCTTTCTGTGCCAAAGGAGCCTAGGCAAGAATGTGTTGGTGCAGAGTCAGATGATACAGTGGAAAATTCTGATCAAGCAATGAGTCTGTCATGGAGCGAAGGGCAACTTAAGAGAATTTTGTCCAGAAAGAAATCGCGGAAACCGTTAACTCGTAACACTTTGCGATCTTCACTCTGCATTGAGCTTGGTATTGGGACAGATGTCGATATTGGAAATATACTTGATACCCCGCAAAGTCCGTCAACAAAGAGTGTCGATCTTGGTGCCGTATTTTCACAGTCAACATATGATGACTATGCGGTCCTTGAAATCAACGGCCAAGAGTTGTTGGATCGTACTTACAGTGTGAGGAAAAAGCCACTCACTGGGTGCCAGTCTTTGTCATGAAAATAAAGAGCGAAGTCCATCTCTTTTTAGAGCAATAGAGTAAGAAAAACTTTTGTGATCAGATAGCTATATAGAGTTCTTGAACTTTTGAATGCTACAAATGTAGCATGCATATGTAGAAGTCCATACTGTATGGTTTGTATAAATATTGATGATAAGTAGTAAGGTATGAGATAGATAAGTAAATTGAACTTTATGATTTCCAACCCATGGTACAGTTCGAGCCATTGCTAGGAGTTTTGTCGGGTGGATCGAATCCTTGCATCTGGTGGCTATTGTGAATATGCTTTCTGTCAGCCGTCCTTCTCCCAACAGTGTTATAACCACTCTTCAGAACAATTATATTGTCCAGCATCGATGCCACTTGGGCGCGGTGAGGTGTGATCTATCTATTTACTGTGTCTGTTATCTCTTCAAAGTATTTTTGTGCGACATTATCGCACAACGCTTAAAACTGAATCTATTTCAGCTGACAGTCATCGGCTCTGTACTTCGTGTATATGTTACAGCGAAGGTTTATAACATTCTAGTGAAATGTTATGTTTTCAGTGTAGAAAATACAATAAATTGGAATAATATATGATGACATAGCTGGAAATAAATGCTATTTGTAAATTCTCGGTAGTATATTAGTTCATCGCATATTTATTGTTTAATGTAAGTAACAGAAGTTGTGAACTCTTCTTTCCTTTGGAATATGTTTATGCCTAAACTTTGTAAGTATTATCGTGCTTGCCATAAAATTTTTTGATTTTCGTATTTTCATTCTGTTTATTTGCCAAATAGCGCAGATGTAGGAACTATGCAGACAATTTTGACTTATATTTAGACATATAGTACATTGAAGCTATAATTGCGTGTTGGATTCAACCCCTAAACAAATGATGCAACGTTCTTGCAGCCATTAATGTTATATCCATTGTGGTGTGGCTTTGCCAAACATGCTGCAGAAGTCATCTTAAGTCGAGTTGTACTGTACAGGACTGAACGGCAATAGGATATATTGCACTGGTTTGATCATTTCAACTTACCGAAATGCACATGGCAAGTAAGGGATTT
This sequence comes from Mastigias papua, assembly GCA_964019165.1. Taxonomy (NCBI): domain Eukaryota; kingdom Metazoa; phylum Cnidaria; class Scyphozoa; order Rhizostomeae; family Mastigiidae; genus Mastigias; species Mastigias papua. Next base: position 9,826,164 of record OZ025268.1, on the reverse strand, counting down.
GTTTAGAGAGTGGAACAGGGTTTGATCAATCCTAGTTTTGCATATGACGTAGACAAGTACTGCACAGATAATGCTATATCCCTTGGCTATTTACACTAATGGACTGATATAGTTAAATGAGGCAAACGATGCGCGCAAAGTTGCATTACTTTGGACCAATAATAGTCCCAAAATCTGTAATTTTCAATGTTGTGAAAACTGGAGTTCATTCCCCGTCTAATGGTTGATGAAGTTTATTAGATTTAGCCTCTTAATAGAAAAGTCTATTACTCATCCTTAAATGTGATGTTAGGCGTTTCTCGTTGCTAGTTTACATTAATGTAAAAAACACTCGTTATTAGACACGTACAAAAAATATGGTACTTCAGGCAGTTATTGACTTATGTTGAACAGCCTGAATACGCACAATCATGTCAAATCAGGTCAAACTATATAGCTAAAAAGTATGTGCAAGTTTATATCCCGGATGAAATACAATTTCTGTGGTACACGCAGTGCTTTTCACTTTCACAGTTTTTAACATCACAGAAGACATGAAGGGTATGCGAATCACTGGTATTCAAAATTCTTTATTTTTGATGTGCGTTCGTGAATAAACGCCGAAAAAAAGACATCAGCCACACATTCACGCAGTGTGGGAAATTCTCTCTCCAATTAGTTCCTCCGTTTATTCTTAAAGTCATTATTTGATGATAGTGATGTAAATATTGCTTTCTATATGTAAAGTAAAACCAGGCTGCTGTGTTCTATTATGCTTGATTGATAATAACTGAGCAATTTGTTGTTTTGTGTTGTTTCTTCTATTGGTCGAACTGTGTTCATCTGTGGAAAAGGCGCATTATTTGAAAGTACACAATCATAGAGGCTCTCCTATTGAAGATCTCGATCATATTTTGAGTGATTTTTGCTATGTTCAAAGCTACAAATAACTGTCTTGTCATATAAAATCGTATAGCCAATAGCTATGCAAGGAATACACCTTGAGCATGCTCGTGCTGTCGAAAAATGTTATTGGCTTGAAATGAAATTGACTTGAGCAACTAACTAAATGTATAATCCACCATCAGTAATTCTGCTGTGCTTTATCAGTTGATGAGCTCGAATACAAAATTTGAATTCTCAAAAATAATCTGAAGCAAAACACTGCCCCGATTAGAAAGCGCCCCACTAGAAAGCTTCAAGTGTTGTTATAGAACTTGCCAACGGAGTTCTGCAAAGGGACGTACACAGATATTTCTCTAAATTAAACGATTATTCATTTTGATTTGTGGCTATGAAATATCTAGAATCAATGAAAAGGAAGATAGTTGTGTAGAAATGAATTTGTTGATATATCAAAGATGCTTGCCCATGCAATTCGAAGTAATTGGAACCCAAAAGCAGGAAAGTTGAAGCCTATCCATTTCTTGTTGACAAATGAGTCATATTTTAAGTCGAAAAAGGGTCATTGACTGATTGAATAAATAAATAAGATATATATTTTTTAAATGTACTGAAGAAGATACTAATTGAAACGTCCAAGACACGAGAAAGTATTTTTCTAAGTTTTCTATAATATATATATATATATATATATATATATATATATATATATATATATATATATATATATATATATATATATATATATATATATATATATATATATATATATATATATATATATATATATATATATATATATATATATATATATATTATATATATATATATATATATATATATATATATATATATATATATATATATATATATATATATATATATATATATATATATATATATATATACAAACTAAACCTAAGCCGCATCCACAACGTATATAAATTACATAAATAGAATAAACCACAAATATACTATCCTTTAAGTAAACGTTTCGATCAGAATCTTCATCAGTACTCCATATATATATATATATATATATATATATATATATATATATATATATATATATATATATATATATATATATATAAATATATATATATATATATATATATATATATATATATTTATATATATATATATATATATATGTATATATATATATAATATAGATATTTAAACATAAGTTATTAAATCTAATCTTACCTTTACTTTTCCTTATAGGACTGGTATTGCACAATATCAGTTCATGTTTGATTTGATGATGCAGAAATCATCTCTTGGAGTGTTAGGTGGTAAAAAGAGATACATAAGACACTGAAGAGATACATAAAGGAAACTTAGTTTAAGATAAGAAAACAATTGTATTGTAGAATCCCATGTCACAACTGTTCTGCTCGTTTCATTTCATCATCTCATATTCTGCTCAGTTTCTCTTCAATTATATTTCCTTGTCAAGTTCACATCATAAAATTCAAAGTCTCCTTGCCCCATAAATACATATACAAAAACACACACACACACACACCCACACAAATATGTATATGCACATATATATATATATATATATATATATATATATATATATATATAAGCGGATGATATTTATATTGATCATACTTCGATGCTTATAAGTTCGATGTCTGATGAGTGTCGGGTGAAAAATAATTTTAATATGCTATAAAATGATTTTACCATGTTGTGTACTATTGAGACTCTGTAGGAAGACACAGAGGTCATATTTTTAAATAAGTGTAAAAATTTTGTTGGGCCATAAAGGGTTAATATAGGCTCTTCCTTAAACACATGGAACAGTTCCAGCTACAAGGACAGTACTGCATAAACATGAAGTCCTCTTGACTTGAATGATTTTCATGACATGCTGAACCCAAAGAAAAAGAGGAAATGACGCTAGTCTTGTCTCGTATCTTGGCTCAAGCCTAGCGACCTTTTAGAAGATAAGGATAAACTTTTCGCAATACGCAAATGTCGATTGCAATAGGCATAAAGAAATGTGCATAAAGACGCTGACAATTTCTGTCAAAGTACGTCGAATATCGTATGTACCACCATATTTAAGTCAAAATAATCATCTCTCCCATGCGATAGCTATTAGCATGTAATTGGACTATTTGCAAAGAAGGCATAAATTTGCAAACTGCCACGAAATGGTCCTCGGGTTTTTTGCATCTGGTTAAATAAATCGCGCTTTTTCGTTTGCTATCTAGTTGCTTTGTGTTAATCCTGGCTACAAAGCCTTAGACTTTATGATAAAAATCACCTTCTCCATCAAATGAATTTAGCAAATATTGGATCTCAAAATTTTAGGGAAGGAGGCATTTCTCACGACCTGTACTCAATAATCAAACGCAGCTGTTGGAAGGGGGGATTGTTCTTGTTGCAAAAATGAGGCAACAAGATTGTCAACTCCCATTTCTGCATTTACCATAAGACGTGCGGCTCACTAGTTTTCCATAGCTAACAATCCAACCACATGACAAATGGTCTACAAGTGAAAAAGCTACAGTAGAGAGACAACAAGCACAGTTTCATATTGATCGAAATGTTTGCTAAAAAGACTTTGATATGCTTCCTCATTTGTCTTGCTGTATGTGAATTGCTTATCGCTCATCCGTACCCTCATGGAAGATCCAGTGCAAGAAGACGTAGCTCAAGAAGGTCCAGCTCGAGGAGGAGAACCTCGCCTCCTAGCTCGAGTCATGGCACAGGCAATTGCAGAAGTGGTACGCATAATGATTAAACATTTTCAAATCGCAAACTTCTATTCCTTCGAGGACTGCCATCATGGCTGTACACTTTGTGATAAGCCGTAAGCAATTCATAAGCTTGTGAATCGTTTCACAGCGAAAGCACATGAAAGACATCCGTTGACCGAACTCCATCAGTTACCAATCTACACTTATAATAGCAGCTTAAAATTTATTTATGACTGATAATTATTTTACATCGAATTCTTGCTTGTTATCAAATGTTATTTCAGTTCTAAGTAATTGTCCTAGGTTCATGTGATAATTCATATACAGCTTGTTCTACGTCAGCATAGCAGCC
>OZ025268.1:9622210-9817210 GCA_964019165.1 Mastigias papua | reverse complement strand
TTATCAAAACACCAATCGTTCTCAACAAAATTGGGAGATCAGAATTTGGTAGATAAATTTAAGAATAAGTCTAAATTAAACAATCCAAATACGTCTTTGATGGTGAAAAGTGAAATTCTTTCCCTGATCTACAACCTAAAAATGCTATTTTCCTCTGTCCGTTGCAAGTTTCCCTGACTTTCCAAGGCCTAAGTGAAAAAGACCCTTTCAATGACCGTATAAACCCTGTGGAATTTCTCGGTACCACGGGAAGTCGCAACAGAATCGCAACAGCATCGCAACAGCATCGAACACATAAAAACTGCTTTCCATTTTCTTGGAACAATCAACAGTGACTGTCGTAGAGGCCGATAAATCTGCATCTTTGCGACGCACTGCTACAATCCGTTGCGAAAAGATTTTATGAATGAGCACTTGCCACCGATTGCGACCAACAATAACACGATAACCTCGTAACCTTGGTTACGCGCATACAGCAAAGCAAGACTGACAGTTTTTTAAAGTCCCTCAAAATAACCAATTCAAAGGATATGTAGATGTATTATTATAATTATAAAGTGTATAAAGTCTGAACATGAACTCTTCTTGCTACCTTTGCTATCTTTGTAACACCATAAAAGCCTTGCCTGTTTTTCCTATTGGCAAATTAATGCATATGACCTCCTTCTTCCTATCGTTGTATAGTTTGTCAAGAGATTGACGAATGCGAAAGTGGACCTTGCACAAATGGTGGCCAATGCATAGACAAGATCAATGATTTTGAGTGTAACTGTTTACCGGGATACACAGGAAAAACATGTCAAGTAAATATTGATGAATGCGCATCAAACCCATGCAAGAATGCAGGAATATGTGTGGATTTGGTTAATAAGTATAGATGCGTTTGCCAGCCTGGATTCACAGGTGTACATTGCGAGGTGAACATAAATGAATGTGCTTCCCATCCATGCAAAAATGCAGGGACATGCAATGATCAAGTCAATGGGTACACTTGCACCTGCAGCCTGGGATACACGGGAATTCATTGCGAGACAAATATTAATGAATGTGCATCATCTCCATGCCAAAATGGGGCAACATGCACTGATCAGGTAAATGGATATAGTTGCACGTGCCCACCTGGCTACACTGGAGTACACTGTGAAATTAACATCGATGAATGTGTATCCCAACCATGCAAAAACGGGGCAACCTGCAGTGATTTGGTCAATGGATATACATGCACATGTGCAGCAGGATACACAGGACTAACCTGCGAGACAAACATAAATGAATGCGAATCGAGTCCTTGTCAAAATGCGGGAGTTTGTTCTGATCAAATTAACGGATTTACATGTACATGTACTGCAGGATATACAGGAGCAACTTGCGGAACTAATATAGATGAATGTGCCTCGAATCCCTGTAAAAACAAAGGAAGATGTGTTGATGGCATAAATGGATACAACTGCATATGTCAACCAGGATACACTGGTGCTCAATGCGAAATAAACATTGATGAATGCGACACATTCCCCTGTGTGAATGGTATCTGCATAGACTTGGTAAATGCATACAACTGCATATGCAATTCAGGGTTTACAGGGCGAAACTGTGATATCAACATAAACGAATGTGCATCTGCTCCATGTCAGAATGGTGGAACATGTAATGATGGTATAGATGGATATACATGTACGTGTGCTTCAGGATACACTGGTGTGCACTGTGATGTCAACATAAACGAATGTGCATCTGCTCCATGTCAGAATGGTGGAACATGTAATGATGGTATAGATGGATATACATGTACGTGTGTCAGGATACACTGGTGTGCACTGTGATGTCAACATAAACGAATGTGCATCTGCTCCATGTCAGAATGGTGGAACATGTAATGATGGTATAGATGGATATACATGTACGTGTGCTTCAGGATACACTGGTGTGCACTGTGATGTCAACATAAACGAATGTGCATCTGCTCCATGTCAGAATGGTGGAACATGTAATGATGGTATAGATGGATATGTATGCACATGTGCTTCAGGATACACTGGTGTGCACTGTGATGTCAACATAAACGAATGTGCATCTGCTCCATGTCAGAATGGTGGAACATGTAATGATGGTATAGATGGATATACATGTACGTGTGCGTCAGGATACACTGGTGTGCACTGTGATGTCAACAAAAACGAATGTGCATCTGCTCCATGTCAGAATGGTGGAACATGTAATGATGGTATAGATGGATATATATGTACGTGTGCTTCAGGATACACTGGTGTGCACTGTGATGTCAACATAAACGAATGTGCATCTGCTCCATGTCAGAATGGTGGAACATGTAATGATGGTATAGATGGATATACATGTACTTGTGCTTCAGGATACACTGGTGTGCACTGTGATGTCAACATAAACGAATGTGCATCTGCTCCATGTCAGAATGGTGGAACATGTAATGATGGTATAGATGGATATACATGTACTTGTGCGTCAGGATACACTGGTGTGCACTGTGATGTCAACATAAACGAATGTGCATCTGCTCCATGTCAGAATGGTGGAACATGTAATGATGGTATAGATGGATATGTATGCACATGTGCTTCAGGATACACTGGTGTGCACTGTGATGTCAACATAAACGAATGTGCATCTGCTCCATGTCAGAATGGTGGAACATGTAATGATGGTATAGATGGATATACATGTACTTGTGCTTCAGGATACACTGGTGTGCACTGTGATGTCAACATAAACGAATGTGCATCTGCTCCATGTCAGAATGGTGGAACATGTAATGATGGTATAGATGGATATACATGTACTTGTGCGTCAGGATACACTGGTGTGCACTGTGATGTCAACATAAACGAATGTGCATCTGCTCCATGTCAGAATGGTGGAACATGTAATGATGGTATAGATGGATATGTATGCACATGTGCTTCAGGATACACTGGTGTGCACTGTGATGTCAACATAAACGAATGTGCATCTGCTCCATGTCAGAATGGTGGAACATGTAATGATGGTATAGATGGATATACATGTACGTGTGCGTCAGGATACACTGGTGTGCACTGTGATGTCAACATAAACGAATGTGCATCTGCTCCATGTCAGAATGGTGGAACATGTAATGATGGTATAGATGGATATACATGTACGTGTGCTTCAGGATACACTGGTGTGCACTGTGATGTCAACATAAACGAATGTGCATCTGCTCCATGTCAGAATGGTGGAACATGTAATGATGGTATAGATGGATATACATGTACGTGTGCTTCAGGATACACTGGTGTGCACTGTGATGTCAACATAAACGAATGTGCATCTGCTCCATGTCAGAATGGTGGAACATGTAATGATGGTATAGATGGATATACATGTACTTGTGCGTCAGGATACACTGGTGTGCACTGTGATGTCAACATAAACGAATGTGCATCTGCTCCATGTCAGAATGGTGGAACATGTAATGATGGTATAGATGGATATGTATGCACATGTGCTTCAGGATACACTGGTGTGCACTGTGATGTCAACATAAACGAATGTGCATCTGCTCCATGTCAGAATGGTGGAACATGTAATGATGGTATAGATGGATATACATGTACTTGTGCGTCAGGATACACTGGTGTGCACTGTGATGTCAACATAAACGAATGTGCATCTGCTCCATGTCAGAATGGTGGAACATGTAATGATGGTATAGATGGATATACATGTACGTGTGCTTCAGGATACACTGGTGTGCACTGTGATGTCAACATAAACGAATGTGCATCTGCTCCATGTCAGAATGGTGGAACATGTAATGATGGTATAGATGGATATACATGTACGTGTGCTTCAGGATACACTGGTGTGCACTGTGATGTCAACATAAACGAATGTGCATCTGCTCCATGTCAGAATGGTGGAACATGTAATGATGGTATAGATGGATATGTATGCACATGTGCTTCAGGATACACTGGTGTGCACTGTGATGTCAACATAAACGAATGTGCATCTGCTCCATGTCAGAATGGTGGAACATGTAATGATGGTATAGATGGATATACATGTACTTGTGCGTCAGGATACACTGGTGTGCACTGTGATGTCAACATAAACGAATGTGCATCTGCTCCATGTCAGAATGGTGGAACATGTAATGATGGTATAGATGGATATGTATGCACATGTGCTTCAGGATACACTGGTGTGCACTGTGATGTCAACATAAACGAATGTGCATCTGCTCCATGTCAGAATGGTGGAACATGTAATGATGGTGTAGATGGATATGTATGCACATGTGCTTCAGGATACACTGGTGTGCACTGTGATGTCAACATAAACGAATGTGCATCTGCTCCTTGTCAGAATGGTGGAACATGTAATGATGGTATAGATGGATATGTATGCACATGTGCTTCAGGATACACTGGTGTGCACTGTGATGTCAACATAAACGAATGTGCATCTGCTCCATGTCAGAATGGTGGAACATGTAATGATGGTATAGATGGATATACATGTACTTGTGCGTCAGGATACACTGGTGTGCACTGTGATGTCAACATAAACGAATGTGCATCTGCTCCATGTCAGAATGGTGGAACATGTAATGATGGTATAGATGGATATGTATGCACATGTGCTTCAGGATACACTGGTGTGCACTGTGATGTCAACATAAACGAATGTGCATCTGCTCCATGTCAGAATGGTGGAACATGTAATGATGGTGTAGATGGATATGTATGCACATGTGCTTCAGGATACACTGGTGTGCACTGTGATGTCAACATAAACGAATGTGCATCTGCTCCTTGTCAGAATGGTGGAACATGTAATGATGGTATAGATGGATATGTATGCACATGTGCTTCAGGATACACTGGTGTGCACTGTGATGTCAACATAAACGAATGTGCATCTGCTCCATGTCAGAATGGTGGAACATGTAATGATGGTATAGATGGATATACATGTACTTGTGCGTCAGGATACACTGGTGTGCACTGTGATGTCAACATAAACGAATGTGCATCTGCTCCATGTCAGAATGGTGGAACATGTAATGATGGTATAGATGGATATACATGTACTTGTGCGTCAGGATACACTGGTGTGCACTGTGATGTCAACATAAACGAATGTGCATCTGCTCCATGTCAGAATGGTGGAACATGTAATGATGGTATAGATGGATATACATGTACGTGTGCTTCAGGATACACTGGTGTGCACTGTGATGTCAACATAAACGAATGTGCATCTGCTCCATGTCAGAATGGTGGAACATGTAATGATGGTATAGATGGATATGTATGCACATGTGCTTCAGGATACACTGGTGTGCACTGTGATGTCAACATAAACGAATGTGCATCTGCTCCATGTCAGAATGGTGGAACATGTAATGATGGTATAGATGGATATACATGTACGTGTGCTTCAGGATACACTGGTGTGCACTGTGATGTCAACATAAACGAATGTGCATCTGCTCCATGTCAGAATGGTGGAACATGTAATGATGGTATAGATGGATATACATGTACTTGTGCGTCAGGATACACTGGTGTGCACTGTGATGTCAACATAAACGAATGTGCATCTGCTCCATGTCAGAATGGTGGAACATGTAATGATGGCATAGATGGATATACATGCACATGTGCTGGGGGATATACTGGGTTGGCGTGTGAAGTATGTAATAGCTAAGTGTATTGTGCTATAAAATATGTGATGAATAGCTGTGTAATGAATACTTTGTAGTGGAGATCGGTATTGAGGGAGCTACCCTTGTCGGACAGCTGTGAATAATATAATGCAAGTTCTGTTGATATATTCAGTAGGTCACAACAAAGTTAACAGGGGAAAATGGTTGACATGGTATAGCTTAATCCGTAAGTTAGTTAAAATGTGTGAATATGTGAAGTGTATGTAGTAAATTATAAGTGGCTCTTATGCATGGAGTCGATGTGGTCATGTCGGTAGAGAAAGGCTTGTAAAGGAAATGTAGAAAGCACCTCATGGTATAGGAAGAAAATGAGATGAGGCTCGAGAACAGTCTTGTTCACCATTCTTGGATAACATTAAACAGCAATGTGTGGATGGAATTGATGTATAAAAATATCTGAAGGGTTCGCCTTTGACATTTAAGATAGCAGCTAGTGAGTCAATCCGAGTGGGTACACAGCATTAAGATCATAAGTCGAACTAGTACTGCAAGGAGACTATTATATAAAGAAGAAACCGATCACTTATTATGAGATTAATTCGGGAGATCAGAGTCTGACTTAAGAGTTCCTTCTAAGATGACATAATTTGATCATTTCAGACGGAGGTTAACGAATGTGCTTCAAATCCATGCCAAAATAGCATCAGCTGTATAGACATGATCAACGACTATAAATGCACGTGTAAGACAGGCTACACCGGGAAGCAATGTGAAATTAACATTGGTATGTATCCTACGATAGAAGTTTGGCACTTACACAACATTCAGTTCTGACAACACTTGGCACAGACATGGGAATATCAATGGCATACAGTCGAGGGACTAGGGAAACTAATGGAGTAAAAAGTCCATAGGTCATGCCACTTCATCAATCAAGAGTAATTGAAATAATCAATTCAATTAGCAATGCCTAGAATGAAAAACTTTTAAGAAGAAACTTTTAAGTACTCTTTTAAGTTTTAAGAACTTTTAAGAAAACCTTTTAAGAAGAAACTACTAGAAAGAAACTGTTAAGTACTCTGTCAGTGTTAAAAGCACTATATGAAGCTGAAATGGGGCTGCCTGTAAACAAAACTAATAGTAGGAAAAGAACAATCTAACTCACCTCCTAAGTCTCGATAAAGACTGTGAGTCTCCGATAAGAAGAGCCATTATGTGTCAAATACACACGAGAAAGACTAATGGTGTACGCAGTGATGATAAAGTAATAGATACCTAAGAATTGTAGCATTCAACCATCTATTATCAAGGTTTCCTAAGAGTTAAAAAGCACTAAATGATACCAAATGATACAAATGAGCAATAAGATATCACGTGGGATAGAATTCACGGGCAGAATATATCGAATGGAGTAACGCTGTAGAATAGAGATTGGAAGTTTTGCCTATACCCTTAAGCAAGCTGCAGTTATATCCCCTTAAGCTACCTGCATGACTCCCACTCAGTTTCTATAACATGAATTGTGCCCTGATATAAGTATTCACGCTTCCATTCTGTCTCTTTCTATGTCAACGCATATAGACGACTGTGCATCGCAACCTTGTCAGAATGGCGCAACATGCAACGATGGAGTGAACGAGTTCACTTGCCAATGTAGGCCCGGATTTAGGGGGGTGACGTGCGAGGTAGAGATTAATGAATGCGCCTCGATGCCTTGTCAGAATGGCGGCTATTGCCACGATTTCGTCAACCATTATTATTGTGTATGTGCTGCTGGATACAACGGAACTCATTGTGAACACGGTATGTCTTTATCATAATCCTGTAAGCTGCAAACAACTTTGCCTTTGAAGTAAGACACTTTCAGTGGGAGAAAATATTTCCAAAAGGATTTGATAAGGTAAGGAAGATGTGTGGCACTTCAAGGTAATTTTATCATCACTTTATTCAGTTTAAGGGGGGGGGGTTCTTCCCATCAGCAGAAGCTGATTTTCAAGGGGCCTTTCAACAAACTTAATTACGATATACAGTTTATAGCATGCAATAAATAGAATCTAGACAAAAATGCTAGAAACCTATTTATAATTCTATTAATAGCTAACATAATTACAGAATAGATAGAAATAAATAACGAAATCATTTTCTAATTATTGATAAAAAATAATGAGTTCACAATTTCACGAACAAAAGTGCATAACTAGTACCTGTTTTGTTGTTTTGGTTTGTTATTAGCTAAGATATTGATTTCATGTAACATAATCTTCTACATGATCCTTTCAATGTTTCAGAATGTCTTGATGGATACTATGGATATGATTGTAAAGGAATTTGTCGATGTCCAAGTGCGCATCAGAAGTGTAATAAAGTAACAGGGTACTGCACCTGCAAACCAGGCTGGTTTGGAAACAGTTGCAACCTGCGTAAGTTTTTTATAGCTGTAAACAAACTGAAAACAATAAAATGCACATAATAGATTTAAAATTTTTTAACATTTTACTGAACTTTTTAGACATTGTACTGAAGCAAATCATCACGGTTTTATGGAGGACGTTAGTTTTCAGATCATAGATAGGGTTTTTGGGGAGTCTAGATATAGAGAAGGGTTTTGGCAGTTTAAGCTAGACAGTTTTGCACCAGAAGGACTTAACGTCAGACTCTTAACTTCTCTTTTAGAATGCCCACCAATTTCTTTGTCTAGAATTCAATTTACACTTCTTAAATGGCCTTTGTCTACACTTAGTCACTCTATTGTTTCTTTCTTCACAGCTTTGGCTCTCCCCTGAATTACGCTCTACGACTGGACCACTTGCTAATAAGCAGGATCCCCTTGGGTAACACCTATTGCCACCCCATTGTTATATAGGACATTTAAGTAGGCCCCGTATCATTGTAATGTTTGTACTGATGAAGATCGAAACGTTTACGACACAAGAAAGTATATTTTTGAATTTCTCTATGTTTTACTTATATACTTAGTTAGTGCGGCTTTGACTTATAATATATATATATATATATATATATATATATATATATATATATATATATATATATATATATATATATATATATATATATATATATATATATGTATATATCCAATCAGTAGCTCGCGAGTAACCAGGATTTCTCCTTTTTCTGTGCAAACAGAAAGGCTGATATAATGCTCAGAAAAATCAGGAGAAAATTAAAATTTGCCACCACCTGGGATCGAACCAGGATCTCTCGCATTCCGGGCAATATATATATATAAATATATATATATATATATATATATATATATATATATATATATATATATATATATATATATATATATATATATATATATATATATATATATATATATATATATATATATATATATGTGTGTGTGTGTGTGTGTGTGTGTGTGTGTGTCTTTATATCTATATGTGCACGCCTATGTGCTTGATAACCGATCGCTTTCATTGAAATAACGCACGCATGTAACTACATGCGTACGTAACGCAAATATTTTCAGAGCTTAGTCGCTTCTGACAGTAACAAATTTGTAAATTTTTCAGCATGTTCCACTGGTCGCTATGGATACATGTGCAAAGACATATGCTTTTGTCAGAACGGCGCCCATTGTGACCACGTGACTGGAGCATGTACGTGCCCAGTCGGATTTACGGGAACGTATTGTGAAACAGGTAAGAGTAACCGTGCCATTCCATGTCTACACACCTTTCTGACCTATTGTACTATACACCTTTCTGACCTATTGAACTATACACCTTTCTGACCTACTGTACTATACACCTTTCTGACCTATTGAACTATACACCTTTCTGACCTACTGTACTATACACCTTTCTGACCTACTGTACTATACACCTTTCTGACCTATTGAACTATACACCTTTCTGACCTGTTCCAAGTTCTGCCCTACTTGTATGAGAAAATAAAGAATTAAGTCTTTCTTCCATTACTCCAGTTACCATGTTTGAACCCCAGTACAGTCTATTTTTATAAGAACAATTTTATAAGAACACGAGCCTCAAAATTTATGGAAGATAAGAACAAATTAAGAACAAGCTGAGGATGAAGCACTACCGTAAAATGAGTTGAAATTGTTATAAACTTTCTTAAGCTCTAAAATATTTGCCAAAAGTCTTCGAAGCACCCAAATCATCAGTGTGCAAAAAGCCATAAGTGTACAAAGACTTTTAGCAAGGATTATACATCTGTAAACATCTGTAAGAACGTATATCTTTTGTCTTCTGCTAATGTTGTTAAAAATAATTCCTGTTTCACAAATATCAAATGTTCTCTTGTATATTGTCTAATGTCAGCATTGCTTACACCCCAATAATTTAAGAACAAATTAAGAACAATTCAGCCTCAAAATTTTGGAAAAATTAAGAACAGCCAGCCTGAACCTCAATTTTACCGGTTCTTATAAAAAGGAATGGAGTTGGCTAGTTCCCGTGGTCTTTTGCTGTCAAAAACTATCACTATTTATATATAAAGTAAGGAAACGGTGTTCACTCCGTGCCCCGATTGTAGAAAATCTCATGAGGTGAAGTTTGATGTTATATGAACTTATCTACATATGGTATATGTGTAGAGAAACTGGCGGAAATGTTTTACTAGGGAACTACAACACCAGTGGTATAAACGACAAAGTTGTTACTAAAAATCACCATTCGTTGCTTCATGTTCAAAAGTAGTCGGCTGAATTCCTTAGAAAGTGTATACCACATGATGTGTCGCAAATATATTGAAGCAATCAGTCATACACTAACAGAAATTATCAACCTATCAAAAATTGTCAGAAAATAAAAAGGACATTATCTTATTCTTACAAAAAAAATTAAGTGAGAAATGTCTACAGCAGTCTCATAGCCTTGCTACGATTTGAATATTATCCTATCAAAAGTAAGTAAAATACTTTTTCCCTAGCGACGGTGCCTGAACCAACGGAGCCTCCAGAGCCTTAAAGCCATCACCAGTAAACAATACGGATAATGCATAGACAATTTCAACGCTTATGTAAGATATTAACATATTACTTATTAAAAATAGCATACTTGCATACTCATCAATGTCTTCCTAACTTACACTTACTCTGCCTTCTTCACGCCTTAACCAGTGTCAGTGAAAAGTTAAAGAGATCAGTATCAATCTCTACATAAAATCAATGAACTGCAATGAACGCTAAGTCATAAGCATGTTAAAGCCTAATTCTAGTCTTTGAATATTTACACATTATAAGGTAGGAGCCTTAAAACATTCCTCTCCATATTCCAGTCAATGGAAGATAATAGTAGAGTATGGAAAATGCAAATGATTTCGGAACAATACTAAGGTTACAAGTTTATGCTGTGCAACGAAACGAGTGATTATAGGATAAGGTAAATCTTTGAAAATATCTTGTTTCAATACAGATTCTAGACCCTCAAGTCTTGGGTATCGATTTTATCATCTCATATTCCTAGTAATATGTACAAGGAAAGTAAAAAAAGTGATAAGGCAATCCTAGCCTTTAACTTTCAAAAGAAAACAGAAAATATCAGTCAATTGGCAGTGGGAGTCTCAATCCGTTTCCATACTTCTTTTGGCAACAGCAGACGGCGTTATGTACCACAATCAAAGTTTTGACACATCAAACACATGGTTATCATTGACATAGCTCCAAGAAGTGCAAGTGTCATTTACCTCAACCTCTTCTTCAAGTCTAAGAACGGCACTTTCATGTGCAATATACCAAGCCGAACACCGCCTATCAAGTTCTGTCCTACAAGGATCGCCATCTCGATTCACTGATTGACGAATGAAACTGGCACGAGGACAACCCATACAAAGTGTCGAGCACAGAGCACGTTTAAAGTCATTACATAGCTTTGTGCTACGGTAAATTATAACAAAAGGAATCTGGACGCAAGTGGAATATGCACATATATACGCAACAGCGAGTAACCAGTCAGGAATAAGGTCCTCCCGGTTTGAAGCGAACAAAACTGAAAAGATGTTGAACGGCAACCACGTAATGAAAAACACAACGAATACAACTAGGATAGTTTCAGCACTCCTCCTTTGAGCTTTAACACCACTTGCGTCGATGATGGTTGATCGCTCAATTCTAAGTCTATGCTGGTTTAAGGCTCGAAACATCACCACGTAGCAATAACTGTTTATCAATGTTGGACACAAAAAAACAGCGCATGCCAAGGCTATCAAATAATAAACTTCATGTCTATGGTAAGACGGGCTGTACCCACAATGGCCAGCTAAAGGTTTATATACGATTTGCTTCACATGCACTATAGGCCAAATGCTAATAACTCCAGATGCCAGCCATACTGTGAATATCATAGCGTACACCTTGCGGCGTGTTATATGCCGTTTCATGGGGCGTGTAATAGATAAGTATTTGTGAATTGTCGTGGCTGTCACGGAAAAACAGGACGCAGTTATCCAGAACGGATTGATAATGCCGTTGATGCGACACGAAGTTATACCAAGCGCCCATCCGCCGGTTAAGGTCGAACTCAACGAGAAAGGTATTGACGTAACAGCGATGCCTATATTAGCGATGCAAAGGCTAACGTAAAATGTGTTCGTTCTGGTTCGTAGTTCACGGGTGCGAGACATAAACACACAGACACATAAATTGCCAATAAGCCCAGCAAACATGAAACATATGAGGAGAAGAGCTTGGATAGCCTTGAATTCTGTAGACTGCCTAGGATTGTTGCTCGTTAGAATGCTATGGTTCCCACCTATATCGTTATAAGTCGTTACAAGACTCAAGGGTTCAATGTCCATACTGATAGTGCTTTATACAAAACCATGATATATTGTGAAATCACCACATCCAGTTTCACCTGAAATCATCAAATGAAGAAAGCAGAATTAACTAGTAACTTTCCTGGTTCGTGACAAAATATAAGGCATTGTACCAAAATACTGTGATGCGCTGAAAGGTAGTCGCCCCAATGATGCAGAAACAACAGCAAGAAACGCTTCTTCTAGTGTAGAAACATCCCAGACTTTAGGTCCCGAATGGAATGTTTGCTCATTATCTCTATCTATGTAGTATGCCAATTTCAAACTTTGTCAACAGCATCGTACGTATGGAAATAAAATGTTCCAAGACGAATGGGATACATCGCATTAGGGATTCAAAAGCCTCATCATTTCAATAAAGTAAAGAAACGGCTCCATGACTCTCTTCAAAGACCTTTATAACAGTGGCGACGAAATCAGTACAATTAACTCTGACTCTGAATACAACAGCTCCAAAGGTACCAAGCGACCAAACTTCTTTCGTCAGGTTACATCAGTAATAACAAAAGACAACACGCAGAATGGTGCAACACACACTCTAATTCATTACATAGGTACTTTCCTTTCGACCAAATATCCACAAAATTCTGCATAAGTTGAGTCCTAACGCAATGCAATCGCTGAAACATTAGCCTGGACCTCGCCATCCATCAAGAATTGGAAAAATGAAACAAAATATGTCTAACACGTAGAAAGTTATCTGATCGCCTGTAATTAATCCCCATTCTTGTGGTTCAACCAGCTTCTTTGTTACATGCTTTATCTTGATATGCAGCTGTCACAAAGATGTGCTGTCAAATCTGATCCCAAAGAGCAAAGACAAATAAAGAGAATAATGCGTCAGATGGATTTGAAAAGAAATGGGACGATACGTAGAAAAGATAGAAAATAGTTGTGAAGTGCCCTGAAGAAGACAGCGACAAGCATAGTCAATTAAACAGAATTGATCAATGGCTATAAATACTTCATCCAGTTACAAGTTGTACATACCCAAGGGGACCATTAAAAAAGTACGTACACTCTGCAGGGGGGAGAGGGCGCCCAAACAAGAGTGCGAAACCATACAACGGGAGGGGGTTACTTCCAAGAACGCACCTACGTCCATGTAATTTTCAAATGCAAATTTTTTAGGAAGGATTCCAAATAAATAAAACTTTCTTTTAAAAGTTTTATACGCAAGGTCGTCCTAATCGTGAAAAATCTAAATTTTACGGATCATAGCACTTCAAATATTGGAACTCCGTAACTATTAAAGTCAGACTCAAACAAACTTATATTGAATAAAAATGTAATTTGATTTACAAGAGAAGCAAACAACAGGCCATAAAACTAACCAAAAGACTATAAAGATGTTCTGTGAAAGCAAATAGCCATTCAGCCTAGAGAACAAATGCCTTTGTTGTTTGTTGGAAACAGGAGGTGTCAAAGGAAATACACAAAAGCACTCCAAGCACGTAGGATTTTACTCAAAAACAATGCTTTTATAGCACAGAGAAATTAAAAAAGAACTATTGCAAAATTCTCGAAAGTACCTAGAAAGCTTTCAGTATTGCAGATCTCTGAACAGAGGTAAATGCGTGAAAAATCTGTACAAAATTACATACTACGTGTGCTCATCCATAAATGATACAAGTACCGTTTATTACTATCTCATTTGGTTGATTCAACACTTAGTAACTTAAACTGTGCAAAGCAATATACCCTGGCGATCAGCAAGGGACGTAGAAGAGACCTACTAGTAATGTTGAGATGAAAGCTAGATTTTGGCCCCACTGAATAAGAGACAATGTTAAATGCTGGATGATACGGCTGTTAAACACAAGAAGAATTCGTGGTTCATCTAAAAACATTGAAAGCAAAATGTAACCGGCACACATAAAATTGTACAAATATCTTACCTTAAATTTCTTTTATTTCAACAAGCTCAAATTTCGAAATACAATCCAGTATCCAACTTGATGGAGCTGTGCACAAAATTGGTGTGCCCAGTCTTTTGTGATGGGGAGAGGCACATGAATCAAAGATAATAAACTGTGTACAATATGACTGCGCAGTGTTAGGCTTCGCATGGTACGCCACAGTCGGTGATTCCGGAGTTTTTGATGACATCATCTTCATTAGTGCCGGAGAGGACGGTGTAATAAGTGGGTGTGATGTTTCTGCCTTAGGCTCTCTGTGAAGGAGGACCCCGCCACCTAACTTGATAAGGTCGAGAAGCTCAGCTTTCGAGGGGTTCGATTGAAATTCACCACTGAAGTAAAATGAGCATCCATCAAACAAAGGAGGAAACTGAAAGAGAATTTATTAAGAAGTCAAAAGCGTCCGATAATAGACATTGCGAATTGTCTACCATTCCCAGGCTCTGGTCAGACTAAATAATGAGAGCCATCTCTCACGAGATTTTCGTCTTTAGCTTTCATAACAAAAAGGGCTGAGAAAGTGGTGGACTTTTGTAAATCTACGGGGAAGGTGGGCATCGGTGGTAGATTGCGTGTTATTCGTTATATTAAAAGGCTATTACCATTAAAAGGCATTTTGCAATCCACTTCAATATACTTCTCCTATAACTATACATCACTACTGTGGCGATATCACGGGGGAAAATATACACTAATTACCCCACAGCCAATACAGAAAAAGGCATATTTCCTATGTGATAGACTATCCATTGTTTAGTTCATAGAAACCTTTGATTATATGCCAAAATGATGAGTAATCTGTTTCAGGACGCATTCACCCCCTGATTCCCCTAAAATCTGCCACTGGGCTGATGTCAATTTACACAATCAAGAAAGACAAAATCATAAGTGATTCTATAGTGCAGACCTGAGGCTGAATCCTTATTGGTTAGTTTTCACTCAATTCGCTCTTGTGCAGAAACGAAAAGAAAAACATGTCTATGTGCGCAGCAACGTTTTCGAAAATGTCCGTCTGTGGTGTCATGTCATTTTCATAAAAGCTTCTGCTATTGTGCGATCTTATTCAAACTTTTACAAGCAACTTCGCGAGGTCGCAAATCATACCAATAGAGAAAAGCCTGTGATACTGAGGCTCTACACAATCAGCTACATGAGATTGCGATAAACTGCTGTCTAAATCAGAAAAACCAAAATGAACTATGAGTAGATTTGGAAAAAGTATACGTGAAACAAATACCTGTTTGATGGCATTGATTCTTGCTTTTAGTGGTATTTCATTGCGTGCACCTGGGCATCCTTTGACTTCAAATTCCTCTTCACTAAGCCATCGATGCTTTTCAAGGCATTTTGCGATCCCTTATGATGAAAATGCAATTGCAGTTTAAAAGTACTGAATAAAATTATATAGGGCTTTAAATTAGGGATTACTGTTCAAATTGACAGAATGGAAAACACAGCCAACAAATACTGAATGAAACTTTTGCCCCTTCTATAATAGGGAGACCTCGGTTCCATTACCAGTAATATGTAAAAAGGAAAGCAAACAGGAAATGTCTAGCCTGCATCAAACCTAAAGTACCTCGATTGCAAAATGCTGGGAAGTATTCCCAGTCTCGTAGGGCGGAAAATTCTAGTCCAACATCAGTGTAGATGATGAGGGGGCATATTCACATACATGTGTTTATAAGAGAGTTGTTTTGCCCCAGCACTGAAACATTCTTACCTTCTTCATGATTGCAGCGTCTAAAATGTTTTTAAGACTCTCTTTAAGCCCCGGCCAAACGATACAACATTTCGTGCAACATTTCTTGCGTGAAACTGCAAAGGTAAATTCTGATGGGTGGCCAAACGACGCACCATTTCAAACGCAACATTCGTCAGCGCTACCAAAAAGAGAACTGGAATCTAGCTACAGATCGTGTTTCTATGGCAACTATGCACATTTCTGACATCTTTTGCTTATTATACCCGGTGTGCGCATGCGTACTTTAAGCAAATGATGCAAGACCCAGCCAAACGATGCAACGTCGCGTTGCATGGTGCAACAATTTTGATGGTTTTCAAACTTGATTCAACATAATGCAGCAAATGTTGCACGCTGCAACATGGGGTGGCCAAACGATGCAACATCGGATCTGTAACAAATGTTGCATAAAATGTTGCATTGTTTGCTCGTGGCTTTAGCAAGAACGTATGAGATTGAATAGCACTCAGTGTCAAACAAATGGCCAGTCACTACACAAGAATAACACTGGAGTACATATAACTATATACACAAGAAATCTATGCAAGATAGCTAATGCAAAGAGATGATGGTCTTGTGTGTGAAAATTGGAAATTCAAATATAAATGAACTTGTCACCTTATTTGGTCTGAAAAATCCAATACAGTAGAATCCCGTTATGTCGGACTCTTAAGAGAGGTTGGAAATTGGTCCGAGTTAACGAATGTCCGAATTACCTGAATCTTTCAATAAGTAGCAGAGAATCCAAGGGGAATGAGAAATCAGCCCGACTAAGCGAAAGTCCGACTTGTCCATGGCACGACTTAACGGGATTTAACTGTATTGGCCTTTCTCAACTTTTTAAGCAGTTGTGCACTTTTTTCTTATAAACAATTTTCGTACAAAATAGCAGCGTGCACTCCAACGCTGAAGAAAACGCAATTAATCACAAAATCATTGAGCATTTGCTGCAAATTTATCTCTCTACAATTTATCGAGAAGGAGATATTCAAGTGAAGTAAGTTAACTGAAAGGAAGGCTAACAGGATATCTAGCAAATGTGTAAACAAAAGCAATCATCTTTGACGAATCCCTTGCGGCAAATGAAATAGGTAACATGTAGATGAGTGAAAATCACAATCTCGCAAGCTACAAAAACAAATGAATGAAGTACTCACAATCGTATGAAACGATCCATTTGCCAGTCAGAACGCCAAGAAGATACTTCATGGTACGGCTACACAATTTGTCGTCATCAGTAGCAGTTATGACGTGAGTAACTGGAGGAGAAACTCAAACTTTCAAGGCAAATTATATCAAAGCAGTCAGCTTGAATAGAACATACTGTATATGAAGTCCCATAAAATTTCATATGCGTCCAAGCGAAAGGACTTTGAATTGAAGGAGTTATGCATCATAACTGTTTTAAAGCCGTTTTCCACAACCCTATCTTTACTTTGCGGACGCTGCAAAGTGTCTGTGAACAAGGATGTTTCTCAACTGAAACCAGAAACCGACTTTGACGGAAGGTGGTAATTTCAGTGTGCTCAAATACACACATGGCAATCTTATTACTACGTGGTATCAAGCAGCAAAAATATGAGGTAAGCATTTAATATGACAGAGCTTAAAGTACGCAAAATAGCCTTTTAATCAAAAATAAGCCACCAACATCAAGACAACAACTAAGAGTTGATACCTTTATCGCTAAATTGATCCACAACCTTTGCTTTTAACATCGCTGCGCATCTCTCTACAATTTTCTACAACATATGGCAAAAACAATAAAGTAACAAAAATAGAGAAAAGCAAAAACAGAAAGGCAGAAAACAGAACACAATAATAGTAAGCAGTAATGTGGAAAATAGTAAAGTAAAAAACAGTGAGGTAGAAAATAGTACGGCAAAAAAGACAGCAAGTAGCAATCTGAATTCTATGACAAATCTATCCTTAAATGCATATCCTCTGTAGATTGATCTAACAATACAACGTACAAGGTTACAAAAAAATTCCAACATTCTGACATAAAAGCTGACATAAATTTCGAACAAAGTTCATTTCGTGTAACTTATTTCTCGTAATGAACATAGGTGGTTGACTACATCGTCATTCTTAGTATTATCTAGAGATAAATATGATGTCAAGTCCATTTGATAAGTTTCTCTCTCTATGACTGCAGATTATCATTACTTCAAAGTCCTTAACTGACCTTTTGCTTAAGATCCAATCCGGTATGTATGATACACTTGGGCAGCGTTCTATCAATTCTCTGAAACACAAATAGAACATTGTTTTGAAGTTATGGTGATCATAACAAAGCATTTTTTCATGGCCTCTATGACAGTGAGTCACTTCGAAGAAAGAATGCTAGAAACTGTGACAATTTCTATACATTTTTACAAACGAGGAATCCATCTGTATAAAGATGTTGAACTAATAGCAATAGAAAGAATGCCCTATGTGGTAGTTTTCATATTGATCTATCTATCTACGATAATACATTTATTCAACTAATCACTTTAAGTGAATTAAGTCAGTCTAAAACAACCTGAAATAATTCTGATATACTAAATATGAACACAATAATAATAGAGGACAAAAACATAACAATAATAACAAAAACAATCAACACTAAAAAGCGAGATTTAAAGCCAAATAAGTGTGAATTATTACCATTTAATTCATTATCAAACAAAATGTAAAAAATTTTCCAAATATATTACGGGTTTTGAGGGAAATAGCTACAAATTGAATAGTGGAATGAAAATACTAAGGAATGCAATAATCAACATGAGACATTTCATGCCATAGGCTTAATCTCAATAAACCTTAACATGGGAAACTTACCAAAATGTTAGATGAAGCATTACTAATATTTGCATCTTTATTCTCTTGAGCCATTGATACAGCGAGGAGTAGTTGTTCTTTGGCTGTGGTTGATTTTACATAATCCATCGGTAATAAGCCTTGCTTGTTTCTGCAAGAGTAAAAATAACAAAACAATGTCACCTAGTAGATTTCGTGCCAATGTTTGACTCACCTTAAGGCAAGATGATCACTTCTTCATGAACCAGGGTTAGTAACTGATTTAGTAGCAATGCGAGAAAGTAAAAATATCCAGAATACTTAAAATTATCTCCATAACTCTCCTTTTGATATTTTCATTTGTAACATGCAATTTTGATGTTGGTGTGATAGAACAAACGTATCCACGCCGGTTAGGCCTACTGTGCTTTCGTCAGGCCAGTCGAGAGCCAAGTCGAGCCTCGAGCCCCGGGGTCCGGGCCCCGGGAATTTACCCCGGAAACCCTCCCTTCTCCACGGTACTGGCCTGCGTACACGTCTACAACTACTGTTTGGCTAAATAATGCATTGAGCATATAGTAAAAAGCTTCTTAAAAAATATCTTCATGAAAATTTTGAGATGCCCAGGATATCTGGTGGAATCTGAGTAAAAGTCAATCTTAAATTCTATATCCGGTAACAACATTTACACATACATATGTAGAGATATCTGTCTACAGAAATGGATTGATTAATTGCGATAGACCCAAAGATCTGCTCTTCTTCGCCTGATATGTCTATTTTAACAAATGAAACCAATTTTGTCATCTAACTTCTCATTGTCTTTCAAATACCACCACTGTACAACTTTTCAAATTTTCAGTCCCACCATTCTCCCAGCTGTGTTTTAATAGGGCCAATAAGTCTTCTTGCTTCAGTGGAAATGCAAAAAACTATCTTATCTTTAGTATTGGCTGAACTTAAATTATGATTTCTAAGCAGCTTAAAGTGGATTAGTGGAAGTAGATATATGCCCTGCAAAACCTGGTTTCCTCCGTGTGATATTAACTGATAACCACAGCAACACTAAAATGTTTTATCATCACAAAAAACAGCCAATCCATAATACTGTTTACCGTATATCAAGCGATGCGCCTTTGGATATTAAAAATTCTGCAACTTCTAGCCTGTTGTTGGCAATGGCATCATGAAGAGGTGTGTCGTGGTCACAGCCAGGTATATCAATGAAAGCTCCATAGTCGAGAAGAAGCTGGACAATTTCCAGGCAACCATGATTGCAAGCCTCGTGCTGGAAAAAAGTTAACATCTCTTATGAATTGATGCTTCTTTTAGGTACTGAATATCACATACATCATTAATAGTGTCTATGCGGCAAGTAAATTCAAAATTCGCTTCTCGATCTAGTCATTCAAAATCGGTAAGCAGATAAATCATTTGGCTGATCTGTCGTGGCGTTGTAAATACCTGAACCAAACATAACACTTTCAGTTCTCCTATGTTGCCTTTGCATCTGGTTGTGGTCTTGAACGCCACCAGATATGGCGCTTCCAACTCTTCCATAGTGTATTAGAAGCTATTTCAAACGGGTGATACCGCAATTTGTATAAAAATTGGTGTAATTTCACCGCCTTCCTTAAAATTCAATGGCGTTGTGTTACTTCTTAAGTTAGCTAATCAACGGCACTGGTTGTCAATAGACCCTTTTCAATATTGGAACTCTATGTCGAATGAAAGGAAAAGATCTCAGCTAATTTTTGCGCAGTTTACGTTGACGAATAAGTATGATGATAATGATGAAAAGTAATGACAAGTACTCTTCTCAGAAGCGCAACTAGGAATTTTTGAGGGTAAGGGTCTAATCAACAAAAAGAGCACATCAAACACTTTCAAAAAGAATGTATTTAGAAATCATATTTTTAGATTTAGAAACAACCTGAAATTGTACGGGAAGTCTCGCTACTTTCATGTGTAACACAGATCATATGCATGTCTCCTTAGCAAAAATTTAAAAAGCAGGCTAAAAAATTCTCCAATAAAAAGTGCACTTTTACCTTCTTGAGGAAAAATGCAGGGGTGTAAACCCACAGGACCCATCCTTTAGTTGAGCGCCTGCTTCTAATGCGCAGTGGTGGTAAAATGATAGCAAATGAAAACCCAAGAACGTGCAACCTACCAACGGTGTCCAACCAGCAAAATCCTTGGCATTTGGATCAGCATCATTTTCAAGTAGTTCTTTCACTCGATCATACTTCCCCTAGAAGAAATCGCAGTTAAACTAGATAAACAGATTCACTAATGGTTAGCTGAAAGTTAGCTTTACAATGGCAATCGGCTGGATCATTGGTGTACAATGACGAGTGCTGGTATTACTAGTAGTCAAAAGAGAGCTTAGACCACAGACTGAGAGAACATTTGAGAAAAATAAAACAGCAAAGAAACTGCACCAAGATAAAGTTATCTATGCAACGAAATCAAAAAGTAGACAGCACTCTAAGGAATCAATAGGCTATCATAACAAATAAGTAAATAAGCAGAAACAAAAAATTTAGCAAGGAGCAAATTGGAACGACCACAGTGACTTTAAACTGTGAAGGGGTCTGAAGATTGACGAGTTCGGAAAAGAGAGCATTTAACGATAAACCTGATCATGCCAAGATTGTAGCAGTTTGTTATCTTCACGGTTAAGGTGAACGAATTGCTGCAGCCAACTGCCAAAGTCTCAAACACATACAAAAGTAACAAGGAACACAACATCTAGCACGCAATGTGCAGAGCGTGATCCGATTATACTGCCAAAAAAAGTCACATGTTAGATGCGAATTGGGTGTAAAATTGTTCTCACTTTGATGGCTGCAACATGCAATGGTGTTTCTCCTCGAATGTTTACTTTTGTCACAGAGGGGTGATTCTTACTTGCACCTGCTTTTGTAGGTTTTGAGTCAACCAAAGAACCGTTCTTTTGCTGATCTAGTGAGCAGAACCATGAGAGCCTTAGTGACAAAACATGCAACGGTAATATGCAAATAATACTAGTTACAAATGGCACATCTCTTTTTCAAATGAAAAAAGAATCTATTAAGCAGCTTGGTACAAAATATATATGAAGAAATAAATGAGGCAAGAAACATACAGGCAATGCATTACAGGAAATTAACCATATAAGAAAAAACTAAAACAGCAAATCCCTTTAGCATTCGCAAATATTTCTCATGAGAGCTATTTATAGCTTAAGAGGTTTACTTCACAGCTACCCATGAAATACAAGTTTTTGAAATAACAAACAAGGTAGCATGATAAAAGTAGACTAGAATGAGAACAAATGGTATGCAAGATAGAAATTGACTTAACTGTACCTTTTCCCACTGGCAGTTTCCTTTTAGATAACCGTGGAGATGCTTTATTGGCTACATCTTGTTTCACTAATGTTTGCATCTTAGTACCTGTCTCTTTATCAGCAACAAATGTGGAAGGTGATGTTCCTGTTGTACCAGTATCTTCATTATCATCTCTAAAGAAGTTCTCTTCAATCTCTTTGATGTGTGCATCATCATAGGCATTCTGAGAGGAAATATTCTTTGTGATATCAGCGTCAGCCTCCTTTTGTTTAGTGTCACTGGTTCTGTGGCTATGCTTGTGTCTTTTTTCGTATGTATTTATAGACTTCTTCTTCTTAACGGTCCCAGATAAAGGCCAACTGTCAAAGTCTTGAGTTTGCTCTTTTTTAGATTTATTACAATGACTATCACCATTCACTTCAAGGCTTTCACCTAAAAAATAATGCATCAATCATGAGGTCAAGATAAGATGGGCTTGAGATGAACAGAGAACTCTCTGTTTGAAAGGATCTTGAAATGAACAAACCCACCAATGAGTGATGTCATTCTCAATTCATAAGTAACTACACTTGCAATAAGTAAGCAAATGTATATTTACAGAAAATGTTTCAAGGCCCTTCAGAAATCTTAGGAATCACTTCATATAAAGGTGGTTTCCCAAAAACCGTTATACTCATGACAACAATGGCATGGACACTTCATATATAGTAAAGTACAAAAAACTCTGCACCATAATATCGTACAAAATTGGACCTACTTGAATGTTCAGTTTATCATGATAGCATTAATATTGTTTGTATAGCAATATTATACCATTAAATCTCAAATAAAGTGCTTCATTGATTAGAATATTACCTTGTTCCTGTGAACAAACAGCTTTTTTCAATCCAATGCAAAATTCAACAGCACTTAACAATTCTCTGTTGGTTTGCAAATCTTTTAGCCAAGCAAATGACCCACATTCAGGACATTTTGAGTTCTCATTCACAGCCTTTGTTATGCAAGTTCTAAATGATAACACACAACAAAAAGCCATGATAAACAAAGTCAAAGGCTCATCTTCACCTATTCAATGCTAGGTGGTTAACTTCCAATTTCTTTGACCTTCACATGTTGATTACTACATATTGATATTTACATCCAAAGGCACTTAGACCCCTAACTGGATGCTCCCATCAATCTTATATGTCAAAATAGGAGGTATGCACAAATGCATAAGCTGCAACAGCCATTAGCCAAATACATAGACAGAGCAGGTTGGTAGTTGACATATTAGATGTTTAAATGTCCATTCTAAATTGCTGAGATTCAGCTATAATTCTGATTGTAGGTCAAATTCAGCATAATTTATTTTTGATGGAATGTTCTTGCATATGGACACAAAAATATTTCAATACAATCAAATTTGCTTCAGAAAACTTTGTAACCTCATTTGACACATGCAAGAATATGATTCTATTACTAATTCAGGATGAATCAAGCATAAGTCAAAATGTTTCTAGTAGTGGGTTAGTCATACTGTAAATTCTCTATTAAGACCCTGGGGGCTTATTGTTTTCAAACACTTTAGAAGGGGGTTTATTGGAGAGGGGGCTTAATAATTTTTGAAATATAAGAAGATTTTCTATGGTAATATAATAAGCATCCTTCAGGAATTTTCATCAATAACATTGTCATCTTCATCAGATACTATCATTTCTGTTTGCACCACATAGACATCTGAGCTTGATTTTGATTTGGTTTGTTGCCGTACTAATGAACATCATCAATACCACAAAGTTTATGCTTGTTATTAACATAAATTATGCTTAGTATTTTTCACACTTTTGAGGGGAGGCATAATAGAGAGGGGACTTAATAATGTTTTCCTTCTGCAAAGGGTTGGCTTATTGGAGAGTGGGACTTAATTGAGAGGGGGGCTAAAAGGAGAAATGATGGGAAATGGGTTTGAAACAACTGACTGAAATATGGTGAACTCCATGAATGTGTTGAATTAATGTTTAAAGAAGCAATGATCTCTCCTTGTTGTCATTCTGGTCTTAAAATGACTCCCTTAAATACACAAGAGTGACTTTATAGTATAGAAAGGAACATAAATTGACAACTAGTTTTATGGACCAGGTGATGTCAAGCTCATCTGGGGTAAGAGCTGCACACAATAGGACTGCTGTACGGAAAAAGGTTATTTACCAAACTCTTATGACTTTTAGGCATCTAAAGATGTCTGAGAATCATAAGAGATTGGCAAATAACCATTTTCCTTACATCATTCAACATAGTAATGAGCTACAAAAACTTCTATGAAACATTTTGAAGTCTTATTAAAGCAAAATACATTCAAAAGTAGCAAGTTTGCATTTCACTGTTAAAAATCATCCTACCTATTAGCTTAAAAGTATCCCAGGGGTGCAGACTGCAAGTCAAGGATCTGCATAGAGCTTGTGATCTGCAGTTTGGCTACCTCTATCATAGATTTACCTGATATCATAGGTCATGCTCAGTAACTTAAAGCATAGCAGTAAGCATGCACTTGCTCATTCGAAAATGAAATGGTGTGTAAACTTACCTGCAAAATGAATGGTCACAACTGTTCACAGACCAAGGGTCTTGCAAAATATTATTGCTAAAAGAAAGGAGTAGTTTGAAAACATTAGCAAATACTACTTCCATATTGCAAGTTATACTATATTTATGATACAGTACTTTATCACTGGGGCACAAGTAAGCTATATCAAAAGGCATGTCCAGTTGGGGACAAGGGTAGTCTGGGATCATAATTACAGGATGGCTAGCAAGGAAATAGGATTGTTTCAGCATGTGGTAGAGAAAAATGTTACAAACACCCAATGAAAAAAGGCCTGTACTGATGTAATAACTAGAGGATCCAGGTGCTGATAGCCATTTTGCCACCTGGGCTAGACAGGACCTGGTCTGAAATGACAAAGTAAACTATATGAATTGCTGCAATAGATATGTTCTCACTGAGCAACATATGACAGACTTCCTGCAAAATGAAGGTCCAAAGCATCAGTTATTAGATCTGCTTCTAGTGGACCATAAGGATGGACCCTTATGATCACAAGCTAGAACTCTAAGGAATGTAGTTAGCACAAATGAATAGGCCCAGTGTGCATTCTATGTAGCCTACACAAGAGATATTCAGTGTGAATTATGGCCATTCTTCATCATTATAGTGTTAGACCTTTCTTCTACCATTGGTATAAATGTATATGACAGCAAAAGGATAGAAACAAGAGAATGCCACTGTGTGAAGTATCTGGTGAATGTTCAACAGGGATTGCAGTCAGCAGAGTAGTACTGCTGAGACGGATGGGTAGCCAGGGTAATTTCTTGGGAAGGAGACCCCAGCAAGGAGTCTGAGTAAATTGTTGCAAATGTTAGCATTTAGTGATTCTGAAACCTACAAGGGCCCAGGGGCCCAATATCTGTAACCCTAGGGCCCAACCTGGCCCTCAACAGACCTGAGTAAAAGCATATCTCTTCTCTTGCCAAAATGCAAAGGCATGGCATGACACCTCCACTTTCCATAATTAGCAATATTTGTAAGTGAATATAGTAAAATCCTCAAATTAGCCCTCTAGGTGGTACTTCTTTTTTATACTTTTTGTGTGGGGGCTATTTGAGGGGAGAGCTCATTTGAGGTGGGCTTATAAAATTTCTAAACATAGGTTGTGTATGAAGCTCATTGTCAAAAACTCTGTTCTCCATAATATTAAAAGAACAGTCTAGATTTAAGCACTAGTCTTTATTGAGGTCTATATCATCATCTGGAGTGGGGGATTATTTGAGGGGGGCTTATAAACAATTTGAAGTTCCAGCATGGGGGTTTATTTGAGGGGGCTTAATTGAGGGGGCATTTTCCAGGAGGGGGCCAATTTGAGGATCTACAGTACTTCATTATTTGTGTCACCATGGCATGGAGGCAAAAATGACTAAATAATACTAGCTTTTAACAGAATACACACTGGGAATTGGCATTTTATAAATTGCAATAACTTCATTTACTAACACTTGAAATTAGACTAACTTGCAACTTAAATGCGATGCAATAAAGAAATCAAAATAACTAACCTAGAATCAATTAATAAGAGATCGAGACTAGTCTCCAGCTCCATAGCAGGGACAGAATTTCAAGTTTCATTTGGTTAAGCTGCCAAGGCTTTGCTTTAGCTTAGTAAAAAATATATAGTATTGCCTCTTTCCTCTTTTCTCTGATGGATAACTAGTCTTTGTCTCTAGTTAATTTTTCAGTAAAAAGGACTTTTCAATCTAGAAACCAGGGCATAATTACTGGCTGAAGTAACCCTGTTGCATAGACAGGCCTTAGCGAAAGTCAGAAATCAGAACTGGCTGTGCAGTAGCATAGTTGCGAGATTTATTTTCTTACCAAATATAACATTTCAGCTGCTCTTCCAGCTCCTTAAGTGCACTTCGGGTCTTTTGCCAGCTAATACACATGTTGTGTGCTTTGCCTTCAGTTGTTTTGGCCAGTTGTATTTTCGAAGTGGTGATGTTGTACCACAGCTATTTTTTCCCGCCAAGCTGCAGTCCTCATTTTTCTAAGTACCAGACCCTTAAAGAAATTCATTCAAAACGAGGAGAAAAATGAGGTAGCGCGCAAGTTGTGAAGAAAATGTGCAACTTGGCATACATTATCAGCATCAACCCTAGATAAATATTTTTAAGGGAGAGACGCCAAAACGTCGCGTGCTTGATGTTAGCACTTTTTATTTAAGAAATATTCTCACTCAAAACCTAAACATATATCATTCAAAAGCAATTTTTATGCTCGTTAAACATTTGTATACAGCCATAGTCCTAAATATACCCAGCTTTAGTTACTTACGTTCAAAGTATCGTTGATGATCAGAATGAAAATCAAATCCTATCATAAACCCGTTCTTGGGCGTTTTCTGAAACGGCTGTTTTAGGAATTATTGTTAGCATTAGGGCCATTCAAAACGTACGTAACAGTAGGGCGTGGGTAAGTGCCAATTTTGTGACACACTGTTGCGGAAAATATAGGGATGGGGGTGTCAAATTACTTTTGTTACGTAGCACCAAAATTTCAGTGCAATGTTTTTACTTTCTCACTTTTTGATGAATGCTTTCTAACAATACTCAAATAAAGAAAGATTTTGAGAAATTGCGGAGCTTGAGTCTTGTATTATCCCTAATCATTCTTGAATTTATCCCCAATCCTTGAATTTCAGCGAATTTCAGACTTAATTTAATGTTCTTCTAGAATATAATCTTTTTACAATGCGAGAATGGTATTGTGGAGAGTGGAGTTTCATACCAGAATGTTATGTTACTGTCTGAGGGAAGGTATTATTATGCAAAACTGTACATTTTGGTGAAATAAACCTAATTCTAACCATGTTTAACAAATTCTAGCAAATCAACTTAAGGGATCATTCAAACAGTACATTTTCATCCACCCACCCGTTATCTAATGGCCTGTCACACTCAAGCTGATACTCCCTTTTTGTTACATTGTAACAAAATGGGAGTATCAGCTTGAGTGTGACAGGCTGAGTGAAATTTTATCGCATTTTCACTTTCATTTCTCCCAAATCCTGTTGCCTTAAAAAAAATGAATATCTTAAACTATAAACTTACACCAAACAGCTGTAGTTGTACTGATTTTTGAATATTTGGCAAGTAGTATTCCATTCCAAGAGGAGTTTTCTACAAAGTATGTGTACCATTGCAGTCATTCATTTATGCCCAAAATCTACACTAATGTCTGCTACAGCAAACTGTTTGTCTAATTAGTTACTGGAATAGCCATTTGCCGCAATGAGTACATACCTAAGCAACTCATTGGCACACATGGGATTTTAAGGATGTTCCAGTAGTGGAGCAAACCGTCAAAGGGACTCCAATATCCCTATGGTATGATATTATCATATAAGCAAACAGTTAATTGTGTATCATTGGAAAATTCAGGTTGCTACTTTGAGAACTGTATGATCTAAAACATTTTGATCAATAAATATAGTCATATCTAAGCAAAATTCTACCTTGACAACACAAAATTTTAAATACAAAAGCAACAATCCAAAATTGCAGCAACTTTCAAAAGTCACTGAGTATACTAAAAATTGTCAGATGGAATATCCATTTTGGAAGAGGAGGTTGATGTCAATAATAAACTGAATAGCTTGATATTTCAGTATCTCTACTAAGCCTGAGCCTAAACTATGACAGCTGACAAGAAATACTTCCTATTCCATCTTACATGTTGAATGTTTCCAAACACAAAGGTAATAGATGAAATGTCTGTAACAATCTGAAATCAGAATATAACAGCCAAAAGATATTGCATTATACTTTACTAATACAGCCTATACATGTACACCCCAGTTTCTGTGGAATAATCAGACATATGTGGTCTAATTGGAATTCCTTGCCTGATTGCTTAGTCTTGTCACATATATCTTTACTGGCATAAAAATCCTTGAGCAAACAACATATCAGGAAATAATAGAATCTTCATTGATAAAATCCTGATAACTACACTCTAAATCAAGCTAAGAATTTTGAAGTTGACATTGTCACAATTTAGAACAAGGAAGAACAATGATTAAGAACTAGTAAGATCTTTTTGGATTAGAAGAGCTATGAATTGTTAGCAATTAATATATATCACCAGCTTTCCAAATTTTATCATTCTTTAAATCTACAAAATGGTCACTGGCTTTGACAGCTTTCCATATGTCTGTAAGAAATGATCTATAGATAAATTTAAACCATGGTGTCACTTTATATCCTTCATTTTCTGCACTTGACATAAAATCATCCACTGCATCTTCACTTAGAAACTGGACATTTGATACCTCTTTGAAGTTCAGTAACAACTCAGTATCTTTCTTTATCAGAAGGATATGATCAAGCTCATTTTCTGCCCAAAGTTCCCCAGCAGGTGAATTGTATCTTATTCTTGTTATTGAATGGATATCCTCAATTGGAATCTGGATGTAAAATCAATAAGTATGTATATACGTCTATTATAGAAGACATGAAAGAATCAAAGTATTGAAAATTAATATTTGCAATTGAATCAATGCCCATTTCTTTTGCATATTTAACATACTAAAAATCTTCTATTCAACCCACTTTTCAAAATAAATTATAGTGCTGAAGCAAATCAATGAAGCAATAACTTCCAAACAAATAACCCTTTGAAGCACATCAAACACTTCTCATCTTAGGATCTTTCAAGTTCTGAGAAAATCCCCTTTGGTTTCCACTAGGTTGTCATAGCAAGCAACCTATATTAATTTTATCAATAGGAAATGCTACAACAATCAACAAGGTAATACCCAAAGTTAGATTAACATACCTGACAAAAGGTAAAGAAAAGAATGTATCATAGCCTATTTGTGATGAAAGTACAACCAGTGTACAGTGGGGCATCACAGAAAACATTTATACATATAATAAAATACACATGAAAAAGAGCAAATTACCCTGCCTTATGAAGTATACCTGTCAACCTGATGCAATTCTTATACATAGTGGCCAAGTCTTGGTTATCAAAATGCTGGAGAAATGGATGTAGCAGTGTGGTGGAGATAAGGGGTTGGGTACAGGGCTGACATTGTCACTGGCAGGAAGTTATTAAGGCAACCATCAATACATAGCAATATCTAAAGAACTCTATAGATCATTAGAATGATGAAGGACAATCAGTTTGGAATTTATAAATGGGGCTGATGATGAATGAAGTGTGACTTGCAAAGTTTCAGTATATTTTCAGACAGACCATTTTTTCGATGTTCTTTCAAAATTATATAAATGCTGGAGAGTTCACAACATTTTGCCATTGCTGGAGGTTGGCTGGAGATAACATTGAAATGCTGGAGTCTCCAGCATAATGTGAGAAACAGCTGAGAAGCTGGCAAATATGTAATACCACTCTGACATATAGCTCTGGTTATTTTGAAGAAGTGATCATATATCATACCAACTACATAGCCACACGATTTCAATCAAAAATTACTGTGCTGCAAATAACAAAAATGTTCTGCAAAGATATAACATGTTCATAAGTACTTGTATCTAGATACAAGAAATGCTGGAACCATTATAACTTACAGGTTGTTCTTCACGCATTGCACTTTTTATTCGGCCTTTTTAGAGGAAGTTTGCAAATGTGATTCGTACCTGATCTAAGGGAATTCCTAACTCAAAGTTCATCCTTCTTTGCGCTGCCAGTTTTACCCCAATGTGATCTAAATCATTCATTTCCAAATTTGTAGCCCTTGGGTGACTGCAACAGGTATTTGTGTAGTGCATTGGAAACGTAATTTTATACTTTGACCTCTGCTGCATTAGTAACTCATTCTGAGAATTGAACAGAAAAACACTAAACGCTCTGTGCAATAGCCCCCCAGGAGACTGTTCTCCAACAAAACTTCTATTCTTCGCTAGATGACACTCCAGCTTATTAGAAGACCCTAATATGTTGTCATTTTCATCAACTAAGATACATTTATCATCAAGTTGGTCGATTTGACTTTGATCATAACTGGAGATATCAATATCAATTGTTCCTGATAGCGATCGAAAGGTCTGCGGAGTCTGGAAGATAGAGCGCTTCATAAATCTTCTTCCATGATTGCCTAGGCCGCCAGCGTGAATCACTCCACCTATTTTATACGCAAACATACTTCTTGTTAAATGCACCAACTGCTAAGATGCATCGAGTAGAAACCACTCTGATATCTTAATACGACAGTCAGTAGTGTAATGTGCTTTACTTAGGCTGCCTGCACCATCCACAGCATAAGCACTGACTAACCATCATCCGCTACCGTTGGTAATAAGAAGTATGACGTCACAAATTTGAGTTTGAACGTAAGGGTCGAATGAACATTATACAACAGTTTTAAAATCTGAAGAAATACGACAATTTGATTACAGGCGATTTGCATTAACAAAGCTGAAAAAACTAATTTGTTAGGAATTAGATTGGCATCAGGAACCTACTCTTAAGTTCCGAATAGATGGGAGTTTGGGATACACGCCTTTTTAATTTTGGCTATGCTATAACTAAGACCAATGAAACATGAAACATTTGACACAAACCTAGCAAATAATCTATGTTGATTTTGGCTTCAAATGAATAGAACCAGCTTCTTAATTCCTGACTTTTTGCTATTACAAAAAATTTTTAAAATTGAAAAGTTTCTTAGGGAATTTTCCTTTAGTAGTATAAGTTCTTTAAATGTATTGGCATTCTACATGCAGGTTCTTTATAAAGGGTTACTTATAAAAAAGCGTGAAGTAGGCGAGTTGGAATTTTCCCAAAAGCCTAATAAACGGGGGACTTGAAGAACCGGGGCGGGTGGAAAAATTCCCTAATAATAATAGCTTTGGATGAGCTTTACAACTCATTTCAGCTGTAAACAATATGAAAAGCACGATCTCACAGCCCGAGAGGGGTGCCATCAACACGTTTCCTGTGGTCCAAGCTTGCAAGCCCCATTCTTCATTAGGATCTCACTTCCTGATGGCTCGCACTGACGATTAGGTAATCGATTCAGTCGTCAGACAAGCCACTGCACCCCAACACAACCTTCTGTTTGCGCCTCTTTCAGCAGTATGAAAGAATAAAGCAAATTTTCTGTCATTCTTTTATTACAATCTATGTTCACTGGATATTGAGGAAGCAAATATGTAAGTAAATTATCAGAAGTTAGGGGCGGGATCAATATTTTGGGCTGGGGGCTTGAGTGGACATAGTAAAATTGCAGGGGTTACAGAGGGTGCTAAAACGCGTACTAAAGTACATTTGCTATCAAAAGTGGAGGGGCTACAGACCCCCAGGTTCCCTCCCGGCTCCGTCGTCCAAGCAAGTATAGTATAAAATTTCGAAATCAACTACAAAACACAACTTCTATAGCGAAAAAAGCATAACAGCAGCCATTATCCATTTACTTAATTTGCATAGTGTCACATGACTTTAACGATAGCGTGTGGCAACAGGGCGGACAAACATCTACAAAACTGGGAGCAGTAAACTGAAATTCAAAACTTGGCTAGCTCTCGCTAAAAACTGGAATTATCTCGGTACAACACCCATAATTTACCGAAAGAAGGTAAGGATAGTCTATAATAGCTGTTGATTTACACAAAAGCTTTCACAAATTTAGCAAATAAGAAGGTAAAAGTCTATCTCTAACATTTCCTCATGTGAGGTTTTATGATCAACGTTAACACAAAAGTACATAGTGCCTTTGCGGCTGCGTTTTAACTACTTTGGTACGAAATCCTTAAGAATGAAAAATGTTGTTGCCAGTATTACTTTATGCAATGAGCTTGTCACTTAGATGAACCTTTAAATCATTAGATTTTTCTATTTAGGCATGAAGGTTTTTTACAAGTTCATGTGAAACCCCCGCTCCTTTGATAAAAAATGGAGCCGAAGCTTATGGTTGACTAGCAGTTTACTTGCTTTTATCATTCTCCTGAAGAACTGTCACCTTTTTGCATATTTGAATAGATGGCTTTTTGGCATATCCTTTGTGCTATGCATTACGTATTAGTTGGCTGTAACATTGAAGCTCAGCATTCTGTTATGGTATAAAAAATCTTCGATTTTTAACACGAATATCAACTGAGAGTGTCATGATCATGAAAAGTGGAATTTGGAGCGAGACATTCTCCTTGCGCAACTGAATCGAATGCTGCAGCCACTGCACCATAGAAGGAATAGCGCCTATATGGAATTATGCCTTGATATTGGTGCAGTGGCACTTTATCAAGCTCACGAAAATCTTTTTAGTTAGCAGCTCTTTTGTACAGTCTAGCGATTTGGTTCTGAAATACGTAGCGAAACACCAGGAAGTAGTAACTTGTGAAAATGGAGCGCGCATATATTTTGTGATTTTTCCACAGGCTATGATTGAGAGCAAATCATATGGAAGAGTTTGTTGTAATTGTTCTTTAAATAAGGTGATATAATTAAAACGATGGTGCGTTTATGGTTTGTTCAGAATTTTATTGCCGGTAGAAGTTATAGCTGGAAAAAACAGTTGTTGGATACGTTTTGGTACGAACCACACCAAATCACCAAATCTCATCGAAATGTAGATCAATGACAAGCTTGTTCGGTTCAATCAAGAAAAGATGACACAGGTTGTAATTTCACGTAAGCATCACACTGAATTTCCTCCTATTTTCAGGAATGCTCATGAACTGGACATTGCAACTTCTTTCACACTACTCGGCCTTTCTGTTTCGTCGAATTTCACGCTGAAATCACACATTCATTCCATCGCTGAGCATGCACACCAAAAGCTTAGTTTTCTTTCCAGAACCCATGGCTTTGTCTCACCTTCTCATTGTTCTTTTTCAAACCCCAAATTCGTCCTTCTGTGGAATACTGGTCCCATGTCGGGGTATTGCTCATAAATCCTCTCTCTGTCCGCTCTAAAGCCATCCGTCTCATCAACAATCCAAACCTCACTGAATCTCGTCAATTGCTTTCTCATTGTCGTTTGGTTCCAGATTTTTCCATGTTTTATCGACACTTTCATGAATACTGCTACCTTGACACAAAGTATTTTATTCTTGATCCACTAAGACATGTTCAAACCACGAGGGGCTCTACCCAATCACACCATATCCAAATTTTACTACCTAATATACGAGCTCTTTCTTTTCCACACATCACTCATTCCAATAACTTGTAAAGTAAGCTATAGAGGGTCTTAATATCCTCTCCTTCCCCAAAGTTGTGCATTTTGTCTTTTCTCAAACCTAAAATCAAGATACTTGACCTTATCTCCCTCGCTAACTGGCCTTTTTCTTTCTTCCGTTGTCGGGGGTTTGCTATAGGCCTCCGGGCCTTTCCCTAATACTTCTTACTAAAAAGTATTGGCACAGAATGCTCAGTTTACGACTACATTTCGCATTTATTAGGATTTTTACCCAAGGAACACTCCAATGCCGACATTTCTTAATTGGACCAGATGAGTGAATGCATTATGAATAAATAGCCCAGAGGTTGGCCGTAGCAGAATGTAGAATTGGACTCTTTGAAGTGCAAAATGGATATACCCGTACAAGTTTTATTTGGGCCATCCTTCCTAATGCAAAATTTTTCAATTGTATAAAACTTCCAACAAAAAAGCTGAAATGTTTTGAAAAAGTCTATTTGTGAAAGCTAGTTCACTTTGCAAACGGTAAAGAGAAGTATCAAGGATTTTGAAATAGCATCGGTAATCAGCGTGTATCCTGGATTGATTGTTTCGGAATGGGACCCTATTTGCTATGGCTCAAAGTCAGAGGCAATGCTCTATGTCCATGCCCTTCGTTCGTTGGAAAAAGATGGAACCGCTACCAACAACACACTATTACTAATACTTCCAACAAAAAGACTACTTTGCGTGATGACGTCATATTGGGAACATTGCTTTGTCTCGAACTGTTGCATTGTTCATGTAACCAACAGTTTTGCGTGAGTTCACCCTCAACTACGACTAATACTTAGTGGATTACTGGATAACTGTAAACAACTGCTAATATTATCAATTGCAGTGGAACACTTATTGACAACCACAAATGTGAATTCATCATACCTTTCTATGATTACGCATTCATTCTTGTGATATTTAAATAGGTTATCAAATGCCATTGCGGATGAACAAGTTGAAACGAGATGAGTAAGGTAGAGACGAAGTTCGAAGTGAAAAATGATTTGTAAAAAGCTTGTTATGGCCAGAGTCCAGAAAAAGTCAGGCTCCACGGTACTGAGCCGGAGGAAGATTTTCTTTCTATGTCGCATTTGAGGAAGGTTTAGTAATTTGTGTCAAAAATCCACTTTCAGCAAAAATTTCGTTAATGCGACATCGGCCGTGAAAGGCACAGCCCTTCGTAGGCCTTCTACAGTAAAATTCTTTGAGACATACACAATGCACAGTTCAAGAACTTTGGCGAGTTTTCATTGTCTTAAAAGAGGGAAGTTCATGATGAAGATTTGACAGCCTGAGGAAGGTTGGAACTTTTTCTGGACTCTGGTTATGGCTGTAGTAATCTGTATTCAACAAAGAATTTGAATTACAAAGCACGGATCTTGGGCTCTTTACAGTCAGATATCATTGTGTACCATTTGAAATGTGGTACATATTCGACAGTTGGCACCACAGTGACCCTGTAAAAAAATTGAATCGCGAAAGCTTACTTTTAGAGATAAGTAAATGCATACCCTGGTACGCAAATACGGAGTGGGTCCTGGGGGTCTAGACACCCACCCCTTTTCCTCAAAAAGGTAAAATTGCCCTTTTTCTTGAACAATCTTGAAACTTTCTATTGTATTTTTGCAAAGAAAACTTGCTTATTATCTCTGTTGCACGTGAAAGTAATGAAATCCTGAATTTTCTCGTGCAATTTTCTTGTTCCTATATCCGAAAAATACGATTTCCAGGTACATTCTCTGTAGAAAGCGCTTAGTGTGCCCTCTTTTGTTGATTAGACCATGCCCTAGAAAATCCCTAGTTGCGCGCCTGATACCGGTATAATACTTGTTCTTAACTTTTCAGTGCCCATGTAATATGTGATCTTGATTTATAGTAAACGATAGGGAGCCGAACTGATCTGATCTGAAGCAAAGGTAGAAAAATGTATAGGAGGGGCAGGAAATGAAGATTTCCTGACTACAATATTCGCTATTCTGGAAATACCTTCCTTTCAAAGTTAATACAAATTTAGAAGAAAAAACTACTGTATCATTTTTCTGATATTTCCACAGAGTGGTTTCTTGCCCCCTCTGATTCCCCTCGTTTAGCCACTTGATCTGATATGCTATGAGCTTTTCTTTTGGGTCTTGCTTTATACGTGAATGTGGAAAAGTTCAAATTGGCAATGCATTTTATGGTGCCATAAGACGGTTGGCTAAGGCATGCTTCCTTAGTCGATTTTCGCTTCGGAAAGAAGGCTTGCACGGAAAGACGTAGATATCTGTTTAAAATTAAGCAGGTCATTAGGTTTTTTGTAAAATGAATGGCTGTTTGGGCCAATAGTCATTCGCAGTGTTTTTGTCCGGCACCTTGAAACGGGGCTATTAGATTTTCGCCTTCTGTAATTCGTTTATTCTGGGGTCTCCAATTGAAATAACCTTTTCCTTAATTTGAATTCAAGCACTTTCCAACCCCCTGAAAGTTATTTTCCTTGACAAAGATCTTCCTATGTTCTTGTTTTGTTTCGGTTTGCTTGTTTCCTTGTTTATCCTTTGTTTTCTTTGCAGGCTGGTATTTGTTCAGTAATAATAAGCTATTGATATGATCATTCTGTTGGCCTGAAACGTCCAATCCCCTACTGTTAGAGCCCCAAATTGTTGAATTTTTATGAAGCTCTTTTGATCTGGTACCCTTCCAATCGGGTCCTTGTCGTACTTTCGGTGTAAAGCGGTTCCACCAGGTTGCAATGTGTCGCAGATTGTCGTAGAATGCGATCAAATGTCAAAGAC
This sequence comes from Mastigias papua, assembly GCA_964019165.1. NCBI lineage: Eukaryota > Metazoa > Cnidaria > Scyphozoa > Rhizostomeae > Mastigiidae > Mastigias > Mastigias papua. The sequence continues at coordinate 9,780,444 of OZ025268.1, read as the reverse complement.
TATGGAGTGTTTTTAACTTCATCTCTTCCCCACATATCAAAAATTTTAGTGTTTATTGATAACCAATTTGCACAGTGCTAAAATGATTTTGTGTAGTCATGAACAATAAATGTGTGTAGTGATAAAATCACTTAGCCCCTAAGGAGTGTATTCAAGTTACCTTTGTAGTAATGTTGCTCTGGTTGCAATAGCGATTTTAATAACGATTATAGACCAATGTTCATTCAAGGAACATTATCAAAAAACAGGTCTTGCTCACATTAAAAAGGAAAACAAAGGGCATGGTCAAGAAGTACTTCTTACGGCCACCCTAATATCTCCTATTTTTGGAGAGGCGTGTAGGGATAAATGTTCCTTATTATCAGGTACACACCTTTTATAAGGAACCTAGATCTAGGTCAAGTTCCAAATTTCCTTATTTTTGGACCTCCACTTGTCAATTTGTAGTACTAAAAGGTCCTTGACAGTTCCTTAATTTTCAGCGCACACTTAGTGGCATAAAAGGGTACAGACACATGTAAAACTTTGAAATCCTTAACTTTGCTTTTAATTTTGGCCTTAACGTAAGATAAGTGAAAAATGAAGGACTTAGCACAAGCACAGCAAACAATCTATGCGGGGTTTGGCTGCAAATTAATAGGACCAGCTTCCTTACTCTTGACTGTTTGCTGTTATAAAGATTTTTCAAATTGATAGTTTCTTAGGGACTTTTCCTTTAGTAGTATAAGTTCTAAAGTAAAATAAATGAAAAATGAAGGACTCAACACAAGCACAGGAAATAATTTTTGCGGGGTTTCGCTGCAAATGAATGGAAGCAGCTTCCTATTTCTTGATTGTTTGCTGTTATAAACATTTTTCAAATTTAAAAGTTCCTTAGGGAATTTTCCTTTAGTAGTATAAGTTTGTTTAAATATTTCGACATTCTACATGTAGGTTCCTAATAAAGTGGTTCCCTATAAAATAGCGTGTATCAAGTATTTGTTGGGTATGCCAGCATGCTTTTCCAGTACATAGTGCTGCTCCGTTTATCAAAGATCACCACTGCTTTTTCCTCTGGAATACATGTCTACACAAGACTTATAATCACGTAGTGGTTGCAGTTTGTCTAAAGGGCATTTTTATGATATGGGTTGGAATATGGAGTGAAATGACTTTATTTCACATTGGCAGTGCATTCGCTCTTATTGTACCTACCGTAGTCTTAATCCAAGTGGTAAACTTTGTACTCCTATGATCATATGGTTCTTATCTGGTTTCACATGAAAGATATTTTCAATTAAGTCAAAAAAGACATTTCTAGTGCCTTAAAGTCTCCCCATATCATAAGGCTATTTTGACTAGAATATTGGTATTGGTTCATTTTGCACTGGTCATTAAGTCTTGCTGAGAACAGACCTCGATCAGCTCTGGTTTGCAGCTTTGCCACAAAGTAGTAAGAAAGAGTGATTGAATGTCATATGGAACAATAACGAAGAACTGTATTGAATAGCAATGATAATGATCACCAGTAATGTGATTGGCATCATCCATGAATCAACTTTGGCACGTATGAAAGAACTTATCTGGATGTATCAAGATTGTGCACCGACATTGTCATAAGCTTGCTGTAGCCAGGAGTCAAGGAGTTTTAGAGAGAGGCAAAGTAAAATGATATGTCGAGAATACGTCTTAGTTATAGAGATTTTAGTTAGTACTTTCTAGCCTCACCCCCCCCTTTGAGGTTCTCTTTGACGATTTTCAAGAATTATTGCATTTCAATTTATCACGTCATTATCATCACTGTAATCATAGACACACACGTATAGCTATCGCCTAGCTTTGTATATGACGATTCACGAAAATTTAAACGTCTCTTATATCAACTACAAAAATTTTGGCCATACCAAAATTTCCAACAATGGTATTGACCAAATTGTCTTTGACTGAATGTCGAATACTATGAAAATTTATCACGGGGACGTTTTTTTCAGAGTAAAGAAGCTAATATATAATTTCAGAAATCAACATTTTGTACCCTTGCAATCTAGTCAGCACAAATAATGTCATTACCCTCAATCTAGTCATCATCATCATCCTCATCATCAACAACAGTATCATCATAATCAACATCATTATCATCATCATCACCATCATCATCATCATCACCTTCATCATCATCATCATCATCATCATCATCATCATCATCATCATCATCATCATCATCATCATCATCATCATCATCATCATCATCATCATCATCATCATCATCATCATCATCATCAGGCTATAGAAATTATCTTCGTAGGTCATATTGTGGCACGCTGGCCGTAGGTTCCCCACCCCTGCATTACAAGGTTTTCCCTTATAACCCATTTCAAACACACCTCATGCTAGATCCAGCAGGGCATCCCCCCAAGAGCACGAAATCAATGGGCCTAGATTTTAACCATCCTTCACAGTTCCAAATGGGTTCTGGTTTCCTTTCCAAAGCATTTTCGAAAGAGCGAATCTTTTTTTGTTTTGGGTCTGCATTCCGAGACTCCTTTCGAGTGGAAATCCGCTTCAATAAATTAAGCTAAGTTTCATTGTTGGGAGGGTCCATTAGCTTCCAAAATTCAGCTATATCGTTTGTCAAATTCAGTTTTAGCCATTTAATGGGGCGAGTGGCCGAGTGGTCGGAGCGTTTGGCTGCTGTGCGGAACATCGATAGTTCGAAACGAATCCACCCAGCCACCCAGCAGCAAATGAATACCGGGTGACAACACTGAGAAGTTGGAGGCAGCGAGGAAAGACACTGGCCACCTTACCTGACTATGCCGACGGTCCAGAATAAGTGTCCTCTCTAAGAGGCACACCTGTACATATGTAATCTTATATGGGAGCAGACCTTACGTTTAACAACTTCAGCCAATTGCTCGGTTTCATATCTTTTACTGATCATGAGTTGTTGCATCCTTTTAAGAAAAAGACCTATGAATAATCGTAATCGCACTTTTTGCCTGTCTTGGGATGCATCCGTGACTTCTTGCGCTTCTGAATTCCATCTCTTTTTTCTACAACGTAGACTTCCGATCGCCGTAATCTCCGAGTGCTTGCTTGAATTTCTTTTATGCATGCATTGCCACCTTTTCATTGCTCGAATTGCTATAATTTTGTCATTTGTTGTTGTTTTGCATTATTTGTATGTTGAGTACTCGAAGTAGACTTAACTCTTAATTCTAACGTCTAGCTAGTTTTTGGACAAGGTAGACAGAAGTTGTCTGCACCAGTGACAGTTATACAGACCATTAATCTCTTCTTGAAACCTGGTATGACATATTCAAAGGCAAGTAGTACTTTCCTTTTGCCAGGTACTCGCTTTCTATATGGAGGTGCTTCATAAGATATATATATGAAAGATGCCAGAATACTTAGGAGCAGAGCCGCTGAGAGGGGGACAGGGGGAGCAAATTGTTCCAGAACCTCAAGGTCTAGGGGCCTCATAACTCCTAATGCTTCAAGGTCGAGGGGGCCATATTAAGTAAGACTAACAGTAATTTTCTGGAGTTAATTCTCGGACCCTCAAATTTGTCTGTTCGCTTTGCTCGCAAGGGGTCTCATGTTTGCCTTTTGCCCCAGGGCCCCTGAAATCTCTCGGCGGCCCTGCTTAGGAGAAATTTAATTTCTAGTGTTGAATGAGAGCAAAAAATTGAGACTTACGGAGCCAAACTCGCCTGAATTGTGCGTAGCCCTTGCAGCAAGTGCTTTGCAGAAGGATTTCTGTTTTAACCTATTATGTCTACGGTAGGGTGCTTTTACCTTACATTTCCTCGCGTAACATGCAGTTCAAAACTTTTTTGTAGCGCTCTAAAGAATAGGCCTACTCTGTGCGTTTTTAATTAAACATCCATTCAGAAAGATTCCCCTTCAAAGTAATGTGTTGTATATACATTTGATTTCCCACACGCGTGGCAACGAAATATGCATTATTTCAATACTAATTTGTACCTGCCCGTCAGATGCAATGTTTTTTCGTACTTTTAGAATTAAGAATTGGTCCTCAGTACAGTACGTGCGATAATAATGCGCAGCGCCTGATATCTATACTATTGAATGTGTGGTGAGGGTTAAGGAACTACTCAGGAACTAAGTTCTATGAAATGGTCAAAAGAGACTTGAAGGTAAGGAATCTGAGAAATAGGCCTTGAGCTGGAGTTCGTAGAATGAAATGTGTGATTAATTGGGAGTGAAATGTAACAACACTTACACATCATAGAGCCCCTTAAATACACCAGACCTAGAAGTTCTCCATTGATTAATTGCTGTCAGAGGAGTAACAGCAGGAGGAGGCGGGAATGTTGCACCCTAGAAACATATTTGCATGCCAGTTCACTTCAAAAGGAATTTTTCATTCCCATGGTTGCCTAACATATGTAAAATTATCAATTTGAAGAGAAAATGAGCGGTCTTTTGTTGCACCAACCAGTTATTACTGCGGCAACATAGAAATAACGTAACCTGCACGTTTCCTATCCAGTCACACCTTTAAGCTCACTCGAATTATGCCCTTTTCTATCTATACTTGCTTTTCTTGCTCCATCTTTGATTGTTATGCTTCTTTAAATGGGGTTTTGTGAGCAGATTTTGCCAGAAATCCATGAAGCGGTCATATGAGAATTAGATGTAAGTAGCCTATGCATGCAGTTATTACGTGCGTTGGTAGAGTACAGTTGGTCACGTTATTATGTCTCGTGAGCCGAAATCCTTGAATTGGTCAAGTCAAAATGCTACAAAACACGGGCAATCTTTTGTCAATGGAAGTTGCAGAAATACCCCATTATCTTGCAGAGTGGTCAAATGTGGCAATTTTGACCATCCCCTGGCAATTTGACGGAATGATTTTTGACGTATATACGAAAATATGGTATAGATAAAAAGACTACAGCGGAGGATCCGGTGCTTGGGGAATAGGGGTCATGGCTCCCAAGCAATAAGAAGTCATAATAACTTTGCCATGCCCTTTTGAGTCAATTTATGCTTGTAGCCAAATGCCCTCTCTCATTGTTTGCTACTAGATACTGCACTGCAACGCTGCATCTAGAAGCAATAATTCAGCTTCCATCGAAAAGCTGAATGACTGAGAGCATTTCATTGAAATCCCCTCATCATATGCTTTTTCATTACAGGACTATGCAAATGTCTAATCGTTTGAAGGGGTGTGTGGACTCTTACCAGAAAAATTCGCAATTGTAATGCTGAGCAATAATTTCGACCGGCATGGCTTTCTCCGAACTAAATAACCATGAAGTTTAGATGTAGATTATGGACCAAATGTTATGTATAGCATACATAATATCTCAAAACCATTTGTAATTGACTACAACCATTACTAATTTATTTCTAATGGGAGCTATATTAAATTTACACACACACACACGCCATTTTCCTGAATTCTAATTTGCAACTGAAAGTTCTTCCTATCAATTTTCTGTCTAGAGGCCTAAGCCTAAGCAAAGGCTATTTTTGCAGACGATTGGTAATATACAGTAGGTGTTTTAAAGTACTTTTTGACGAGAAGCTATTAGAACACGAAGATATAAAATCATTCAGTCCCGATAGTGGGGTCTACTAAATTTTCGTTTAATGTAGAAACGATTATCTGTTGATGTATGTGTATAGAATAGCAGCATCCATAGTCAGTTCTTTTCTGAAAAAGGTAGCAGTGATATTGCTTTGAAGAAACTTATGGAATAAAATTATTTGTAAGTTCTAAAGGGTTTGCTTTCTTTGACGATGTCTGCAGGTTGCATGGAAATTTAGTAAATAAACATTGGCTTTATTTTCCTGCAAATTACATTCTCTTTTTTCATAAAACACATATAATTCTTTCCAAAGCTCGATGCTCGTAAGTTTTTTAATAGTTGCATTGTCAAATTTTCTTAGAACATTTCTTCTTTCAAGAATCATTGCTTGCAAATATTTGAGAAACTGCATGAAGCATACACCCTCTAAAAGGTTTGACTTAGCTACTTTTGAATGAATGCAACGAATGCTGTTTGTTAAAAAATGCATTAGAATTTGCTCGCTAAAGGAATGTGTGTTGTTGAGCACATATGGCAATTCTCATCTCAGTTTGAACATGGCCTAGCAGTGTTAATATTTTGTCGACAAATCAAAGTTCAGTACTCGTATAAGGTGAGTTCATATGAACAGAGAGCGTAACACATGTCATGTCACAACCGATCTGTAGGTGCAATCGGTTCTTGACAGATGAAAATAAAGGTAGCGTGGATGTTGCTCACCGTAGTGAATCCTCTGGAAAGTGAAATAGGACTTCAAGTGCTAATGTAAAAGCTCATTCTAGGGCTACCCTAGACAGTCCTGAGACGGTCGTTTATTTACTTGGCGTTGAGCAAAGTGGGATAATGAGGTCGTGATGGTATACTTTCATACACAGTCAGTTGGTGCGTATGAAGTCGATTTTGAGAAGTAAATGTCAAGGCGACCTAAGCAGGTGAGTCTAAGGGATATAAACTGACGAGTTGCATTTGTATATTACTCTAGTTCTGTTTGTTTTCATCTTCAAAGATTGGGGGAAAATAGCTAAGCTACAGCCAGGAATTGGCTTGTACGCCTGAAAATTGACGAAAGACAGTGTATGAAGGAACTTGTCATAAATAAACTTTCCGAGCGGTTATTGCCTTGTTTTTCCTCAAACCAATTTTTGCTGTTTTGCTCCAGTAACTTTGCGAATATTTAATGTTATTAAATTGATTGTTCGATGGGAAGCAGGAGAAATCGTACGCCATTATCATTGCATAATTAGCATGTGTCAAGTTGAATTGCGTGTGGCAATAGGGCGCATGGTTAAGTATTCGAAGCGAGTATATCCGAAAGAGCGCAGTATCATCTCATTGGCCTATGAACGCGATCGATAGAGCGTATTCAGCGGAGGTGAGTATCTACGGATAACAAACCGTTATGATACAAAGCAAATGTCAGGTACAGCGACTATTTGCAATTTGTATTTGACAGCTCGAAAGTTATATGCTGTCTTTGTTTTGACCGATTGAATGGCGTAGTTGTAGGCCGCTTTTATTTCGAGTTGATGTTGAACTTGTGCAGGTTTTGTTTGTGGTTGTCTTGATGGCGGCCATGTTTGGTTTCCTTTAGTTGAGATCAAATTTTGCATGTCATTTATCTTGTATATAACTTTCACATACTCAATCCATATCTGAAATTCACTTGACAGCATAATGCTAAACCAATGAGATCAATAACTGGCTTTACTTTTTGTCTTGGTATTCTCGGCGTGCATACTACAGTATTTTCTCAGACTTGTCTTCGATACCAATGCTGTACATCTGGCAATATGGACGACAAGGGTAAATGAAATACACTCTTAGGTGTTATGATTAAAATGACAGTCTACAGTGAAGAACATCCGTGGTGACTAATGAACCATTAACTTATGGGTATCATTCCATAGACAGATGATTACCTGTGGCAGAACTCCTCCACTTCCTCTTTTTCTCCAACTCCTCATCTACTACCGATTTCAAGATCCCCTGAGGTAACTACCGTCGGAGAAACATGAATGACAACGAGGGATAACATAGGAAATCAATTCTAAGGAAGCATTCTGCGTGCTGTTTGTCAGCCAAAGAGTAGGAAGTAAGAGACCAGTAAATTTTAGCTACCGACGGCAAAAGGATCATCGCTTTCACTTTAGCAAGCACTGTAAAGTAGGACACCCTTTCGAAACCTGAAACTAATCGATCAGGTGGGGAGCCAAGAGCGGTGTCTCTAGAAACCTATTTAGATTCGAGAAAACTTGAGAACTTAAGTTCAACCGGACAGTGCGAGTTTAATATATCGGAAGGGTGTAAATCAATCAGGCGAAAGACCATGTTTTATAATCATTAGTCTATTGGCTATGTTATAATCTACATAACATAGGTGCTTTATCCCAAGGGCTTCAAATACTTTGTACAGAATGAAAGAGACGCATGTTGTCCTTTTATAAAAAGGTAAAATGGAAGCACTAGGCCTGTGAACATTTAACTTTGATTTTTGCCCAGACCCAGAATGTCATGTGCGTATGCTTGTGTATATTATTAGAAAACAGCTCTTTTGACAATCGGAATTTAGTTGTCATTTGGTATCAATTAGAGGCACCCAGATTCTCATTGAATGCGCTGCGATGCATCTTTGAAAAATGCTCTCTCTGCTCTAATTTTCAGTAGGTTGTTATAGCGGGGGTTTTCCCAGTTTTGCTTAGAAATGCTTCCCACGGTTGTATTTAGTTTCTGCTGGTGTTTATTGGCCCTCAACAACTTTTACTCCATGAAATCATGAAAGGCTTCCCAGTTTCATCTAGAAAGTGGAGGATTTTGCGGTTGCAAAAGGTTTCAGGATCTCGTTTTGGTAGCCTTGGTGTGCAGTTCGTGCCTATGCGAGTTGGCGATTAGCACCGTAGTAAAGTGTTTGTTAGTTTAGTGAAAATATTCGTCTCGTTTGTATACAGAATTACTGGACTTTTTCTGAAACTTGTGCCATTCGACATTTCAACCCCGTGACAGATTTCGTTACAAAACCTGATAAACAGTTTTTGTGAGAATAACTAATTTTTTGCCCTACCTCAATAGTCCCGAATTTTTTATTTTAGCCTAAGAATATTCTTAAATTCCTATTCTTTAATTTTAGCGATTTTGAGGATTAATACTAGTATTGACTGTCACTCCCCGAAGCCCGAAGAGTTCTTGCATCGCATCATAGCATACTGTACAGTATAGCTTCATCAGAAAGTTCTACATTTAATAAGTCAGCCGCATTCCCTATGTATATAACTAAAACGTAGAGAAATTCAACTATATACTCTCTTTTATTGTACATGCTTCGATTCATTATATTCATCATTGTTATACTTACAATGATACGGTATATATGCTCAGTAAAATCTCAATAGAACTGCTACTTTTATAGGTCGTGGCTCCTGTCAAAGGGTAGTCATCGGCTTTTCAAATGTACTACTATTTGTTTGGCGTTAAATTTTAATGCTAAGAGTCTGTCTTATCTTATGCCTTTTCATTATTTCACATTTGAGTATCTAATGTTGAACTTTGTAGATCTTGGCAGTAACTTGTTGCATAAGCAGAATACGTAGATTTCACGATAAATTTGCCCCACAACCTTTTGCGCTTTTTCACAGCCTTATGTGACCTGTAAATTCAAAATTGATTCTTAGGACTCGTCCTCTTGTCTTGCCAGTTATTCTTTATTTCTTTTCATTATTATTACCTGTTAAACACATTTTTGTTGTCGCTATGTGTCCTCAAGTTTTTTTCTGGTAGACTACTCCATTTTGCATGCATATGGCATAAATGACTTTCAACAACGGCGTGAGAAAGGGCGTATATTTTTGATTGAAAAAGTATTTTTCTGTGTATTCATGGTGGCAAAAATCCTCCACAGATTTTTCGATTTACTGTACAGATGTAAATAGTAGGGCGAAGTCTGGTACCACATGAATGCTTCTTATCTATATCGGATTGCTCTGTCATTGATTTGTGTTTTGTGCATCTGAAGAAGAAACCCGGCGTTTTAAATATTTATTTAATCTGGTAAAATCATCGGCCAGCAGTGAGTGTGTTATATAATGCATGTTTTGCTGTTCTGCAGTAGTCCTGATCGTGACCATATTTTCCTTTTTTTCAACAGCTTATATCAAATAGTGTACCTGAAACGTGGCTCTACCACGGCTGTAGCAGTCTTCTTTAGACAATATTATTGAGGAGACTGAATGCACATTTTACACTGCCCAGTGGATGTTAACTGAATCTTTCTATCCCTACATTGTCATATTTTTCAGATTTATTTGTTCTTGAGCTTTTTATTGTTCAGTATTATATTTTTCGTAAATCCTCGAATGGCCCCCCTCCAAATACTACCAATGTACCCTCGAAAGATTTTGTCCTTTAGATTGACTGACCAGTCCACCCCTGATTCCCTCGAACAAGGGTGGACTGGCCAGTCGATGTACTGGACAAAATCCCAGTACAAACTCTGTTTTTGGTGGTGAATTCATGGAAAATATTTTGAAAACAGAGAATTAAAAACTGAACTCGCTTTTAAGATGTACATACCAATGGTTTTGCTCTATGCGGTTTTGATCATATGATGAAAGAGAGATTCAGAATATATTTTAAAAGCAGAGATTCAGAAACTGAACTCGTTTGTAAGATGCATATGTCAACGGGTATTACCATATGCGGTTTTGATCATATGTTGAAAGAGCTTCATGACATAAGCTTATGGTGTGCAGGCATAATTTAGTTGGTACAGTGATAAACTTTACTGGAGATTGCCCCAAATGTGAAGGATCAAAGGAAACGTCCCAGGAACCTGGTCGAGATTTGCCTTGCTATTGCTATAGTTAGTTTGAGCATTCTAATATTTTTCTCGTTAAATGCGAGAAGGTTAAATTTTTATCCACCCATTGGCTTTAGCATCAAATTAAGTACACTTAGTGAACTGAAGCGAAATGTTTTTCTGAGCAGCTTCAAAGCTGAAGAGATCACAGCGTAGTTGCTCGAGAAGCTTTACTTTTTGAATTAGAGTTGTGATCATCCAAGTGCTCTTAGAGGAATTGCTGTTACACATGGCCTTGTTACTTTTGTCTTTACACTTCCTGTCTTTGCTCTTAGACTGGAGAGCGATTTTATGGCTATCATAGTTAGAGGACAGTTGCTCTCCTCCTACCAAACTTTACACTCGGAGCTATTAACTTTCTCCATAGCTACCGTTTCTTGTAAAATTTTGCTTGTGAAATGAGGACCATATAGGTGAAGCACGGGATTCAAATCAAAGGGTGAAAGAAAGTATCCTAGCTCATGCGTATTTGTTCTGACTTCATTAAGTGTTTATTAGGGGTACGTTCAGTTTGTGGACGGTACAATATATATTCTGAACACAAACACAAAGACACGTTTCAGCATTTAGAATGCATGTCGATTTTGCGTTTTACATTTAATAAAGTTTTACATGTATGAATGCTACCCAGTTGTTTTCAGATGACTCTTCTGATTTTTTCAGATTCAAGTCACACAAATACACCATGCAATACGTTAGACCAATAAAGGAGCTCAATGCCCATCTAATTTGTATCCTCTGCGGCGGGTATTTGATCGATGCAACTACATTGATAGAGTGTTCCCATTCATGTAAGTTATCTTCTCTGATATACGAAGATCGACAGTATTAATTGTGAACGTATTTTTATCAATTTTATTTCACATTGTATGTTACTACCCAGGCCCGTAGATATCTCGTAGACATCTGAGGTGACTTGGGAGGCATGGTTGTCAAATAATCGGGAGTCAAGGGATGGGGCAATGAAGAAAGGGCACTGGGGGTGAAGCCCTCGGGAAAGTGTGTTGTGCAGCGCCTTTTAGGTAGTACGGAAACACACCTCTTGAATGTATATTTACGCACATGCAAAATAGGAGTTTGCTGATGAAATCACTGCCCAGAAATATTGCCGAAGGCTTTTGCAAAAGCACGGGAGTGTGCGATACCCCCATAGCCCTACTTTAGCACGCCCCTCAGCATGTCCAGGCTCCGCCTCTACTAGCATTCAACTAGCATCGCTTTGGTGACCATTTAGCGATGAGATTTATAGTTAAGTTTACATCAACATCACTTTCGTTGTTATTAGGAAGTGTTTTACTTGCGTTCGAAGCAATGTACAATTAAGAAGCTTTAGCGGTATAACCAAGGTGCTATTTGACTGTGTTTATGAACTCGTTTTATGCATTTCTGTCAGATCAAGCTGCACATATCCATCATGTTACGAGTTATAGCAGGAAGTTAGAAGGTCGCCAAATACATTTCAGCGAATTACTGGGTAGGGGGCATTGCTTTACCATCACTACCTACGGGTTCGCTACTGTCTGATGATGGCAGTGAGATCTGTCTTGTGCGAAAGTATCTCTGAGAAGTGCGGAGCAATGTCGAAAAGAATGCCTTCAATTTTTTTTTCAGAGTCTCATACCAATTTGTTTTTTCATGAGACCTGCCAATTCGTACTGTAAATCTTACTTTTTATTGGCAACTGCTTTGCTGCTTGACCTGCTGAAGGTTGTCAAGTAGTTTGGTTGAATTTTTTGGTACAGCTTGACTAGAAAGACCTATATTTATTTAAAGCTGCTCTGGAAAGGTTAGATTTAGATATCGTATTATTGTCTCAAGAATTAGGTTTATGTAGTTTCGAGAAAAGGCAGTTGAATATTACTGGTAGTTCATGGGACGAAAATGCGAAAGAAAGCGCGTGGTGAATCCTTATATGCTGTCATGCAGACCGACACGACGTTTGGTCTTCATTTGGAAATGCCGTGTAATGCTCGCTAGACATTTGCTTTCGTTTTGAGTCGACTTTGGAATTGAGGCTTGAGCTATGACTGTACTCTTCATACTTTAGTACCCGTTTCAGCTCCCTCTATATCTCAGTCTTGTTAGTTTCCTTACTTAAGTCCCACCACCAAAAATATTGCTCCATTGCCCCTGCTCTTAGAGTTTTTCCAAATAAAGTTGATCCGCTATCAACACCAAGTGAATATGATTTCATTTAGAAGTAGTTCATTTTCTCAAGCAAGTAAAAAATTCCTTAACTGCTTTGAGTGGAATGTGACAGGTAAGAATCAGACCCTAAAAAAATAAAGCTCAAAGCAAGAATTTGAAAAATAAATCTAACTGGATGAATGAATTTTCTGGTGATCTGGTTCCAATTATTTGTGAGGATTAATCTATATGCCATGAGATGATGGCCATTGTGAATTGCAAACAAATTAGATTACTGAGGTGTACTATAAGGCACTGAACAGTTGTAGAAGAGATTTAAATCTCAATGGGGTACAACTTGTGACTTGTCTTAAAATAAGTTGAAAATGAAAGTCAATATCCCAACAGCCATATGCACAAAAGCTTTGATTTTGAAGTATACTAGTTCATGTTATTGAAAAACAAAGATATAGGAAGCAGTTTTGGAAACTTTGCCTTCAAAGTAGAGGATTTGAAGCAAAGGCAAGCAGTTAATTAACCTGAAGGAAGGATGGAGAAGCTGCCTATTATGTTACTAAAGGATTGTAAATGTAACTGATGGGGACAAAGTCACCCTAGAACAGTGTCAAGAAACAATAACCAGTTAGCATACTCAAGGGTGACAATAGGCTGGCAAGACTGTGCAAAGAATGCAATGCAAAGGCAGATAGAATGACAGGTTGGGAGCTGTAGCTGATGATTGGCATTGAAAATAGTAAATACAGCATGGGTTGTAGTGCCATATGTCTTTGAACAAATGCAGCTATCATGCCATTGAAATGGGTTATGGAAAACCACAGTGGTGGATTCTGTAAAACCATAGTACACAAATACCTTGGTTTTCAATTGGACCTAGAGTGATTCAAATAGATGAGGTTATGGAAGTTAGAACACATTGAATATACAAGAATTTGCAGTTACTTTTAATATGAAATATTCTTTGGGAAGTTTCAGATGTTATGGATTTGATATTGCTTTATTGTAACTAATCATAGGTCTTTGATGCATGGTTAGTATCATAGTATTTATACAAAGAAGTAATAGATTTCAAACTTTAGGAATTCAAAAATTTGTTTCAGTGCATTATGTAAATGGAATAAGAGTTTATGAAAGATATGACAGCTTTTAGTTGATTGTAGTATGGGTAAGAGAGAATGGAGAGTAGCCAAAGTTCTATCATAGAAGGGAGAATGGAGATGGGAGAACTCACCAAATTTGTCAAGGGAGGTGGGGGAAGTTGCTTCTAAGGGGATTTTGAGCCTTGTTTTGCCTCAATGTTGTAAGGACATTTGATGCATTTCTTGATGTGCATCAAATATGCTTGCAGTAAATAAAACCATAACTATACAATTGCTTTGCAATCTTTTAGTAGGCTTCCTCTTTACACAAGAACAAATTCAGTTCAAAATTAATAACTTCACTTGTTGGTGCCAACTGTGCTTGACTGACTTGGACTGGCATGCAGTCTTCCATTTGAAGCATGAGTCTTACATGCCATCAGCTATAATCCTTTTGCTTTGCTGCATCCATGTTAACAGTTCAAAATCATGTTGCAAATGTGAAAGTGTGACAAAGGCTAATACTTGTCAAAGTTGATTTATCACAATCATATTTTCTGAGATGTTTCATTTATCTGCCACTATCCTGGATCTGGTAGGCCTGTAGGTAAAATTCCTCTGTCCCACAGAAGGGATTTGCATTTTTGATAGCAGCCAATAGCTGTGTACAAAAAAGAATGCATGATCACCTGTAAGCACCAAAGAAGTATCCATACTAATGATTTTCTGTGGACTTTTTGGTATTATTTCACTGTTTTATTCAGCTGAAAATAATCTGGACTGGAAGATGATGGAATTATGGTTGCTGTCAGGCATCAAAATGTAAATTTGGCTTCTGTATAGACACTGTGATTTTTGATTCAAATCCTTTAATGTTTGGTGTTATGTCTCTTATTGCTGACATCAGGAAGATATTTAATTGGTAAATGATAACCCTCAATATCACAAAGACAGCTAAAGTTCTTTCAATGATCTTTCAGTGATATCATGCATTGTCTGAAACGTCAGAGGTCCATAGGCCTTCATTACAGTTATCTATCAAATTCTTCCCTATCAACAACACAAAGTATATCTTCTCCAACGCCAGCCATTCTTTGAATTGTAGTGAAGAAGCAAAGGTATATCAAAAAGGCGTCAGCTTGTTAGAAGCCGTAAATGACGGTATTCTAGTTACAACAATTATTGGAAAGTCTACCTCGGAAGAATTTTCAGTGACAGGTAGTGTTACACAAGGTTGCTTTCTTGTGCCGACATTGTTCTTCTTACTTCAGACTGCAGTGCTGGAGCACATTTTAAGAACATCAAAGGCGATATCTACATGTAGGCTTCGCATCATGTATAGTATATAGCTTTTTAAGGTTTTTTATCTCAGGAAAAATGATGTGTACCAAAAGGTATCTTTTGAGAGATTTTCCGTTTGCTCGTGAAGTTACTCTGGTAATACATAGTTGATTAGATGTGTAGATAATAGTTCTATCAGACAGCGATATTACTCCACTTGCACGGGAAATCGTATTAGTAAATCAAGAGTTATTTCTCGGTATCATGGAAATACAGTAGGAATTGGCAGGTGTCCCAAGAACTACTTTGGAGAAACTGCAGGGGTCCTGTGCAATTAACCAGCTTTCTGGTGTTGATCTTTAAGACAGTAGTTTTCAACTATTCTCGAACCGCGACCCTTTGCGCAACCCTTTATGGCAAGATGACCTCTGTCACGCTGTCCGAGCAAGATCGTTGAAAATAGGTACGTGTCAAAGTTGCAGGACTCAAATACAACTTTGGTAGTTTGGCAAGGCTATTGTGTTCAACCCGTTTATTAGATTAATTTTCTTTCATCATGTCACTTGAAGTGAGTTATAACGAGAATGTATATTACAGACTACAGCAAATGGGCGAAACTTGCACTGTAAAATGCTTTTAGTTTTAACCGAATTATTGAAATAGGCTGCCATGTTGTGTACAAGCTGAGTGCGGGAACGAGAAAGCCATTGCTGACCAGGCTATAGGGACGATCGTCTCTTTGAATGCACCTTCTGTGACTGAGTCATTTTTCAGGCCAATGAATTCTTCTGGAGACGTATCATCGGCATTGAACATGTCTTCAACGTCGTTCACAGACACCAGATACCAATATCTGGTTAAGGCCAGAACCCTTCTTTTGATGTCAGGGAATATTCTTGTAGCTTGCTGCGCAGAGATTATAAGTTGCCCTCAGTCTGTGATTTGATATTTTCATCAAGACACATATCTTTAGTTTTGTTTACTGAGATCTATTTGTTCAAAATTTTTCCATCACTTCTTCACATAAAATGCGAAGAAGTCTCAAAGAGCTGTACGCCTTAAACCTATTCAAAGCACTTGAAAACCAAACTCAATAAGTCTCTCATTGCAGCTGGGTAAATAACCATGACTTTTTAAACATTTTTGCCCTTGATAGGAAGTTCTTTAAGATACAAAATAGCCTAGCAGGTTATAGCACAAAAGTGGCTATATCTATATGAAGCAATGTTTTTCCTAGAGACACTCTCATCTTTAGTAAGACAACATAGTTAGGAATAATTTCGTATTAGGTAGCGGTGGAACAAGATAGTGAAGATAAACTTTCATCTGGCTGGAGAGGAAAGTACTATATTTTGGTTCCATATAGTACTTTCTCCTCCTACCAAACGAAAGTTTCTTCACTATCATGTTCCACCGCTGCCTGATACGAAATAAAGGTGAGAGTATCTCTAGGTTTTGTACAGATTTGTGAACCGGTATTTGTCTTGCAATCAAGGAAAATCTTGCACACCATCCTAGTAATGATACAGTACCCGGGAACTCCCTTTAGACAAACGTGCAAGATTAGGCAACACGATGTGCCCGGGCAAATTTACCATTCCATTCATGTCGATTTAATGGAAATATCAAAGCATGCCACACATAGTAAAAACTCCTACTACCGGAAAAAGTGACTACCGGCTCGTTTGTATAGATATGAACTAGCCCGTTTACTCGGTCTGACTCCCCTAGGCAAGATCTTAGTAAACCATTTCTTGCATTGTTAACCAGGCATCCAATTATATGGAATGAAAGTCAGCCGGTCAGGCGGAATCATAAGGAGATTGTTTTTCTTAATGTTTACAAACCGAATGTAAATCAGTTGCACTGTTGGTGAATTAAGCAACAATGTTGGTCAACTTGTACGGTATGAAGTTATTTAGAATGACAGTTGGCTCAGATACAGCCAGGGGTTGATCTAAGTGAGAATTTCAGTTTCAGTTGAAAATTGAGTTTTTGAGATATTCTCCCGTTTCTGACTGCTGTCGTAAAAATTGGGTTCTTATTTTGCATGACAATGAAAGAAACTCATCTTAAACTTTTGTTTATCACACACCTTTCTTTTGGTTTGCATGCTCTTTTCCTATACCATGAAAAAGCAGTAAATATTTATACCTATAATAGCCCTTAGATATTGCATCACATTCGCCTCCATTGACAACTGTTGTTTCATGGCCATATGCATTGGTTTTACACAACCATGTGATAGTTGACTTAGCCCTCCTGCACATACTTTTAATTCGTTTTTAGAATCTATAATCAATAACCAACATTTGCGTGGTATTGCATAATTTGATATTAAAATAATATCATGCGTTTCTTTAGTTTGCAAAAGCTGCATTGTACAGTATTTAGAGACGTCATTCAATTGCCCGGTGTGTGAAACAGAAGTACACAAAACAAAACCATTGGCTAATATAAGGTACGTAGCGTTTGAGCATTTTCAACACAAGCGCTAAGGTATTTAATCAAATAGAGATCAAAAGGGTATCAAGAGCAATGCTGGAACAAAGACAGAGTGGATAGATGCTCCTTTTTGATAAGGGGCCTAAGGTTGGAGTAGGAGAGTTTCTTCAAACTTTATTTTGTAAGCTTGGGCCGGACTGAACTTCCAGTGCGATATAAATGCTGGAAAGTATATATAATTTTCCCACCGAATTATTTCAAATATTACTCGTTGAGCAGAAAATATATTTTCTAGCATTACCTAAATTGTCTACCTCAAAAATGATAATATTTTACGCTAACGATTAGTGCAATATTTATGTAGTTTGCTAGCTTAGTAAGTTATTGGTACCAGGGGAAGGATGGCAAAAGTCTGAAAAATGCAAGTTATAGTATCTTTGGCTATACTGTGTCACAGTTGCAACCATCACCTGGGAGTATGGGCTATTGGGAGCGATGAACTTCACTCGAAGAGATAGAGAAATGAATTTCCTAAATTCCTTGCTCTGTTTTTCGTTCTCTGTTTTGTTAATCGAACTTTCATCTGCCACGTATACTTCAATGGTACTGGTAGTTTTTAGATCATCCTGTTTTCTTTCCCATGGTTTCAACTTCTTGGTGGGAAACTTAGTTTGTAGTAAGTGGCATATTTGCAGCATGCCGATGTTTTCTTATTAAGGAGTAGTAAAATGACACAGAAATTTGCCTAAGTGTGTTGTGAGAAGCATTTATTGATCAATATAAATCTACATTGTTTGATTCGTCAAATGAGTTAGGAGAAAATGGATGTGATCTCAATTCTTTACCAATCGAGATTTGACGACTTTCCTCGTTTATAGATCTGACCCCACCTTGCAAGAGCTGATCTATAAACTAGTTCCAGAGCTGTACCGCAGTAAGTATTTCTACGAATAAAGTTCCTCACTAGACAACAATGTATGCATGCTTGTATGTATATGTATGTTTATAATGAGTTGAATTTTACGTTATTAAGGGATCAGTCATTTATTACTCTTGGTATCGGGGCAGACTAGAATCTACAAAATGGTCAGTAGTTTTATACCCCTTCAATTTTTGCCCAAAACGTTTCATACCTTATTGAGAATTAAGTAATAAGTTTCACACCCCAGTTGCTATCTACCCTGTAAGGATTTCAGGGTAGATTTCTTCACTGCTACTTTTAAAGTAGCAATTGCTACTTTCACCTACTTCAAAAGATCACACATAGAAAATGTGTTCTGCAAAATTATTTGCTGGGAAGTATTGCAAGAATAGCCTTTGTACAAAATATTGCAAATATCATTATTTGTTGGATTTCTGTGCATAGGGCATTGAAAAATTTTCATGAAAAGTTGATTTATTCTTGAAACTTCATTTGAACTTACATCTGTGATGTCTGCTAATAAGAGCACTACAATAGCACAGTATACCACAGAAAATTTACATCAGAGAAAAAATGGCTATTGGAGAAACTCTGACAAATAGATACATATAAATAGAGTGATCACTAGACTTCTGCAAATCATTAAGCTGATTTCCTTCAGATTTTGTCTTTAAAGGATTTCATACCTAAAAAATATTCTACGCAAAGTTTCATACCCCCATGTGTCCTGAGCAAAGTCTTCATACCCTCCCCAATTCTAGCTCGCCTCGGTACCCAGAGTTATAAATGACTGACCCCTAAGTGGTATGTTTATATGCATGTATACATACATGTATGCACAAACTGTCTTTAAGTTGAGTATTTTATGCAATAAGAAAATTCTCAAGGCTTAAATGAACACGATGGAATAGAATGAACATATTTATAGGGCAAGCAATTTCACTTTACTTAACGGAATCCTTTTATTTCAAGCTATGTTTTGACCATTTATATTGTCTGTAGCTCTCACACTTAATACCCATAAAGTGGGAAAACTACGTTTCTACGGTGATGGAAAGTAGGGTGCTTTTTTATTGTCATACGAATTTCAACTAGTTTGAACTCGTTGTTACTTTAATTGTATTCTTGTTCTTTTTGTAATAGGTATGGTATTTTTTTTCTGTATTATCATGTTCACCCTCTTTCCATAATATCACGTTTCGGTCATTATTATGAACTTTGCAATTGTTTCTACAAATATTTCCTACGGTTTTACGTCTGTCTTGACTAGGAGAAAAAAGAGCGAGGCAAATTCACGAGCTAAATCGTGAAAAGGAGCGATGGAGTAAGTACCAGTAGTTTAATAGTGAAAACTTGAATATCCTGACTATTATGACTTGAACGTAAGTTCTTCAGTATATTTTGAATGAGGATCTATCGCATTAGTGACAGTTCTTTGTATCAGGGGGAAGTACTCACTTTTTTCTATATGGCTTTCCATGTCAGCAAGTTTTTTGCTGACCCCTAAATATCACCACTTGTAAGGAACTCCAAATATTTAGTCTCTAAATTTAGATACCTATAATTGTATTTCATATTTTAAACCGTGCATCTTCAAGTTTAGTCTATTGGTATAAAATTAGTAAAGTTCCATTTTGCCAGCCCCAAATAGTGAATGTTGTCGATTTGCTGTTTACACGGCCCCAGCATGGAAAGGTAGGGAGTACTCTCTAGGATTTATATGTGAGTTCCAAGGCCCTATCTTTCAGTAGGAGTAGCTATACATAGGAACGTATACACTTCAAAGATAATAGTTTCGTTAATTATATATTATGTGAAGAAGAGCTCTAAGGGCTTGTCAACAAATAGACTTAAACAAGTCGAAGATATATTATAAGTAAGATAACAAGAAGCTTCATTTTTGAGAAGAGATTTTTGCGAAAATAAAAGTAAAGAAGTCACATTTTCTTTACAATTACCTATTCGACTGCACTAACAAGTGGTAATCATCTAGTTTCATTTTCGAGGAAATGCCTTTATATCGAAGGTTATATCGAATTTTGTATCAAGGAAATTTCTCATTGGCTTCATTAGTTCAACATAGTTTTTACAGAGGTTCTATGGGGATGTATGGACATAGCTGTTGGGATTATCAGAAGCGTAAAAACAGATGTTTCCATGTTGCAAAAAGAAAAATCCTTGCTCTGTTCAGTTCACATATGATGTTTTGCTTGATCTAATTATATCTTGACTACTGCCTCGGGGCAACCAACATCAGTTATATTCAACAGTATTTTGACTGTTTATGGTAGAACTATTCAAAGTTAGCAGGCTTTATAAGAGTTTATAAGCTTCATATTTTGGCAAAGTATGGATTGAATAGCCCGATTGGCACTGATCATCGTAGTCCGTTTTTGAGATGTGGCTACATGTGATCATAGTTCGGAGATCCTAATGCTGTGTCGTGATTGAAATTGTGTTTAAACGCAAATTATCAGCGGATTTAACCATGCTTTCGCTTCTGAAGCCGCGTTTAATCTTCGACTTTTCTGATTAACTGGTTGTACTCCTTGTAATCATTTTTGAAAAACTGGTAAGAGTTTTGCTTGAAATTCTCGTCTTCTATGCAGGGGGATCAAAACTTTACTTGCAATTTTATGGCTGCTATCCGTTGTTGGTCAACTTTTAGTGCATAATTCCATCCAGTGTTATCGTATATTTCGGGGATTTGATTTTATGGTATTCTACCTAGATCAACCAAGCGTGTCAACAGAAGCAGACCCAGTTATAGAAGATCACAACAGAATACTTGTTACCTTGTCCTATTTTAGGTATTATTTTTAATTTCATTCAAGCAATCATTGCTGAACAATCCAACTATATGGATATTCTTCAGCTACACTCTTTTTTATAAGAACCAGTAAAATTGAGGTTCTGGCTAGCTGTTCTTAATTTTTCCAAAATTTTGAGGCTGAATTGTTCTTAATTTGTTCTTAAATTATTGTGGTGTAGGCAATGTAGACATTAGACAGTATGCAAGAGAACATTTCATGTTTATAAAACAGGTGTTATTTTTAATAACATTAGCAGAAGACAAAGGATATACGTTCTTACAGATGTATAGTCCTTTCTTAAAGTCGTGGTACACTTATAACTTTGTACATACTAGGGACTTTGGCAAACATTGTTGAGCTTGAAAAGTTTTATATCAGTTGCAACATTTTTTATGATATTGCTTCAGCCTCAGCATGTTCTTAATTTGTTCTTAATTTTCAAATTTTGAGGCTCGTGTTCTTATGGAATTTTTCTTATAAAATGAATGAGTGTAGTAGAGATTGTGCAAATGTGTCATACGTTAGAAATGGATAAAGGAATCGTCTTCGAGGCTTTTTCAGGACACATATAATGACTATATACAGCTACAGAAACGCATATGCGTTTCTCTATTATTGAGAATACTGTGTCATTTCTGGTCTGCCCAGTAGGACCATTATCATATGTTTTCTCTGTGTGCCGCTCACTTTGAGTTATTTCCTCTTTCCTTTCGTGATAAATCGACCCGTTACAGAACTGTTCTATGTATGACCGAATAGTATCCATATGGTCCCCTATTGCCGAACTACTAAATTCCTTTTCATGTCACGTGGAACTAGTAACATCTCTATGTTTTTGAGATTATATGTCTCTTTGGCTTGAACAACAATCCATTTTATGATCTCGAAATTTTAGTGTTTTTCCAGCCATCTCAACTGGAACCGAATTTGTTTAGGTAGATTAGTCTTATTGTCCAGTCATTCCATTTTCCAATTTCCAAAGAATCATTCATTGTCTCTATAAGCAAAGTCATATTTTTTATGTTAGGAGGCGGAGATCGAGATCTTTCCGGACTGAAAAGGTAAGACTGAAAGTTTATGACTACCAGCCCCCAACTTTGCTGTATTGTAGGTATAATTTGCTTACATGAAATAGTCCCTGGAATAATGATGGTGGTGAATCTTAAACTATTCTTCTCTTTTGGTTCTAGGTGTTTTATTACGCGTAATCTGCATTAGGGTCATCTCATGTCAAGTCACCCAATGGTCCCATGTTGCCCATGTCAGATTTTCTAAAATTTTCAGTGTACACTGCTTCGATGGAGAAAAACAAAACCCTGATAATCTCAGTTCAAAGGAGCAATCCTGTTAAAAGCTATAGGCAATTGAAATTTAGCTGCTTTTGCGCGCAAAAGTTTCAGGATTTTTGTCATACTCAGTGACCCATAACGTCGTTGATGATCACACAAATGAGTTGAAATTTGGCATATATCCACTAGTTAGCCCACAGAAAACATATTTTTGGCCAATTGTAAATACTCTCTGATACAAATTGCACCAAGAATGTTAAAATGTGCCAGTTTAGGGGGGTAATATTTCATTTTAAGAAGTTCTAGTGCTAATACAAAAAGTAAAATAGAGTTTATATTTGACTTTTATGTTTCCTTGGTCTAGGTATAACAGATTTATCTTAAAAATGAATATTATAAAGCAACATAACGTATCAAAAATTGAATTTTCCCGATTCCTACTTTTAAAATTTCGAGAAATATCAACAATTTGTAGGTCCAGAAGGTTGCGTAAACAGTTGAAATAGATTATGAAACTTTGCAGGCTGAAGGATCTACTTATGGTCTGTTATTGTTGAAAACTAGAAGACCAGTACTGTCCTTATGTAGGCAAGGTTTTAGCTGAGGTGTACGAGACAGCCCTTCCTTCGATGCCGGTTAACTATTTAACTATCCTTTTTGAGACCAGTGATGACAACAGAGATCAACAGTAGCTTGCCATACAGTAAAACCTTATTGAAGAAATTGTTTATATGTTAAAAAAATGCAGGTGGCTGTACAATTTGTACCGAGGCTTTTTCCTCGCTTCATACTAAACTAGGCTGCTGTTCAAGGTCAGCTATGCAGAAAGTCTTCTGGTGATCTGTAAAGGAATAAAGGAAATAGTTGTGCAAAGCTTCATAACTTGAAAGATGGAATTGATATGGTCTCAACGTTTGGTTTGACTGCATGATTAGTGTTTTGACTGAACATATTAGCATTAAATGCCAGTGAAGACTTTTCGAATCGTCCTCTTGTTCTGCAGCTTAAGTGTTGATCACAGTCAATATTAAGTACCCTACCAAGATAGTGTTCAACTCTGTCCATACTTTACTGCATACTCTTCACTACGGGGAAGAAGGGCGGGACACTTAAATATTTTCCGAAAGCTTTCCCATCTTATAGGATTTCTTAGACCAGCCCTTCATTGATTTTTCTACGCTTGAATTGGGGTAAGATTTCTCTCGCCAAGACGATCCTGTTCACAGCATTAGGACTCTTTACTACAAGATACTAGCGTTCTCTTTTGTCTATCAAATATATAAATCTATAATTTTGAAGTCATGTGAATGGTTTTTGAAACTAGATTGTTGCAGTAACATTGGACTAGACAGTCCAGACCTTCCCAGTTCCATACGCATATTTGCAAATTTCTCACCATTGTTTACTTCATCCGTTGAAAAATGCTCTCCCCTGTTTGAGAATCCCCATTTATTCGGCACTGAAAAGTACAGCTACATAGTGAAGGAAAGTTACTGTTATTGAAGGAAAGAAAATGCTCTTCGAGAAGACAATATGGAGATAAATTTACAACATGTTCTTGAATAATCTGTATTTCACATTGCCGCAATGTTGTAGAAAATTATTCAATTGTTCGAGAAATATCAAAAGTAGACAAGTACCATTCACTTGAAACTGGGAAGCATTTTTTTAAAACAAATAGAACTCTTTCATCTCTAGTAGCTGACTAGCTAATGTGTAAGATAATGTAATGTCAGCTGGTCAAAGGACAAAGTGTATAAAATTGTTATGTATACTCAGATAATAAAGTTTTGCAGAAATACAGTAATACTACTGTTTGCCAATTCTTTAACATAATGAAAAAATCTACTTCTTCAATAAAGTTTCACTGTATGACAAGCTGCTGTTGTGACAACAGATCTCAAAAAAGATAAGTAAACGGCCTCGAAGGGTTGTTTGGTACAACCGAAGTACAGCAAATAATGCGCCTCTGTTAAAACCTTGCTCTGCCTACGTAAGGACAGTACTGGTCTTCTAATTTTCAGCAGTGTGTCTTAAAATGTAAAATCACCCCCCTAAAACTGGCACATTTTAGCACTTTTGGCGCAATTTTTTTCAGAGAATATGGACAATTGGCCAAAAATAATGCTTTAAGTGGATTTTGTGGGTAAAAAAGTGCATATATGCAAAATTCCAACTCATTTCTGTTATCACCAATGAAGATATGGATCACTGAAAATGAAAAAAACATCTTACTTCTTTTGGGTGCAAAGAAGCTAAATTTCAATTGCCGACAACTTTTGATAGGATTACTCATTTGAACTGAAATCTCAGAATTTTGTTTTCTCCTTGGAGGCAGTATATACTGAAAATTTTGGGGAAGTCCGAAATCGGTCACATGGGAACTTTTAAAAAATAATTAGGCGATTTCGTATGGAATGGCCCATTAGGAAGTTTCGTTTTCCAGACCTGGCATGTGAAAGGCAGCGGGTATTGTTATATGAGTGTTGTCATGAGAATTTATCTGAATCTGGAATTTAATTTGCATTCCCATCAAATGATACAGCTGTTCTGTGACTTCCATGTTCCCTGCCAGTCTATTTGTACAATACTGTTAGCAATTCTAGGAATTGTTAATGATATCTGGCAGATGTTACTTTGTCATGCGTCTCGTAAATTGTTCCGGAATGCTACGATATTATCATGCAAAAGAGAGGCTTTCATCACCAATGATTTACCAAGCCTCATTGCATCTTCAAGGAATTCTTCACTGCAGCAACAGTAACATTCTTTGTACGAGCAACCACTGCATTGTCTTATTCCTTTTTAGACCACTAGTCTTTTTCCAACGAGATACCTTTGCTGTCCATTGACCCTCCCTGTCGGCATCCTAAAGAAGTTCATACTGCAGAAATTTGATCTACCTTTACATTGGGAGGTAGGTTCCAACTCAAATTTGACTCGGCTTAAAATATGAAGCATAGTTGCCATATATCTGAGAGCTCTGATCGAGTCTATTTGCTCCCAACCGATCAATGCGAAATAATCCAACATTTAGCTGTAATCCTGCATGATGATTCGTCAATTAGGTTGGGAAAAAATAGACCTGATCAGAGCTATAAAAAATTTGGTGGGTATGCTTCAATATATTAGTTATGGTTACTTTATTTAAGTTTCAGTGCAATAAAATTCTTACAAACTCTACAGTTGCATGAAAAAGACAACTGTTGGAAGAGAAGTAGAAGATTTTCTTGCAACAACAATTTTTTCAAGTTTATTATTCAAGCTCAGCCTGCCAGTAGGTGAATTTTACCTGATAATTTCTTCGCAGTATAGTATATTATGCCCATTTCAAACAGGTTGAAGTTTGGAGAACGGATGAGTCTCTTTTGGATCATATAACCTTAAGTGATATAGTAAGAATTTATGGAATATTTCGCGAGGTAGGAAGTGTTTTTGATGGCGTTTTCTCTTTTTATTACATATTTTCTTTGCTATTATTTTCTCTCTATTTCATTTCCTCTTTCCGAATAATTGTCGATATTTCTTTTTGTTGAGCTCATGAAGTCATTCCGTTGTTATATTACAAGTTCATATTTGCTTTGTTAATAAAGAAAGCAAATGATTTATGAAGGTATTTCTTCTTTCAATTCAGAGACTGTCATATTTTGTTTTCATTTAATATACCCTCTTGGTTTTATAGAGGAAACCGTTAGAGATATCATTCAGTGTAACGCCAAGAGAGGAGGAGCCATCCAATTGTAGCAATGGAGTTAAGCTACCGAAGACCGTTCAGTTCGATTTGAGGGGAGAACAGAACACTCCTAGTACTATAGCTGCTAGAAATATACTAACTACTACACCTGATCCTTCAGATGATGAAGGAAGCAATGGTGAAAGCAAAGTGGGTCATAATAACGAAATGGAAATACATAAAGATGACAATGTTGTATTGAGTAATGAAATCTTATCAGAAAATGTTTCGGAGGTTCCTGTAAACAGTTAGTAAATGAATTTTCTAGGTGCTATTATAAATGTTTTGTTATATTTTTGAAGTAGTGAGAAAAATATAAAGCTAGGTTCATGCAATAAGTTAGGGAGGACAGACTGTGCTCGCTGAATTTGTGCTCTCGTGTAGACAGGCATAAACGGTTTTTGCCGTGTTAGCAAGATACGTGCAATGCATGTTGGGGGCAAAATACTATGTTGATTACCAGTTTACCATATGGACATTATGGGGAGATAAATAGTTAGGTATATTTTGCCAACAACGGGACTCAGCCGCTTCTAACTGTCAGCCTCAAAACATATTTACGCGGAAGCGAATTAGAGTACGAATGCTGTTTCTGGCCTTCTTTATGGATTATCTTGTTCAGGATTTACTTATCGATATGCAATGCCGTTATATAACTCTGGAACCCACTCACTTATCACTATTCAATATCAATACCCATATTTATATTTAAGTAGCGTAAATCCTCGAAATAGCCCCCATCGAATAAGCCCCTCCCTCGAATAACTCCCCATGCTAGAACTTCAAATTGTTAATAAGCCGCCCTCGAATAAGCCCCCGCCCTAGGTCATGATGAAGACTGTGATAAGGACTAATGCTTAAATTTAAACTGTTTTTGTAATAGTATGGAGAAAGGAGCTTTGGCAGTGAGCTCTTTATACAACATTTGTCAAATAATTTTATAAGCCCTCTCCTCGAATAAGCCCCCTCCAAAAAGTATCAAAAATAAATAAGCTCCCAGGGGGCTAATTCGAGGATTCACGGTGGTAAACACAAAATGTACGGTTTACATCTGGATAGACTTATTGAAGTAGTTCTAATATTTGATGTTCTATTACTTAGTATACTGATAATAAGCTAAAAGAATGATGTTCTGTATGCTATATCTTAGGTGTTAGGGAAATTTTTTAGTTTATAGTGCGATATAATGCCAGTTATTGTTCTTACGAGATTGTATTTCTAGGCAATCTTTGCTAAATTGTCATTAAACGTATCCAGCGAACCAACAAGAAGTTGTGTCATGTATTTTGACATACCGTGCTCTTAGATGGTTGCATTTTTCATCAAAATTTTCCTTTTCAATCAGTCTTTTACATCTTTTCGGTATTTAAAGTTAGTTCTTGGACTGCTATTCTGCTTATATTTGCGTTCTTTGATATGAAGTGTTGTAGTTCATGTTTGCCACTTGACAGGTTCATCGGCAAACACGCCATGGACTCTGGTCTCTGGGCTTGATCTCTCTACATGTTTCTATTTTCCCAATTTCTTATCACTTAAGTGCAATAATGCTTAGTAGCGTACCCAAGGGATTTTGCCAGAAACGTTATAAAATGGAGTGAGGGGGTTGACAAAGCCAATGCAAATAAAGTATTAGAGGAAAATGTATCAGATATGGCGTGCCTAAATATTTTCGAAGGCTTGGGGGGAGTGGTCCACAAGAATTTTTTCATGGCTACGCCTTAGACCCCCTCTCTCTTCGACTACAATGGTTACGCCTCTGATAGCGCCATTTCATTGCTGCAAACAGACATCCTTTATTGATTCAAAAACAGGGTTGAGCAACTTTTTCGTACGAAATAACATTATATAGTGAAGTATCAGCAGCAGAACAACTAAACTCTGTTTTCTAAATCCCTTAGCGATGGTTCTTTTTCATAATTTATTGGACTGACGTCTTGATAATCTGAAAAACTTCCCCAATGTATGTTGTATCTTCTTGTAGTAAATGGGGAATCTGTTGTTGGTCTGAACTAGTGTTGTTGCGCTTTCTGGCATTCTATTTGTTGTGAGCTGATTGCATACGAAGAGAAATGGAATCTTAGCTTTACCTGTGAACGTACGAGCTGAATCTCAGCAATTAGCTCACCATTATATCACCATTATTTCACCATATCTCACCACTATTTTAATCTGTCATTTTTGCCATGCTAAACCATTAACAAGCTCTAAAGTTTTGAATATTAAAGTCTTAAAAATTCATAAATAACATGGGGGGCAGAGCTACTCTGAGCCCCCCTTTCAAAGCCCTACATCTCTTACTATATATGATGCCTTCTCCAAAATCTTGAATGTAGTGCTTACAGTCAGGGGCGTAAATAGCATACTTACTTTGGGGGATGTCAGAGACCTTTGGCCTGCGAAACTGGAAATTGTCCTGCGAAAAAAGAGGTATATAACAAAACATTAGTGAAACAACAGCGTTGATAAATGTCAAATTTTAATACTGTCTCTTATTTGCGTGATATGCGGCTCGTCTTAACCTGCGACCACGTTTGAACAACATTTATGCCCTGCGAAAGGATTCAATTGCCCTGTTAAGTGTCTAGTTTTATCTGTTGGGGGTGTCACACCCCCCACACCCCCTGCTTACAGTTAACACACACTCGAGGTGAAGCAATAGATTTCTTGAATACAGTGAAGCAGCCCTTTCCTGGATCATCTATTCTAAGATGTTTATAGCTGTTAACAGTTGAAATGAGTGGATTTATCGAATTCCAAAGCCTATTGTCACAGTATTGCATTGTCTTTTGTTTTGTGAGTGGTGCCCATGATGGTGCCCCCTGAGTGAGGCTCTTGTATCATACCGTGTTGTGGCTGTTGCTAGCCCATCTCAATTGGTATTTTTGACCTCTTGACGTTAAACGAATTTCTCACAATTAGAAAGGTGTATAGGCCTGAAAGAAATTTCAATGGAGCAGTGAATTAACGTGATAGTTTCTACAATTTGTCGATTAGGTCCCATACCATAAATACTCAAGTGTCTTTCGGTTTATCCAAAGTACAAAGGAACGGTGAGTGGTACAGTATCTTATTGATGACTTCTCTGTAGTTCTGGCTCCGTTTAGACTTAGTTTTGTCAAGCAGGTTGCGTGGCAGTAAGTGTAACAAACAACAGGGAAATTCAGAAATTATCATCATATGTTGTGTCGAGTTTCTGTTACGATAAACATGCCATGCTTGTTTCGTATCGCTATGTAGATTTTGGTTTTGTGTTTGCTTTGAATATGGCCACCTTGATATAATAAAGGTAGACACTTTGGAGCTTGTCGACGAAAGGATTCTTGCATCCAGGTATGCATTTTGTGTAAACGTATACCTACAAAGAACTTTTTACAGTCATGGAAAATCAAATAAAAGGAGACCCAATAAACAGAAGCTCCATTTCATTTTAGAGATGTGACTCTACGGCGAATTTGCAGTTAGGTAGTTCCATGTGACGCAGCAACTTCTTATAGTACACTATAGTCCGTACGAAACAATCAACCTGCTCATGCAACGAGTTACTGCCTAGCACTGGGCAACTAGAAATGTGTACGATGTTTGTCACGGTTAATTTTTCGACTCCCTACGACCTTGGAGTGGTCTACTTTTGTACTCCTAACACTTAAATAGCACTGCTATCTAATTACCATTGAATCAAAAGCTGAATCAAAAGATTTGTATTTTAGAAATAATTAAAGTCATATGTCTATATATTTATATATTTATATATATTTATATATATTTATATATATATATAATTCAATAGCCTTTCCAATAAAAGTTTTTAAAAATTTATATAGACTCTCATAATAAAAACGACTGTTTACCCTGTTAAAACAGTCGTTTTTATTATGAGAGTCTATATATATATATATATATATATATATATATATATATATATATATATATATATATATACACACTCAAAAGCTACATTCACTAAGGAATTTTAAAGACATAAATAGGCATCAAGAAAAACTTCAACATTTTTCAAACATTTTAACTTACATCTTCATCAGGATTTTCATCAGTCACATGCAGTCATTTATAATTGTAGCACAATGCAAAATTACAGCATTGAATACTGCAAATAATTAACAAGATGTACAATAACTGACACATAGAGTTAAAAAGGTAAGGGGAATGCAAGTAAATGTGAGATAAAGAGGTGTTGAGAGGATGATAATGCCTGTTCCACCAGGGCCTGTATTACTAGTATATATATAACTATATACATATATATATATATATATATATATATATATATATATATATATATATATATATATATATATATATATATATATATATATATATATATATATATATATATATATATATATATATATATATATATATATATATATATATATATATATATATATATATATATATATATATATATATATATATATATATATATATATATATATATATTGTTACTCAAGTCAAGGTCTTTTACACCAAAAGCAGTAGATATTATAGACAAGGGAAATCAGAGAGAAAAATTAATTAGTATTAAAATCTGCCAAGTAATTTCCAGTTTATTATCTTTGGGGATGTGACACCCCGACCCACCCCATGTTGCTGCCTCCACCCACCCTACCCATAGTGCTGCCCCTGCATACAGTGTGTAATAGTTCTCCTTTATGTGCTTGTAGGCCATTTTGTAGAGAGATTTCATTCTCCACACTAGGGGGCAGAATTAAGTCATTAACTTTCCTCATTGGTTTTTAAATATGCATATTTGGTGAAGTGGTTATAAGTTATTTTTATAGATTGCAAAGACACTTGTCTGCAAACTACATATGCAGCAATGCTTCCCATTTCCTTTTTTAATGAAGGCTCAGCAGTACTTCTCATTTATATTGGTTCAGCAAGTTTTTGTAGCTATATTAGGACGACACAGCCTTTCCTCCTTGTAGGACAATGAAGAGCACTTTCATGCTGAAGTTTTGGGATTTAAGGATTTCTACTAGATTTTATTTGACTAGCCAATGATTAAAATTAGGAATGGAACCTACAGACATATAGTTATTTGATTTTTTTTGGACTGAAGTACTTTTGGGCTATAATTTATTGGCCTGTTTAGGTATGTGATAAAAGTAATTGTGTTTGGTTTCAGCACTTATCTTGCTTGCATTTTATCCAGTTGTAGTAAGTGCAGAACTATGCAAATTGCAATGTTAATAACTTCTGGTCAGTGCTTGAGACTGAATTGATAACTCCTTTTTGTAGTATTTTTTAAAGAAGGATGACCAAATTTATTTGTTTCATGATCAGATTATTCCTATCCATGACACCCCTTTTATGGTATTATGGTAGATATCAGAAAAGCTCTTATGTTTGTAAATCATGCCCATTCTTCTATTGCAGACTTAGCTGTAGACCCTTGCATAAGCCACTTTGGGGCTGAATTATTTGATATTTTTGGACAGGGGCTAATAGCATGGGAGTTTATGAAATTATGTGAAACATCCAGCATAGAAACTCATTCAAAGCTCCTCTTTTCATAATCCAAATAATTGAAGTTGGCTTGCACTGATAATATATTTGTCCCAGAAAGGGGTTAGGGTCAAGGGGGCAATTTGAAGATTTATGGTTTTGTTATCAATAATAATTAGGAGCATGGGAGATTCAACTTGTATATAGAAAGGAGGAAATTTTTAGTATTTCTTTGGAGAACTAGATAACTCTTAGCATAGGCTTGTCAATTTGTGCATAGAATTGCCTGCTCCCTAATATTGTTGATTGTCATTATGATAATGATTCACAAATAGATTTAAGCATGGCAACATTCATTTATTAAAGTGTT
This sequence comes from Mastigias papua, assembly GCA_964019165.1. NCBI lineage: Eukaryota > Metazoa > Cnidaria > Scyphozoa > Rhizostomeae > Mastigiidae > Mastigias > Mastigias papua. The sequence goes on along the minus strand of OZ025268.1, from coordinate 9,748,512 downwards.
TTATTGAATATGCCATTCACTGATTATGTCTTTTGTCTATAAACCACAGTATGCAATTTGGTTTTTTGCATGAGCAAGATGATAAATCAAGCTGTAGCAACTTTTTTCTAATTGGATTTGATAGGTTCATTTTCACCAAGGGATATGCATGGGGGATTCTTATATTCCAACCTGAGCTGAGTTTATTTCACCATGATAATTGAACTGCCAGTTACTGGTAATGAGTAGTGTATTCTGTGTAACTGAAGCTGGCCAATTATAACATCACTATTCCTTGCTGACCTCTTTTCAGTCCTCTTTCGGAAGCCATATCTGGCCTCATCTTATAGCCCATTTAAAGTGATGCAATGAGTAACTCCTAAATAGTGTTCTAAGTTGCTAGTTGCTCTGTGTAGTGCCTCCCAGTAGTCATAGATACTTTTTGCCATGATCTTATAGGTTTAAATAAGGTTGAAAATTTAATGAGCTGGGAAATCAAAGCTGCAATATGCCAAAGTCCTCAAGTGATCTATATAATTTACAGCGAGGTTTTTTGAATTATTGATAGCTTGTTGGAAAATTGTAATGTACTGTGATAATTTGGTTTTCACAATGTGAATAGGGAAAGTTAAGAAATTCATATATGTAACAAGGCGTCAAATTATGCGACAAATTAAGGCCAGATGGTACTATTGAGTTTCTTTTACATATGTTTAGCGAGAAAATAGCCGATTGTTGCCCCTAAGTTGGTAATTTGATTAAGATAACAACTATTACGTTATTACGTAGTTCTACCAACTACGTTTTATTCCATATTGATCTTGCTAGATTCGAAGGATTTTGCACTGTGATAGGAAACTTCTACACACCAGTATACGAGCACCTTGTCATCGCTTCAACCTTTATTGGTCGACCACACTACCTATTCTCTAAAATAGTATACAAGTTCATTTCATTTCATAGCTTGCCTTTACTATAGGGGTGGGCCACCTTTTAGGACGGTAGGCCAAATCCATTAGATGTTTTCGTTCAGTGAGCCAAGGGTTTACTGAACTAAGCAAGACCTGCAGTAGTCAGAACCTATAGAAAGAATTACCGTAAAAGCCGTACATAAGAACCTTCATTTATTAAGAACCTACAACCTGAAATTGCAAATTTTTATATCAGTAGATTAAAAACCTTTTCAACTTGATATTCTTACTAGCATCTTATAAATGGTTTCATTCTTTATCCACTTAGAACTAAATCAAATCTTTTTGCCATGCCAAGAATAAATAGATTTGGCTGAAATTATAGGATCACAGACTCTATGTGGATATAATATGTCAATACTAAACTGTCCCTTTTATGGCATTGTGTAGGACCCTGTGTTAAGAACCAGCACCCCCAGGCAGTAAGACTTGTCTCACCAAATAGGAACACAAACAGGCTCATTTCAAACTTTTAGCTTCTTGTGTACGGGTTTTTACTGTATTCTACATTGCAAAGAAGATAAGAAAGAATGGGGCTATCTACTCGCGGGCTGCATTGTCTCCCGCGGGCCGTTGGATCCCGACCCTTGCTTTACTAGATCTAAATGGTTTTACACTCATTTGATATGATAAAACCTTTGCAGAAGCTTTGTACACAAGTTTTTGTTAGCTTCTGTCCAATTTTCGTTCGAAGTGTTTCTTAGCCAGTTTCTTGATATGAAACCCTAATTTTCCTAACTTTGCCAACCAGCTGCCAACGCACAACCCTCCCGACGTCATAATTAAATCTTTGTTTTAAAGTAGTCTAGTGAACAGGTGCTTTGCAAGCACAAGTCATGCCTAGGAATCAGATCCATTTTCCTGTTTCGAAAATTTTTTCCATATGTGCGAAAATTCATAGATGTATTGGAAATTTTTACAGCACATTACTATTTCGAAAAAGAGATTGTGCGACAGGGAGGTTGTATTTTAGATCAAATTAAAGTTTAAAAGTTTGGTAAGATAACAGCAAAAGTTTCGTAATTTTTTTTATCCACACAACCCCTTATACCAAAGTTTCTTACCTTTTGGAAATATGACTGTACAGTCTATTGATTTTTAGAAGCTTTCTAAATAAGGAGTCAGCGTAATTCGTACTCTATTTATCATGTGCTATCCACAGGTGAAATCCAGCTTTCTGAAACAAAGTTATAAAACCAACCCTAACGTTAGGAGGTTGTTCTGTAGTGATATTGATTGGAATGATGATGATTTTGATGATAAATTTGATAGTGATGATTATGGTGCTGTTGATGATGGGATTCGCGAAGGCGTGCATACATGCGACCCAAGGAGCTCGTACAGCCCCACCCATATATGTAATTTTTAGAATTGAGTTTTCACTATCTTGTTATTTGTTTCTGAGATTTCAAAGGCGTAATTGTATTTAGTCTTGCATTTTGAGTTACAAAGAGTTTTCTTGATAGAGAATGAGGTAATATCTGTTGTGATGAAGATGTTGTGATTCCCATTAGGGACCGCAAATTTGAACGCATTGTATCGGCATGAACCACAAATAAACATCAGCTGAAATGGAAGTCGTAAGAATTTTTTCTCCATTTATTCAAACCCTGAATACATTTATCGTTACCCACTACTCATTTCATGGGAGACAGCCTCAAAATAGTTTTATGAGGTGTGTGCTGCCTTTTGCATACGAGTTAACTTCATTTTAGCGAAAGAAAACCTACTGATATGTTAAGTTTGAACCAATCAAGCATATGATATGACTTTGATCAGACCGATGCTTATGAGGGAAGTTCCACCACACCTGCGAGTTCGTTTCTCCTGGTTTCCTGTATACTAAAGTGCACGTATTTCTATAATGAACTCAGCACGAGGCCTAATCCTAAAAGCTCCTTATTTTTTAACCTCTTTTGGCTACATTTTAGTACAATCAAGTATGTATTTCGTATTTAGTGCTCTACACGTTGAAAATGCCCAGTGCTAGAACAGGGTAGCATGGGCACTGCAAGTTTCGTCACAAATCTCGCCTATGAACGACTTACTACAAGGATTACCCAATGCTGGTACGAATTTGGCTTCTTAATTCTCCTTTGCATGCAGCGATAAAGTGTTCGAAATTTGAAATTTCCTTAGGGATTTTGTCTCGCGTAATAAAAGTCCCTTGGATGTTTTGGCCTTCTCCATGTAGGATATTTGTTACGTTCAAGTCGAATCTTCATTATAATGAGCGCAAAATTGAAATTTTACCTTTCGGCAGCCAGAAATTAATGATGTAACATATAGTTTATCAGTTGTGTCATGAACATCTATACCATAAATCTTACATTTTTAAATTAAAAAGGATATCTCAGATAATTAAGATGTTGTATAGGGCCACACACTGCTCAGTTACACCACTGCTTCCAACACGGTTCCTTTTAAAAAGAATGTAGAGTGTAAGGATGTAATTGTTGAAGCACATTATTTACATTGGCTTCCGTCATATTTGGTAACTTACTTTAGAATGTGTGGTCCCCTGCTCCCTATGTAAAAGGGTGCTCAATATTGGGTCAAGTTATGAAGAATTGCAACTCTGGTATGTCAGACGATATCAGAGTGAGAGAAAATTAGACGATTAGTTGAGTAAGTCATTCACATTAAGTTTTAGTTTATGTTCCACTGCACTTAGTCTAACTGCAGAGGCATCGCTACTCTGCAACTCGTGTCATATCAGCTACCGTTTTCAAGATTTTTTCTACTTATCTTGAAGAACTGAGACCCCAAATTCCCCTTTTTGAATAGCTGCTCTTAAAATTATAAATGACCGTTACAGTTCATCATTTCGTTTAGTATATCCAATGTCAACTCTTCAAAGTTTTATTTATATCTTGGTGTTTTAAGTCTACGCATATTGAAGAGCTCAGATCCCAACTCCTCCTTTTTGAATACCTGCGCATAGCATAATAAACGGGTGCCAAAATTCACCATTTCGTTTGTTACATCCAGTGTCATTTCTTCAAAGTTTTATTTATATCTTGGTGTTGGAAATCTAGAGCAGTACACTCTGATACTAATATTTGCTGTGAAAAGCCCCTGGTGCCAGCGAATTTTAAGCATTTACTGAAATATACCTGACAATCTTTGAGTCGTCTAAGTAGAAATTTATGGTTTTTGCAGGTGTATATGTGATAACGTACTCATGTCTTCTGTTACCATATGGCGGCTGAATTGCTTCATGGAATGTAAAGAATTGCACTTGACAATTTCTAGAATGTCAACTATTAGACTGAAAGGCAATCAAAATAAATGGAACATTTATCGGTGCCTTATATCTCCATGTATTTGATATGATATATTTGGGTGTACCGTCGCCTGCAAAGGATTATGATCACAATTTACACATGTTAGATACTCAAAAATAGAAGTTGATCCTTGTTTGTGCACACTCACTCACTGTTTTTGTCTACCATGAATGGTTTTCCATTTCCTTTTATTCATGAGCTATTGGTTGGTTTCCCCTACTTTCCCTACCGTTCTCTTTGTTCACATTTCAGTAACGCTATGTTGTCATAATATGGAATTTTTTTAATCATATAATACTACAGTCAACCTCGCATAATTCGGATCAAACGGGACTGGCTGATTTTGTCCGGATTACGTAGAAACTTTTTCAGTGTTGCAATTAATAGGAAACTAATTGGACTTAGCAATTTTGTCCGGAATATACAAAAATCCTGATAAAACCGATCCGAATTATGCAAGGTTGACTGTAGTAGAATTGCAACATCTTGGATTAGGACGTACATACAAAATATACGGAAATAATTGAAAGGGAGTTAACGAGGACGTCAGCCGAGTCTTGATAGGAATTGACAATTAGAAAAATGCTACTTTGACTTATGTATTCATGCAGTTTGAAACACTTTTAGTAGGAAGGATTACCTTCATAGCTTTCTGTCTTTTGCTTTATTGTCAATATTTCTTTTCTCTTTAAACGAATAGCCTATATATATACATACATATATATATATATATATATATATATATATATATATATATATACATATATATATATATATATATATATATATATATATATATATATATATATATATATATATATATATATATATATATATATATATATATATATATATATATATATATATATATATATATAAATGAGAAGTAATGAGTCCTTCCAATACAGTGCTCGATACCGTAAAGTAGAGCAGAATATATATAAATTAATACTACTATGTGCTCTCGACAAGCCTGTTTCGTGAACGGTATTGTTCGCTCATCAGGAGAATCTATGCAAATTAAACAAAACAGATGGTGGGCCTGCGTGAAAATCGGAATTTCAAGAGTGTATCAACTTGTCTTAGGCCTCAGAAATCCAGCACTGAACTTACTGAACTTTCTTGATTTATTTCTCCTGGTGAGTGAACAATACCGTTCACGAAACAGGCTTGTCGAGAGCACATAGTAGTTTTAATTTTTATATATATATATATATATATATATATATATATATATATATATATATATATATATATATATATATATATATATATATATATATATATATATATTTATATATTTATATATTTATATATTTATATTTATATATTTATATATTTATATTTATATATTTGTATATTTATATATATAACCAGACTGATCCTAAGCCGCATCCACAACGTATATAAAATGCATAGAAAGAATCAACCACAAATATATTTATATATTTCTATGAGCTATGGTGACTATGCTTACTCTGACTCATAGATCTGAAAGTGCTCAGATAAATTCTACCCCATATGCACAATCCCCTCCAAAAGTCTTGTGACGCGTAGAGCAACCTCCCCCATTCCCCCCTCTGAATGATGTTTAACTAGTCAGAGATTACTCGCAGCAGACACATTGAATCGCTCTCAAGTAGCACTCAAGCAACTATGCTTTTACCTCAACATTTTTTTAAGGGGGGGGGGGATGGAGTCGCTGGCGGTCAACTCAGTCCTGTCAATTAAACTGCATTATTCAGCTGTGTTCCAATGGCTTTTGGCAGTGATTGCAGATGTCTTAGAAAGATTTAGAAGCAAATCGCTGGTCAAACACGAGAGTACCAATGAAAAGTGAACCGGACAGGCAAGGAAGGAAGTCATAGATGTAGAGTATGCTGATGATTTTTTGGAAAGGGAAGACTCGCAGAACTGCCTGTATTGTCCGCATAGTTGGCGTCAGCATTTAATTACTGACGTTAAAGGAAAGATAGGCAAATTCTTTGGGTGACCTAAGACCCGTTGTATGGATTTGGTGGCTTATTAATGCAATGACAAGTCTTTGGGAAAGAATGTTTCTACTATTCATAGTTACGTGTTATCCTGATTTATGTGACCCACGCTTATCGGTAGAGTCATATCTTGGGTTTCCCTGATGCCGTTCTCGATTATGACTCTTTGGAATTAAATGGTTTTTATTATGCTCTCTGATTTAGGAGGATTGTAGCATCTATAGTTGGTTTAGTTAAAATTTCCCCTCAACATAAATTTTCGTAGAATTGTACTACGTTTTTCACTATTAGTGTGTTCAATTAGAAAATGCTTTTCATGCTTGTATCCGTTGGAAGCAATTCATTTTCGAAGTCATCAAGAAAACAGTGCATGTCGTTGTTTTAAAGCTGATCTCATGTGAATCTTGCTGTGTTTTTGCCCCCTTTGCTGCTTGCATTTTATGGTTGTCTTTGGGCTTACTTCCCTTCATAATTGAATTATATGATTGCGTTTAGGCCGGATTCCTCTTTTATGCATATTCTATAATACTGCTTAGGCCTGCTTCACTTTAGTTACATTTTCTGTAGTATTTTTCTCAGTCTGTTTTACATAATTCTACCTATTCTATGACTCGTTGTTATATAGCTGACGTATTCAAGTTGCAACCCCCGGGCCACATGCGGCCTGGATTCCATCTCTAATAGTCTCCTATATCCACGTGCTTTATATCGTTTTCAATGCAATCTTTTTCATTAAATTAAGAAACTTGTAAGAAACTTTTAGAACTAAAATGTAGCCAAAAATTAAGAAACTTTTAGTACTAGGCCTTGAGCTAGGTTTCTTATAAAATAAAAAACGTGTAATTGTTGTGGAGTTGAAGAGCAAGAAGTAAACAGTAAAATGAACTTACTGACCGCTGTAAATAATTATCCGCACATAAGAACCTGAACCTTTCAATGTAGGTTAAACTGGTTCCTATGGAAAAACGTGGTACCTAAAGCGAATTTAAGCAACCACGGTTCTCAAAATAGGTTCTTATATTTTCATACCAATTTCTAGCAGTTTCTGCCAATGCAACTTTACAGCAGCCCTACTGATAAGAATCTAGCACAAAATTTTAGCCTAAATTGGTTCTTATGTGCAGGAGGCTTGAAATGAAAATTTCAGCCTAGCAGGCTATTACTGTATTGATGAATAGTTTTAATGAAGTTTTGATTAGTTCTAATTGTAGAGTTTGTATTCAAGTATGATACATACTGATCTATATAGAAACCTCTGCCTGGAGAAGTAATAGGAACTATTTTGGACACCATACTTTCTAAATGTGTAGCATATCTTAGACAGAAAGAATTGTGGATATTTGAATGAGTATGGACATTGTATTCGATAAAAAAGCCTCATCTATCCACCGTTTCAAGTGTATGCCGTCCCTGCGATTTTTAGGCTTTAAAAGTATATGGTCTCGATATTCGGCAGTCCTCTTTAATTCATTTTCATACCACAGTATTCAGTTGATGTTGTTTACTTTCCTTTTATGTTATGTCGAGTTCTTTCAGGTTTTCGTATATTCTTTGAGCATAGAACACTCTGAACCAAATTTGTTTGCTGGCCTTTGCTCTTCCTCCTACTAAATGTTGCTCTCGGATCCTCTTCTCACCCTGATGTCCCTCCCAGCCGACTACCCTCGTCAAACTGGCTGAAACGCTCTCTAAGATTTTCAGCGCTTTGCAATTGCCTACCTTCCCTTTCCCTTGAGCAATGCTATATCACTGTGATGTGCGTATTCTATCATTTCCAAGTCAATTATTAAATGGGGGAGGGGGCATTGTTTTCTCTACGTAAAGTAGCATTGTTTTGGAAGGGAAGGGGACGTGGATATATTCATGGGCCCTTTGATTAAGAGGAACTCTTAAAGGGATTGATTGCATTTTCATGTTAGAATCATGGGGTGTTCAGAGTTATTTTAGCAGCGATTTAGTTCTCCTCTTTCGGGAAATTGATGCGATGATATGTCATATCAGCGATCTACAGTTTTTTGTACCATTTTCCTGTTTTAATGTATTTGTCTATTGGCTGATTTGTAATATCTGGCAAGAACTTCTCTTACTATCTCATCTATTGACGCTGTGGCATTGAGATTCTATCAGGGTTCACAGCTGATAGATAAAAGGAATAAAGGATGTAAAGTGCTCTAATTTTTTATGTTTCATTGGACAATATAATGATCACCAAATGGGACAGGCTTGGATTTTGAACATCGAACCCCTTTCATTTTAAGTTTGATCGATTGGAATTGATTGAGATCTATGATCTTGAGAATTTGTGTCGATCAAGCCTTCAATGTCCTACTTCGCCTGTGATCACGTTTAAGTTTTTCATTGTAGATCGTTGAATAGACAATTTTAGTGTGGGTGAAAATGATAAGGAGATCATTGTCATTCAGTGCACTTGGTGATATCTAATAGCAAATGTGGTTACCATAGCAGGAGTTCATCACCAAATCATTATACTGATCAACCCAAAGTTCTTACCAACAAATGACTTGCGCCCCTAGCTGAGAATTTTCATCCTTTTCAGTGAAACGGCGGCCTCTTTGATTTTAGAAGATCATTTGCGAAGCATTAGCTGGAAGCTCTTCCACAAAACAAGTAATTAGATGATAGATTTATCTTTGCTTTCGGTCCGTCCTAGAAACTTGATGCAGTTAGATGCACGGTTGGCAGGTAATAACACAGATTATTTGTCGCAAAAATCCAGATTAGTTCAAAGTTCTAATGAGGCTTTAGAACCGAAGCTACGTTGTTTTAGAAATTTTGCTCTATAGCAGAACTGAAGATATCATTTTAACATACCCAATTTAACAAAACCAGAATAACTTGTTAGAATATGGATAATACTCGGTAGCGTATCGATACTTCAAATATTGTTGGAAGGAGGTGTTAGAATTTTTTGCCCAGATTGTTTTAACACACTTATGTACAACTGAAAGAGATTTGCTCACATGTTTGGCTCAAAATATATCTACCTATAGTTTTTCACTTTATATTTAGCAGTGAAAAAGCTCTTCTAATGCGATAAATTCAAGATAGATATGCTGTAGTTGTGAAAATTTGCCGAATTTATTCCTCACTTTTTAAAAATATGGGGTATGACACTCCCTATTTGCTACGTCTCTGGTGATACTCCACAAGTTTGTAAATGGAGAATTTCTCTGATAAATGAAAATGAAGTGAAACTTAGAGTCAAATTCAAACGATATTTTCAAAGCCAGGAACTGATCGAAAATCGAGATTTTTTTTTAAGTTATATTGAAAAATTCATATTGACAGCTCTGGTTAGATGTCGCATATATCTTACTTGTTCTATATTCTTGTCAGGTCAACACTGGGTGGTGTAATTCTGCTCCAAATCGCCTCAACTTTCAACCACGCTCGACTAGTTGGTCATGCTGTGCTCTGGGGAGGATTGAAGTCTAGATTATTTCCTATTGTGCAGGTTTCAGGTTAATTTCAATTGAAACATCTTCATATCATAATTAGAGCGGGATTCAAACTTATTGCGCGGTATGGTACAGTGCGAAGCATTTTGCTGCTTTGTCACTAATGCGCCCAGTATGTTTCAATGCAAGCTTTATTGGCAATGAATTTATTTAAAGTGTAGCCCCTAGACCGTATGACATGTTATTCATTCGAGCTCACCCAGATCACAGCATTTTGCTACATTGATAGCAGAAGCGTCTATTGGATAGAGGCAGGGACGTGGCTAGAAATTTTCGATAGGGGTGTTGGCCAATGCTTTCCTGAGTTAGCATTTTGTATACCATGACTGTGCGTTGCGCTTGGAATATGTTTCACAGACTGCTGTTTTTGTCTATCCATTTTAAAAAACATGAATTTTTAGAGGTTTGTTTTCAAGCTGTAGCTTCTATCTAGGATAAAACAAGTTTGGTACGGCTGTTTCAGTCAAGTTTAAACTAATTCATTGAATTTACACCCTGATTGTCTAGGAGGACCCACATAGATGGGCCCGACAAGGCCGGAAATTTGCTAAATTTTGCTAAAATGTGCTTTAGTAGTATTGTGTTGAGGCGCGAATCCAGGAAGCTCTACAATACAAATTAAAATAGAGTGGAAGAACTTTTTGGAAAATTTGAGGAGCTAAAGCTTCCTGACCTAAAATTGATAGTCATAATGATTTCCACATGAATGTTGCCAGTTTTATTTACAAATTGTAGACCTAAAAGATTAATATAATCTGTTGCGACTGATATTACCGGTTTCTAGCGGATTCCTATAGCTTGAAACTGTAGTGGTGAACTTTGCAAATCTTTAGGGAGGGAGGAAGGAAGGGAGGAAGGAAGGGAGGGAGGGAGGGAGGGAGGGAGGGGAGGCATCAGTGGCAAATTTCCCGTCTTTTGTAGAATAGGTTTGTCGGCTATTCATTGTTTAGTTCCTAGAATCCTCCCACTATGTGCCAGAATGTCGATAAGTGCATTTTGCGGTGGCAGCTGCGCCAATGCTTCCCCTATAAACCACTACTGCTTTATGGAAACACTTGTACTAGTATAGTAAGGTGACTGGGTTGGCTTGCGGTCATACATTTTGAATATCAACCGACATTATGTTGGCTCAGTACTGAAAACACTAATACGCGTCAGAGTCATTGATACCCAGATGGCAACTGCCCCCTGAAATACTCAGTAGGCAATTTTGCAAATTGTTGGATGATTCTATGAGGGGAAATATGGATAATCTGTTACGAAATCCTGCAAATTTACCACGAATGCCCCTCCTAAAGATTTGTAAGACTCTGCCTCTGCCCTGATCAAATGTAAATGCTGCAAAACCTTTGGAAATGAACGACATGCTGAAATTAGTAAGTCTTTAGTGGCATTCTATAACGATTTTATATACCAGATTTAAACGAGTTTCATACAGATTAGCCGAGTAGCACTTGTGGGGGGGGGTGTAGCACCCCACAGCCCGTAGCCATGGGCCTGAATAGAGAGCATAGTATGGAGTAGCTATTCAGCAAAAGATAGAGCTAGCTATTTAGAAATCATAGTCCTCATGATCAGTGGTGTAGCAGAGGGGAAGCATGCGGGGGCTCAGCCTGCCTCATTGGAAATTAAAGGGAATGCAGCCCCCCACTCTTGGAAGATATCTTAGAAGTGAGACTTTATAAGTAACGCAAATACCACTAGAAAATAGTGATCTTTTAAACTTCCTATGGGGTCATTCTAATTTAACAATTATAGCACACAAAACTTAAAGTACTTAAAAGCCCGTTTTACTCGACCACATTCTCAATTTCCTATATTTATTCCCAGTTATATATATAAAGAATAAACCACAAATATACTTTTCTGTAAGTAGACGTTTCGATTAAAATCTTCATCAGTACTGATGAAGATTTTAAACGAAACGTCTACTTACAGAAAAGTATATTTGTGGTTTATTCCTTTATACAATTTATATCAATTTATATACGTTGTGGATGCGACTTAGGATCAGTTTATATATATATATATATATATATATATATATATATATATATATATATATATATATATATATATATATATATATATATATATATATATATATTTAGTATAGTCTAGTGAATATAATGGTTAGTTTTGAGCAAACTTCAGAATAGATTCCAAGTATGCTAAAAGAATAACTGTTGATTTGCTGAGGACAGACAGTGGATTGACTATGGTGAATTGCAGAAAAATCTAGTATAATGGAGAAAACCTATGAATGATGTCCCAACAAGTTCGAAAGAATGATGGACTATTGATAGTGAAAATTGTGGTGTATGGGTGTTTGAGAGGGTTTAGATTTTTCGCTTGCTTCATTCTTTATTGGAAAATTGTCAATTGCGTCTGTCGAAACCATGGCATTTGAAAGTAAGAAGCTGTTGTGAAGCAGGCCTTCGTTCATTTATTTTATATAAATATATTACCAATACTTTACAATAAACTTGCAGAACCATTTTCGGGGATTTTCTCATCAGATCTTATTTGTTTTTATAAACAAGCAGGTTTTTTGACGATTTTCTCATTGCTAGTTATTTTAAGCGCAATTTTCTATAGTGTGCAAGTACTTTTCTATTGGATGAAAGCGTCTCGGTACGAACAAGCTTAATTTTTTTGAGCTTTGTCGCATCGCTTAATCGCCTTTGACGTTATCCCATGATTAATTAATGATTTTTCTCGAGACTAGACTCTAGACAAATGTAATTTTAGGGATGATAACTACATATTCTCATATAGGCTACATGACAAGAAATGGCAGAGGCTGTTTAAATTGATATTAATCGATTGTTTGAATGGTTTATAAGCACTGAGGTGGATTCAAACATTGAAGAAATTCAAGTCATTGTTTTTAGGAGTGAACAGGAAGAGTCTGTGAGTAAAGATCGAGGAACACATGTTACCTGGAATATATGGTGTTAAGTGATGCGCAGAGGCATCACAAGCATGATTTATTCGGGGTTTTAGAGTCAGGTCCTCTTAGTGTTAGTTAGCACCTTTTGTACAGTTCATTTAGGAAACAAATCTTAAATCCCTGTCAATATGAATGAGTAAAGTATCAGCCTTTACTATGCATTTGCTGCAATTGCCTAGTATTTTGAAGCTGTGTTACAGAACACCTGTATTACAAAACCAGCATACCGTTTTACCCGATGGAGTAGTGATTTATTGACTAAAAGTAGGATACTGGGGTGCATGTTACACCCACACCCTGTTCGGTAAGTCCGCCCCTGCTAGTATGGACTAAAATCGGTAGAAAATGAATGTTAGAAGATATGCTAAATTTTAGATTCAAAGCTTTAAAGCAACCTAGAACTGGTTTAGGTTACATAGTCTTTCTAAAAGGATTCCTGATCTTGCATGGGGTATTTTTGGTACATCAGCTATTATAATTTTGTACAGCAATTTTATTAAAGTAAAATAAACAGCCCGAACGAATGGTAATCTTGAAGGATTTTGAATGATTATTTTACCATTAATTTCTTCAAGTGACAGCTTAAATATGTCTTAAAGTTCTCTAGGAATTAATGGCAATATGTGAATTAATGACTAGTCTCAATCCTTCGCTGGTATAAAGGACTCATGGAACATTGAGGAAATAGAAAGACCTCAAAGAATGGCTGTAGCATAGAGAAAACGCTTTCTAGTATACCCTCAACCACAATTGTTGAAAATGAGCCATTACTCCTTTGGATTTTTAAAGGTGGTTTAAATATTGGATAGGTGCCTAGTGCACCTGTAACAAGTCCTGTGTGTTGCCATAGATAGTTGATAAAGTTTTGTAGACGATTCGTAGAGAATGCTAGAAAGAATACAGGCTGTTTTGATGTTTAAGTTTTTTTCGCCTAGTACTGAAACTTTCTTTGCTTGCTTATGATTCCAATACTGAAACCTTCTGTAGACTTTCTTAGCCAGAATAGTAGAGTTTGTGTAATACTGCGGTGTTATTACATAGACAAACAGGCACTACACAAACATAACACTGAAGTACATAGATTGTTATAAGAAATCTATACATATTAAACAAAAGAGATTATGGACGTGCCTGAAAACTGGCGCTTAAAGTGCATCAACTTATCAACTCTCTAACTTTCTTTGGTCTCAGAAATCCATTACTGAGCTGTCGAGTTTGTGAACATCTTAACTTTTAGAGCAGCCATTTACTGCTTTGTTGTAAACCTCTTTCTCTTAAAAACATGTTTGGCATGTGGCTGTAAGTTTGAATTCATTCTTCAGGAAAGCCCCCCACTTTCTTTGTTCTGATTACAGAAAATTTAAAACCAATGCTTGTGAAGACCTGCTTCATTTTGTTGTTTCAACTCAATATTGCTCAACTTAACCTGAATCATTTATATTGTTTTGAAGGCGTTAGATGCAAGCTGATTTTAATCTAGCCTTGTTTACCAATGTAGGAGGTTTCAAATGTACTATTTGAGAATCATAGAGAGGCAATATAGAGAAGCATTTGAAATAGATTAAGATCTTCAGTGAGATTAACTTAGTGTTCATGATATGTCTTTTTCGATTACCATGTCCTTTAGTAATCAAAGTACATAGCTGGAGGATGTAATGAAAAATGCTAAGTTTGTCTTTTAAATCAATTCATTTTTACAAGGCTGTCGAGCATATTACCGTTAAACATCATATTTGCTCAAGGAGATATTTCCAAGACTTTTAGCATTATTTCTCGAGTCTGTTTAGCAATGTTTTACAAATAAAGTAAATTGTAGGAAATATTTGATGTACTTTTGAAATAAAATCGTTGACCATTAAATCGTACTGATAATCAGATCAGCCGTACGTGGTAGCGCTTTTGTCGTGAAGGTGTGTCCTCATTAGTTAAAGTTCGATTTCCTTCCATGTTAAGTTGCTTGTCGGCCTTAAATTATTAATTCAATTCAAGTATTTTACGATGTTTTTCGCTAACCAGCTTTTTTATTATGCAGCAGCTTGACGTGTGAAGGCAACACACAGACATTGCAGCTATTGTTGGTAAGTTCCTATCTTTGTATTTCAGAATTCATCTTTTCAGTTTGATTTTTAAGTTTAGATAGAGGATAGATAATGCAACTCTTTTTTGGCCTGGCTCTTGTTTGAGTTGTAGAGTTAAGTCGGCAGTTTTTCCCAGGAACTCTCTTTTTGCAGTAGAGTGTAGTTCTCTTGGAGGATAGGAGAATTTTTCATTTTGTTTTGATTAGAAAAATCTAGATTTTTCAGTGTTTCATCATATACGACCAAGAAATCTAGAGCTTTATGCTTTGTTATAAGCCATACCTTGCAAAGATACGACGACTACCTAGATCAATAAACAATCTTGAGAGGCAGTCGTTACCAAGAATCGTGTATACAAGCGACTTAGAAGTATATGAATATTTGCGAATGACTTCCGTCTATGTATTTTTAAAAAATCTTTATTCCTGGGCATTTTAGAAAGCTAACTCGTGCTTATGTCTAGAGTAATTTTGCTAGAGCTAGCATGCGCGGTTATTATTCCTAATTTAATATTCTTGGATATCCGTAGAGTCTACCGTAATATTTTGATGATGTTTTCATGTAGTGAGATACTCAGGTCGTAGAAATATCTGATTTGCTTAGACTGGTAGGCAAAAGCACATTTTGTATGTATTTCCAGTGCTGGCGAACAAGATGATTTTACTACCAATGAGAAAATAGGATGTTCCTGTATTTCTTCATTGGAAAGTCATGCTTTGTCGTACTCATCGGTTGCTTTTGTTGTTCGTTTGCTATGATTATTGTGAAAACATCTTGTTGCAAGTAAGTGTATTACCGAACCAGGAAACGTTTGTTTGTATGATATTTTTGCCAAATCCTGGAGCTTTTTCACTCAAGAGAATAAAGTAGGAAATTTTTGTTTGCATGGTGTTTGTTGAAACAGCCGAGTGCTTTAAGGAAACACTTGTTGCATCAATTGTCTGACGAACGTCCGACATTTCATATGAGAAGTGTTTCAGAAATTTGTTGCTTAGCAAGTGTGCCAAATAAGGGAACATTTGTGAAACACGAGTGACGTTTGGTCTTTGTTATATGACAAAATATTAATGTGAAGAACCTGTAAACTTTTATGATTGACGTTATTAAAACAAAGGAAAGCATTAACACTCCCGTAATGAGGAACATTTTCTGCAGGAGTCCTTTTTTTCTGAGAAGCAATAATGAATTTGGGCTACTTCGGGTAAGAACTATACGTTACTGATCGGAAACTATCAACTATAGAGGGCAGCGTCTTTGGCCATTTCTACCTCTGCACATATGGAATACTCAATCTATCAATGTGTTTAAGAAAGATTTTTGTACCACTGCGTTGTTTATTTTGTTTTGAAATGTTGCCACTTATTTGAAATCTTATGTATTTAGTCTTTATGTGGTTATTAGATGTGCTAGTTTTAGCAGTTGGCTTAAAATAACCCTAAGTATATTTTACTGTACATAGCTATATTGCACCTACTTGAAATAAATAAATTATTATCATACGATATAGTCTTTTAATATATATATATATATATATATATATATATATATATATATATATATATATATATATATATATATATATATATATATATATATATTTATATATATATATATATATATATATATATATATACACTCAAATAGCTCCAATCATAAAGAAATTTTTAAAGACATAAATAGACCCTCAAGAAAAAATTCCAACTTTTAAAACGTTTCGGCATAAGCCTTCATCAGTTATAACATTCCCGGTACATACAGCACATATATAACGATAAAAACAAAGGAACAATACCTAATTAACTTACGACAATAGAGCACTTTACACAATGAAACTGGATTTACAATGGATAGCATTTGAAATTGAATGTAAGGGGAATTATATTTAGCATATATATGTATACCCTTATGCTAAATATAATTCCCCTTACATTCAATTTCAAATGCTATCCATTGTAAATCCAGTTTCATTGTGTAAAGTGCTCTATTGTCGTAAGTTAATTAGGTATTGTTCCTTTGTTTTTATCGTTATATATGCGCTGTATGTACCGGGAATGTTATAACTGATGAAGGCTTATGCCGAAACGTTTTAAAAGTTGGAATTTTTTCTAGAGGGTCTATATATATATATATATATATATATATATATATATATATATATATATATATATATATATATATATATATATATATATATATATATATAATAATTAATAATTATAATATAAGGCGTGTTATCGTAAGTTTAGGTCAGGGTCTTCAGTTCCCCAGATGGACTTTTTCAGACATTTTTCTGAGGAAGGACATCATGGGTTCGTGGAAGACATTCGTGTCACTATAATTGATAGACTTATTGGGAGGGATAGGACACGTGAAAGTTTCTGGCAACATAAGCTGGACACTTTCACACCCCGGGGTCTTAATGTCAAGGAAGTAGACGCATAGGATTATTATTTATTTGAGTTGGCTGGTTTATTCTATATGTATTCACTATTTATCCTGCTCTTTTAATTTTATGTTATGGTTTCTACTTTTATTCAGTTATGCTTGTCTATTAAATTATTTAGGTCGCACCTTTTCTTACGATATCTCTCTCCTCTCAATATCGTCCTTTCTAGGTCATATTGGGTTTCCTTTTCATTTTATGTTACTTCACACCCACTTTGTTCTCGCATGGTTTTCTCTATACCCCGCTGGGACGGTAGGTATCAGCTTCTCCAACACCCTTTTCTCTTATGTTAAATATAATTTCCCTTCCATTCAATTTCAAATGCTATCCATTGTAAGTCCAGTTTCATTGTGTAAAGTGTTCTATTGTCGTAAGTTAATTAGATATTGTTCCTTTGTTTTTATCGTTATATATGCGCTGTATGTACCTGGAATGTTATAACTGATGAAGGCTTGTGCCGAAACGTTTTAAAAGTTGGAATTTTTTCTTGAGGGTCTATTTATGTCTTTAAAAATTTCTTTATGATTGGAGCTATTTGAGTGTATATATATATATATATATATATATATATATATATATATATATATATATATATATATATATATATATATATACATATATATATATATATATATATATGTATGTATGTATGTATGTATGTATGTATGTATGTATGTATGTATGTATGTATGTATGTATGTATGTATGTATGTATGTATGTATGTATGTATGTATGTATGTATGTATGTATGTATGTATGTATGTATGTATGTATGTATGTATGTATGTATGTATATATGTATGTATATATGTATGTATGTATGTATGTATAATTATATACTTTCATAAAAATAGTAATTAATTTATTATTATTATGTTTTTGTTTGACGTTCAGTAACGAAGCAACTAAGTCAGTGTCAATACGATATCCTAAAAGTAGATTCTTATGAAGGGTATGTTGTACTACCTGATCAGGAGCACCATTTTGTAAATTTTGTACGGGCTAGGTTTGAGTTATGTCATTCAATTCTTATTCATCAGAATTGACTAGAGATTGCCTCTGGCTCGTGTTTATCTGTGCATTGAAGTGCGTCCTATCCCATTCATGAAATATTAAGGAGCAAAACCACTGTTTGTACGTACATTAACAGATTAAACGTGAAGCTAATCCGCTCTTGTATAGCATCATGCTTCTTGCGGTATGATGTTGGAGCATATGGAGCTAAGATGGCTACAAGTAGTCATATGTTTCTTTCTATTCAACTCTGCTGTTAACCTTCCTAGACGAAGAATTGTGCGACTTGTAGTTGTAGTTTATGGAATGATAAATTCCTGCGCACGCCAGCAGCGAATTTTCTACAAATTAAAGTTTCAATTGGCTTCACGTTTATGATATACAAATCTTGGGCCTAGTTTGGAATGTTGAATGGGATGTGCAATGCGCATTAGTACACTGGAAAGCTCGCTAACGTAAACATGCAGTCATACCCCATGAGACAGTGCATGAAGATTTCAGTCAGTCATGTAGGAGAGTCGTTCTCATGCTCAGAGAGACTTTGCAGCTTCGCTCATAGCACATTTCAGCTGACTAGTGAAATGCTAAAAGCTTTTTGGTATATAGATGTATATGTAAGTACGGGTATCTGCCCATTGTCTAATGTCTATGGTGACATAGAACTACTGTGTTAAGCCAACTTCGTTGCTGTATGCCACTTACCCTTAAATGGACACAGTGATATAGACTAAACGATTACCAAGTTCCCCTTGGAGAGC
Organism: Mastigias papua; assembly: GCA_964019165.1. Lineage (NCBI taxonomy): Eukaryota > Metazoa > Cnidaria > Scyphozoa > Rhizostomeae > Mastigiidae > Mastigias > Mastigias papua. The sequence continues at coordinate 9,729,552 of OZ025268.1, read as the reverse complement.
GTTAATGAAAAACCCATCCCATCAAGAACTGTTATCAGAACTAAATTTGAAACAAACTACACCAGTTCACGGGAATGAGTCATTTTCGTCTTCGTTTTTATTGCCTTTGTCATTTTGGTCGTTCTTACGTTACTTATTGTGGTCGCTTGCTCCTCTGCAGAGACCCATGACGTCACCTTACCACGATCCGTTGCGCACTTTTGCTGCACGTGCTCCCTCGCAGAAGTCAATGACGTCACCCTCCCATGATCCTTTGCAAACTAGGTCGAAGATTTGTATATCATAAACGTGAAGCCTATTGAAACTTGAATTTGTAGAAAATTCGCTGCTGGCGTGCTCAGGAATTTATCATTCCATAAACTACAAGTTTTCAAATTTTCGTACTATTCTTCGTCTAGGAAGGTTAACAGCAGAGTTGCATAAAAAGAAACATATGACTACTTGTAGTCATCTTAGCTCCATATGCTCCAACATCATACCGCAAACTTTGCAAAGAGTTGCCGTCGTAGCCATTTCCTTAGCCATTGTCACTTTGTTCGTTGTTTTTATAGTTCTCCTTGTCTTCATCACTATTTTCGTCCTCCCCCTATCCGTCTTCATCAGTTTCGTCAGTCCTACCGTTTTCTTGTGAATGAGAATATATAAACAATAATTAAAATGCAATTAATCCCTTTATGACTTCCTCTTAATCAAATGGCCCATGAATTTATCCACGTCCCCTTCCCCTCCAAATGCGCAAAATTTGGTCATTCCAGATGGAGAACGGGGACGAAACATTTCGAGAACAAAGGGATGTGTTCGCTCATAAATTCTTCAAATCGAATCAGATGGAGATTTACGTTAAATACCTTGATCTTGAAATAGAATTGTGTATTTCTTTGAGGGAATGGAAATTAATTATTCATTTAGCCTGAGGAACACACTTGAACAGATGAAATTACCCAGGTGTTTTTAGTTACTTAAAATTCTACATCATTCGTATTAAATAGGCTATCTTAGTAGGGTACCTTTGTTTGTTTATTGAATGATACTAATGACGTCATTTGAGATCTGTTCTGACCTAATCAGAAGAGTTTTCGGATCATATAATGAATGCCTACTTGCTAATACTGAGGCAAGTGCAAATGCACGTGCTTTTATCTGTAAGGGCCGTAGCGAAAGCCCTGTTTCTAAAAGTTCCTTATTTTTGGGCCTCTTTTGACCACATTTTAGTACTTACAGTTCGTTAGTAGTTCCTAAATTTTAACTGTACCTTCAGTGCTATAAACATTGTAAATATTTAGTATCAAGGCATGTCGCTATGAACACTGCAAGTTTCAAAGGAAACCTGCCTTTGAGCCACTTGTTGCAAGGGTTAAACTTTAGATTTTTGGGCTACTACGTTTAGGTTCCGTGAAGAGCGATTCCTTATGAAAAACCATGTACTTTACGGAACTCCTCCATGGTTCACCCTGCATCATGCATCACTTAGCATCAAGGTTAGGATTGATAATACTCGGCATTAAGGTTAGTTCTTCTCGGGACAGGCGGGTGTATAAAAAGAACTTGGCTGGATTTCACCATAAATTGCTTGTTTGATCCATTTCGCCTATAATAGGATGGAACTGGTTATAAACATTCACTTTGCAAATAAAAGAATAGAACTACTTTATGGTTGCCTTTATAACTTATTTTTGGAGGAAGGACGTATTATATAATTTACCTGCTTGGCTCATAATGAACTATAGGGCTTATGTGTACAAACGAGGGAAAGCAGTTATCTGCAGTACCTTCTCTTGATGGAGCAATGAACAGTTGTTTTGTTGGGACTTCTTTTTCTTGCCCCGCTGTCGTAGTGGCCTGACAATCAAATGCATTAGTTGTACAAGGAAAAGTGTGCTGAACCATATCTGTATGTTTGATAGTGTTGAAAGTGTGCGTTTATTTGTTGTAAAAACATTAGTACCACATTTGTTATCTTATTTTAAGGTTAAGATATTTCAAATAGTGCCCCCCTCCCATCAGATAGTGGCTCTTGATTTGCTAACTCAGTCTATGTTAGAGCTGAAGAAGACTTGGTTCTTTGCGGAATACATGCAATAGATATATTGAAAAGGACTGTTGCTTTGATGGTTTGCAATAGTTTTACAAACATTGATAGAGTGGCTGAAGCACTGGCAGCTATTATCATAGGGCTGCTGGTATTAAAAAGAATCAACCACAGGTATGTGTTTGCTGAGCTGAGAGTTGACTTAGACAGTTGAGTATTGAACAAAGCTGAGCTCTGTGTTTGTCGACAATACACAGAAGACTTTTTTCGTGTAGTACCCAGCCCCAGCTGAGTCTGGGCGGTGTCCTTAATGAAGATATAGCTAAAATCAGTTCAATTAAGATTACGCTAGCTAGTACTCGAATAGCAGATTCATGGACAATTTTGATTGAATGTCTTTACAACCTTTTCTCTTATATTTCTTTGGAATCTTTTCACCATTGCGCTATTTGTGCCCCAGGCTGCCTACAAAATACAAAAGTTTGCTTAGAACAGCATTTGAAAGGTTTTAGTTAACTTAGTAATTGTCTTATATTTCAAAGGGGTAGCCTGTGAATAAAGCTTTAACTGGCATCTTCAAGTTTTGCCCATTAGTATGTATATGTGAAGATTGTCATCTTGTGCTATACCGGTTTTGTGACAGTGTCCCCTAACAGGTTAACCGTAGTATCATTTTTTGTCGATGAGATTTTCCTTACGTTGCATTTTATTGACATTTTGATATTTGTATTGGCTGTAGGGCCTGTTGTAGTGTTTCGTCCTTTGATGGACGGTTTTCACTTTTTAAGCAAAGTTTGTTTTCTAGATACCCTGCTCAAAATCCAGTTCTTAAAGCTCATTATTGATGGACCTGTTTTGACCACATTATAGTCCTAATAGTTATTTAATAGTTATTTAATTTTAACTGCACATTTATAGCCACATTTGCATTTGAAATATTTTATTGTAAGATGGGGGACTAAAGGCGATGTAATATATATGTTGTGTTGAACATACTTTGACTGAAAACAAATATCCACAGAGATGCAGGTTTAGAAAACTACCAGTTGATCAAAGGGTGGCAGTCTCTCCCCTGGAGCCCTTCGCGGTCACCTGGAGCCCTTCGCGGTCCGTCTGGAACCCATTTGCTATCCTCCAAGGGACTGTGGACCCCAATCTGGGAACCATTGGTGTATAGGTAGTAAGTCAATTGACCGACTAACAGAAAAGGGAGCTTGTGCATTCTTATGTTATTCCAGACATTTACCTTGTCAGTTTTCTCGGATTTCGGCATTATGTTCTGATCTCTCTATTTGCTCAAATGTGCGTCTCTAGATCTATAGCAAACATTTGGGCATCCTGTCTTCGACACACTAGAGTTGCAGAGAAATTTAACAGATTCTTAATGCTGCTGCGTTCGTATTAGGGTCCTTGTCGCAATTTTACTCAATCAAATTCAAATTCGTTGCTTCAGGTGTTCTTTTGTCTAAGATTCGTGTTTCCACAAAAGCTTTCCTTTCTTGTCATACAGCTTTGGTCTCTTTTTGAGCGCTATCAACAAAGATTAGACTCAGGCTTATTGTTGCCTTGTTGAATTAAGTCGAATAACCGACAGACCGATCTTTTATGAGAAAGCCATTATCTGAATACATTGCACGGACTGCCACTATTCTCCTTAGATAAACCTGTCAGTGTTAGCTATATCTGTTTATTTACTAGCTGTTTCCTACGGCAATTCACTTACTATCTTCTGGCCGTTTTGAACCCTTGTTTATGCTTCGGCATGTTTTGGTTCGTTGAAACAAATATATCGCAAGCTTGACAAAGAAGAACATCTCACCTGCATCAAGATTTTACAATAAACAGGGTAAGTTATTGTTCTGAAAGTCTCTGCTTTCATGATTTGTCGCAAGACATTAGCTAGATCATTTGCAGATTTTTTCCTCAAGCTTTAGAAGAAGAGTCAATACTATCATTCAATCTGGAATTGACTTGGTTTCTTATCTACTGATGAGCCGTTAGGCCCTTCTGCAGCTGACAGTTTGTTGCCATTCATAAATGTTTAGTTGCAGTATTTTTCGTCAGTCGTTACCTAGTAGCTGGGTTATAGGTGAGGAGTATTGCGAGTTCTGGTCCACGTGGTATGGTTCTAAATCAAAGAAGTATATTTAACTTGTAGACTTAATTCGTAAGCAATTTGTCAATGGAACTTTTGGATTTCGCTTAGATTTCTCGATGCGATTTGTTCGTCATTTGGAGCCTGGATGTTGTTAGTTATGTTTGTTTTGGACGCACTGGGTAGCGATAGTGATAGTTTACATTGAGTATGATTGCATGAGTTTTTGCTTTATTTTGGCAATAGCTTCAGGAAGATACATAATCCATATTACTGTTTGCTTATGGTACCATAGGCACTTGTCAAAACTACCTGCCGTTAGCTTCATACCAGGTAAAACGTAGTGTGGTTGCAGGTTTCCTAATATGTCTCAATATTTGCCCGCCAATTGTTTGTATTGGTTTGTTTAGTGTGAGAGTGAGTCTTCATTATCGAGAAAAAATGTGAGGTCATAACAAGTTGTAAACTCCAATATATTAAAATCAAACGGATAGGGATAGCTGTATCTGAGTGCGTTACATAGAAAGATTGTACTGTTTTTGATGATGAGAAAACTAAGTGTACTTGATGTAGAGCTTTATTATTGCTACTAAGATCTTCGTTGATTACCATACGCGAAGTGGCAAAGCAAAACGTTTGGGACCGACAGAAGTATTTTGTGAGGGGGTCCTCTCACGCTTCAGTTTATTTCCAGATCTAGATAAAAGTAGAGGAAAGAAGCTTTAGATGGTCTGTAGACTTGGGAATATTTGGATGTTGAGTCGCTAATCGCGTCGAATAGTTATAGAAACGTCCCCCTTAGAAGCCTCTTTGGGACCCTTTGAGGCCTCAAGAGGCTCGAGGACTCTCAGGAGTTGCTCTAGCCCCAACCTGCGTGGATTACACCACTCCATACGTGGCCAAATACAGGAAAAGAGACATTTTACCAATCAATAAAGAAACTGATAGCAGGGCCCATCGTATCTATTGGCAGAATTTGTTATTGCAGTATACTGTTTTTGAAGCATTTGTTCGAAAATCCGTACAGCTTAGAAGAACAGTGGAAAAGTAAGCTGCATTTTACTCCTTTAGCGCGACTTTGTCTTTTCATAAGGGTTGGATTTAAATAATCAGTCATTTTAAGATACCATGGAGAAATGGAAAGCCTGGAGCTGTTAAGACATTATGCTTTAACTGGATGTAACAAACATGAGATATCTCTCATTCACAAGGATCATGAGGTTCAGGAAGTTGACATCATTTTGCAAAATGGGATATGGGGTGGGGGCAAGTTTCCTACTTAGGATAGCATAACCACCATGGCAAAAAGTTACCGACAATATGGGTGTGGCATCCAAGGGTTGTGTGTGGTTTCTGATAGCACAGCCAACACTTTTCAGTACGCTTCTTTGTCGACGGTATAGTAGATACCTATTTGTGATTGCTGTGGAAGTTGCAATATGTGCCGAGAGCAGCATTATGTAGTGAAGAATCATAAGATTTGCAGATAGAAGGCAAGTTTGTCCGACGAAGTATTTTACCTGGGGGCTGTGATGCCCCCCACGCCCGCTTCGCTATGGGCCTGATAACAACGATGCGTAATGTGCTTTTATTTTCCTATTGTTTCCAGTTAAATTCTTAGTGGATTTGTTGTAAAGTATATTTTGGCCAATGGTGCTTGTGTAAAGCCGCGGCCGAACATATCCAGCATTTCATTCAACATCTCGAAACCAAATGTTGGGTGAAATGGTAGATGCGCTTGACCACCTATGTTGGGTCATCCAACCTTTGTAAAATGATGTTGGATAATATCAACCGAGGCCAGAAGCAAATGTGGTTTTTGAAATGTTGGCTGCTTTTGGCCACACCTCAAAATCAACGACAAACTTTAAAAGTTTTTGGGGTTACTTGTTGGATTAAATTTTGAATGCTTCTGACCCAGCCGTATATGCATTAATCAATTAGTTGCAACTGAATGCAACTTAATTCATGGTTGTTCTTGCGTGACGAGTGTCTCTTTTGTCCTTATTGTCTTCAGTATTCTTCGAATCCTGTTAGAATCTTCCTCTTCGAATTATGAGTTTTCGCTCAAGGACATTTACTACCAGAATCATGCAAAGTTGCTAGGATTGCCCATCTGTTTTACTGCAGCCTTTGTTTGTAAAATGAGAAAATCCACTATGTTGTACCCTTGATGTTGACTTGAAGTTTGACCTTGTTTTGATGTTTGATATAATTGCATCAGCTGAGTGTTGCTTTTGAATTATGGGGGAGACTTTTGGCATTTACTGTCAGGCAAATTTCACCTTAAAGTGTATGTTTGATGCACTCTAGAACAAGCCTTGACGCCTTGACACACGCGCCATAGGTGATCCCTCATCAATAACAGACTGTCCAACCGTCCCACTTTGAGCGGGATAGTCCCGCTTTCAGAGGAATTGTTCCCGCGTCCCGCACTAATTTTGTCGGGGACGCAGTTTTTCCCACTTTAGGTACTGCTGGTGATTCATCCAAACTACTTTAGCGAAAAAGTTATAGGGACGATCATAAAAAGGCAAATTAGAGTTAGGCGACAAGCTGGATACTCTAAGAACTGAGGCACTTGACTTTCAGATTGCCAGATTGCCAATTTCCATTACTGGTATAGATGTTCTACTACTGCGTCGAAATTTTTGTCTTCACGATTGTGACGATCGTGACGACCCAAGATTTGCATAAAATCGTCGCAACCGTGTAACAGCTAAATTTAGCTCTGTTGTATTTAGTTTTGGTTCCAAGTCCTAATGAACAAAACCAAAAATGGCGGCTGATGCTGATGATGATACTGAGGTGCTGTTGTTGCAAGGACATGCGTTTATTCTTCTTGCTGCTTTAAGACGACGCATCCAAAGGAAGAAACGAAAAAAACCTCGTTTTTGGGTTCGAGCTATATTTAAAGAACGCAGACGATATGGAGAATACCATTTTTAATTTAGGGGACAGCAGCAACAACATCAATCGTCTGTCGCGAAAGTGGTTTCCATTAAATTTTAGATCGTCACTGGATCGTCTCGATCTTCGAGGTAGAACCAGTTTCTATCTACACGATTGCGACGATCCTGATCGTCACGATCGTGACTTCAAAGAAAATTGATGTTTCCATATGATCGTCAGGATCTTCACACACATTTTCTGGGACTGCGACGATCTTCACGATTATATGGAAACCAGGCTTTATGCTCATACATGCACTTCTGTGTTTGCCAGCCAGCAGTGCTGACAGTGAAAGATATTCCTCTACGGACCGAAAAATTTATTCGGAAGACGTCTTTAATGCACCACTGTGGTATCTTTTCTGGGGTTGAAACTGAACGTAGATGAAGACTGTTTTAGTTTTAAAACATGACAAGCCTTGCTTGAAATAAACAAATCAGCATATAGGCAATATAACGATGAGCATGGCTCATATAGTAGTTATTGCATACCCTTCAGATATAACGAAGCTTATTAAGGTTTGAAAAGGTATCCCACTTTGACAAGCTGGGTAGGTGGGACAGTCTGCAATAACGTGCCCAAGCCAGAATTGATCGAAGAATGAACTTTCCTACCTCAAACCCAAAGAATGTAAACTAGCTCTTAGATAGTGTTGTAAAATAGGGTCTTAATTCCTTGTTTTGGCGTTCATATTATTGATGTCCTTTTTAGGTTTTTGAGCCCTTCGGCTGCAGCGACCAATTTCGTGATGAATGCGACAATGGCTCCAAATGCTACGACCTTGCCGCCGATTGTGAACCTCACTCAGACTGTCAATATAGTCACGAACTTTTTCAATGCTACCACGTCGAGTAACTCAACAGTACAGCCTAGCACAGCTTTCAATTTCTCATCTACATTCTCAACAACCCGCTTTCCCACTGTGCCTGAGTCGAAATTTTGCCAGTCGTTTGAATATGATTTCCATAAGAACATACCTATTTCAACAGTTTGTGGATTATGCTTTCTGTTTGGTGTGATTTTGCTATTTGTAGGTATGCTGTCTTTTTTTATAATTTTTTGGCTACTCACCTTTTCATATTTCACTTTTTACCGTAGTTATTTGATTATACGCCGTGGCTTATATTCAAGGGCGGCCTATAGGCAGGGGCACTTACATTTTTTCAACATGCCAACAGACCATTATTGCACTTTAATTATACCTGCAAAATCAGGACATATACGTGCTTCATAACACATTACCTTGCCTCGGCTGGTCATGTAAATGGATTTTATCTATATTTAGGGGCCATTCAAAAAGTACGAACGCTCAGTATTAATTGATTTTGGACCCCCTCCCCCTTGTGCGCTTTTGAACGTTTTCGAGATACACCTCTCCCGAGCGTGCGTACTTCTAAGTCTCTAACCTCCCCCCCACCCCCCACTTACATATTTGAATCTATTGCTTATCACACTATTTTCAAAGTTCTCAAACTTTAATGCATACCCGAGAAATCTCAAATCTAAAATTAAGGTTTTTAATGATAGGAATGATCTTGCGTTTACAATTTCTAGAAGATAGTTTTATTTGTTCAGGATGTTTCGCAAGTAATTAGCGCTTGAAGCTTACTTAGGCGTGCGTGCGTTTTTTGAAGAGACCCCCCTTGTACATTTGTGTACGCTTTTGTGGGTACCCCATCTCGCCTTCAGAGCGTACGTACTTTTTGAATGGCCCCTTATCTAGTACATATCAGCGCACGGTAAATAGTTGCAACAAAGTGCAAATATGGGTTTTGTGGGTGCAGCTTATGAACAAGGTTGGCATATAGCCGAAGAAATACGGTACCTTGAATTTCCTTTGTTTCCATGTACTCTCTCCTCATTTCTGCCATTTCTTGTCATTTTATTTCAGAATCATCACATTTTAATTTCAATCAATGTGTTCTTCATTTCTTATGCACGTTTGTACCATAAAAATATATTGTTTTGGTACTATGTCCTGTGACATTTACAATTTTAAAATATTAGCAGTTTACTTAGAAATTTGGCATTTGTTCATAAGCAATCTCAATCTTTGTCTTTTATCGCAGGAGAGGCCTGTATTATCTTATGCTTAAGCCTTGAGAGTTTCATGGCGCAAAGCTTTGCCTTTCTCAGATTGATTTATTGCTTATTCGGCTATCTATATGTTTCTCTAGTTGACGAATAGATTGTTTAATGTTGGCACTATTTTGTTTCTTATCTATAGGCCGTTCTTTGACTTATTTACAACGAATTTCCCCTACTCAGTAACATTCTCCAAATCTTTCTCTCTAGGTTATCGTGCATTCAGAGTATCAATGTTCATAATGGGTCTGACTATGGCAAGTGTTCTCACATTCCTCATCCTTGAAAACAAAACGAAATTGGGACTATTGTGGACCTCCACAATCTCTGCTGGTGCAGGCTTGTTTTTTGGGTTGTTTGCTGCCTCCATTCCAGTTGTTGGCCTTATAATAGCCAGCATTATACAAGGCTTTTTCTTCACAATTATTGTTCTCTTTGTGATCACTCTCTTCCTAAATGACCACATCTTCTGGATTTGTGTAGGCACACTAGGTGGACTGAGCATCATATTTGCAGTTATTGTCATGTTAAGGCAAAGGAAAGCAGCTATTGTCTACATTACTAGCTTTGGAGCTATCCTCATAATGCTGTCTGTGGACTATTTCTTAGACTTATTTCTCATCGCCACCTATGCTCATAACCTAATTTTGCGAAGTAATGGACGCAAGCCTTGTTGGTTCTCGTGGATACTTTTTGCAATGTGGCCGTTCCTGCTTGTCCTCGGCTGCTGTGTACAGTTTTTTAAAACTGCACGTGGATATTATCATAGTCCAGGTAATCATCTCTTGTACTTTAAATTAACGCGTATCTATAGATTATATATATATATATATATATAAATATATATATATATATATATATATATATATATATATATATATATATATATATATATATATATATATATATAAATTTATATATATATATATATATATATATATATATATATATATATATATATATATATATATATATATATATATATATATATATATATATATATGTAAATATATATGTAAATATATAACTCACTGACGTCTAAACTTAAAGTTTATGAAAAGTCATATAGGTATTCAGAATAGTACAATTGTGTAACGTATGTATTTGTGTGTACGTATGTAAATAAAAGATAAGAGAATAGAGCATAATGACGTCATGCTGAAATATGCGATCATTATTTTTATGTTGTTACAATCTTCAGATGTACAATGGATGGAAGCAGGTTCTCAATTCGTTGTTGATGGAGTGAATTAGGTCGACTGTATACGATTCCAATCATTATCGATCGGCATGCAGATCACAGTAAGGCACTTTTCTTCTTGCGCAGAATGCTTTGTTACGTAGTTGATACGAGTCTTTGTTGTAATTTTAGCTGAAGAAAAGAAAGCTAAGGAGAGTAAATACAAAACAGACAGCACTGGACGATCGAGGCGTCTGTATGATAACGGAGATGTAATTGCACAGGTATATACTTTTAGTGTTTATGTGTATTTTCTATCGAAGTCATAACAACTATTGGACATGTCATTTTGTGTAGCATGCACTTTACAGATCCTGCAGTGCTTGTAGGCTTTAGTGTCATGACGTAATGGTCACCTACCACACTATGTTATTGGTTGCAAACTGAATGTTGAGAAGTTTTGCTTTGGGTATAATATTAGTTTTAGTAGTGTTTTGTGTGCTGGAAACTATGCGCATGCTGTGTAGTTAGTTGCCTGTTTAGTACATAGGCCAGCAGAGGAAAGGAAGTCAAACATATTGTTAGTATGTTGTAAATGTAGGAATTGAAGAAAGAAGTGGACGGTGCTAAAGATATGCAGTTTCTATTTCAGAAAACTATTCTATGTTTAGTGAGTGATCGTGTAGAAGCTTTTCGACTACAATTCCTACTTCATTATAAGCAGCTTTGGAAGCTTTTAATGTTTTGGGAGCTTATACCAAAACATAAGCTGAATTGATCATTTAATAAAACAATATGACTATAGCTAAAAGAATTCGTAAGGAATAAAATTTATCTGGGTTTCATACGAGCTTGAAAGTAAGTGATATGTAATTCTACCGATTATTTTAAGTATCCCCTTGCAATGTATGTTGTGAATCCTGAGGACAGGGGAACTGTATGAAATAATGAGTAAGGGACTCGACAATATTAACAGCCCGAAGGGCCTCAAATTGAGATGGATATGGCCTTGCAGTCGTTGTTTATCGTTCTATCAGTTTCAAACCCGAGGCTTGACTTCAGATAAATGTAATCTTTGCTTATCAAAGTTTATCTTTCCTCGAAATATTTCGCGTTCCCGTCGTGTAAATAATGGTACGATATTCACCTTAGACGCTGATCTTTTGATGCTTTTTCATTTGGGAAAAGTACTTGGCCACTGAGTCAAATGATCAAGCAATTTTGTTTCATTTCTGAGCATATTTAAATGTAGACAGAAAATTAAGCTTTATCTTTTAATCTGTGACACCTTTGTGGAATAGATAATTTCAGTGTCGTACTGCTACTTTCCTATAAAGAAACATTGTATTAAATGAATTCTTCGAAATTTAGATATCAATAAAATACTTAATCAGTCGAATACGATACGCTATCGCTTTAAAGCTAATGTAGATTTACCGTTTTTACAAATTTGGTTAGCCATAATCTAGAGGCTTTACGCTTTGTATGAGCCACTTTCATTCCATGCTGCATCCCTCATATGTCGTAAAATCTATTCGCTTTGTACTTGGTCGAGTGCCAACATAGTTAGAATGTTGAAAGAGTTGTTCTTAGCACTTGACTAACATCTTGAACTGAGAGATTTCCCTATTGCATTTGTCATAGAACTCAAGTACTCTTAGATATTCTATCATTATTTTATTTTTGTATTGTCTTCTGTATATGTTCTTCTTTATTGCATTCTGCATGTTTGCCTGCTAAGTGACCAGTTTTGTTTTAGGCATGGATCCAGACAACGGAAGATACTCTTGACAAGAGAAGAAGTTTTACTCCACCTGTTTACGAATATGACTCATCAGACGACAAAGAAAATACCACCCTGGTTTAAATTGGGAAGTTATAGAACCCGTGTTGAAGGCATATCAGTTCAATTGTCTGTATTCTTTCACTTATCAAGCATGGTTGCTTTTCGTTGAATGTAGTCATCGGGCTGGTTACTTTGTATCCAGGTTTAGTTAGTCAAAGCTATGGTAATGTTGCCGCCCAGGTATAATATGTTTTGATTTGTACAGTACGTTTTCGCTGTAGCAGTTTATGCAGTGTTAATAGAAATCTTAAGTGGCATACATTTATTGTCGTTATATAGATATTGCTTTTGAGGTGTATTCTTTGAAAGCACGAATGTTTTTTAATTTGAATCAGAGTAGCTATGGATAATGGGCGACTGTTTGCGACCGATTGCAAACTGGTCATCGTGTCTCGGTCTCTTTTGAGGAGGACATAATTGTAAATAGATGCCATAGGTGGTTCTTAGGCAAAACCTCATTTGCTTTCTTTTGGACATTCAGATCCTATCACCTTCAAGACAGATTAAGAAACGTGGAACATTCAAGGCCCTTCGCGATGTAATTTGGATTTCAGATTTCGTATGCTAACTCATTATTCCCAGTCCTCCCCTGAACATTCGCAAATTGCAGGATGTACGGATGTAGGCAAGGAGCAGTTGGCCTACGTCGAATTTGAGTGGAGTTTGGCTCTGCAACTTCCTAATGGCTGTTGTTCTTATTTATCAAGATAGGCATTATACATGATCCACTACTTTAATATTCTTGTCATGAATAGTTTGTATCTAATGTATTGTCATGCATTTTTTTGTTTCAAAGCATTGATAGGCTTGGAAGTGGTCATGCTTTGAGTTTGATCATCGTGTCTTATTCTCTGTCAGATTCTAACAGATATCCTTGCATGTGATTTGCTCTTCACTGCTGCATTACACAATGTTGATGTCTCTAGCTTATCACCAAGCAAGATTCTTTTGAGTTGAAAACTCTAAAGCTGACTGCAGTCCAAAATGTTGCCTATGTTTTAAGTTTGAACAGTTGACTTAAATAGTTTTTATTTTTGTTGCGAAAGAATTTGTAGATAATCGGTTGAAGCCGACGTAGTTATGTTAGGGTTTTGTTTAGATATTGAAAGTACAGCTTATAATAGTTGTGTATTGTTAATACAGTTTTATTTGAAGAAAGAAAGCCTTTGATGCAAATGTTTTCTGCATTTTTCCAATCTGGAAAATAACATTCTAGTTTATAGCTAGATTGGTCATGGTCATTGTCATCATTTTTGACCAGAAGACAAGAAACTACAACGGTTTCTAACGGAGACATGACTTTCTTCCACAATTGAGTTCCGATGCAACAAACATCTGGTTATTATTTACTAAATATACCAGAAAAACAACAAAGATGAAAGCGGTTTAATCCCTGCTACTGATTACGTATGATCAACTGACTGTTAAGCGGTAAATTACATTGTGGTTAGATGTATCAAAGTAAATACAGTAGCGCAAAAGTCTATTCGAGATTCCACCCCGAAAGAAAATAAACAGATATATGTATATCACAAAAGGAATACCAATAATCCACACAAATGCCTAGGTGAAAAGGAAGCACGATGTGGAGTTTCCTTGGGATACCTTTGAAGTCAAAGATAATCGAGGTTATTTTTGAAAGCATAAAAAGTAGCCTACCGGTACGTGAATGAGTATATCGCTTCCATTTGGTGATGCGGAGATGAAAGATGCAAGTTTTATTTCAAAATGATCGAAGAGATGTACATTTTTGTGCAGTATATCTTTGGGAAATTACTCCCAGCTTTATTGCAAATCAGTTGCATTTCATCTGTATTGGGAATCAGTCACTAACTTTCAGTATTTTCTCCAATGAACGCCAAAGACACTTATATCTCTGCCAATATTCAAACAAACGCTCTCTCAGAGGAGATTCTAGGCATTTCCAGACAAGAGGCGTTTATAGGAGAGCAGTGTCTATTAATCTTTATGGTATCTATAGAGAGTATTTAAAAGGGGTGTTTTTAAGGAGATGGGGCGTTAATTGGGCAACATTCGGCAATCCAATGCTCACGTTTCCCCAAACACATAACAATTATACCGATATATTGCTACAGAAAAAGCAAGCACCAACGAAAAAACCTACAGAACTGATAGCGCTTGCTCCTTTCAAAGCAAAATTTGCACTCTTGTAACGTAATTTTCATATGAACAAATTTTTCTTAATTTGTAGTAGCTTTATTACATTAAACTAAACGATATACAATTATCGCAATCTTCACGAAAGTCTGCTTGCTGAAATGAAATACCTAAAAGTCAATCTTACATCTAATTTGATAACGAACTTAATATTGCAGTAACCTCTTCTGCCACAGCTGCAAGACTGAACTCAAACTGCGCCTGAAAAACAAATTTGCTTGCATGATGTAATAATGCACTTATGCCCAGATCAGAATGTGGCATCTTTGACACTGATCAATTTCTACATTATAGTGACTTGTACGTAATGGCCAATTCAAAAGCAATCTGGTTTAAGTAGCTGAAAAGTATCCTCCACCAAATCTGCGACAGTTACAGAGAAAAAAGTTTCACACACGAAGGGGTGATCAAAGGTAGGCATGCTACGTAATAAAACATTGCTTATTTTAGCCTTTCATCCAGTGCTTCCACTTGAAAGAAAATTTCCTTCTAAAATCCTGTCGTGTAGAAGTGTGCCTCATACAAATATGAACAAAATGACAAAACCAACTTCCCACGAAACAGTATCTTAAAAAAATGTTTGATCTGAAGCTACAAATTGATGGCATATTTCAATGAATCCATTCAAATATTACAAGAATGAAAGATACGAAAAGAAACAAGCGCTGTTTTGTACATAAGAGCAAAACGTAAAATGAGAAAATAGCATTTGGCAGGTAATTCTCAAATGCAAGATAAACAATCCAACAAACATAGCTATAAATTGATTTGCACGCACGTACATATATTAGTATGAGCACGCGAAGACCCTTTCGTGTTGGCAGGAAATGTGGGAGAAAATTCTGATCGATTCAGGAGAAAAATTAAAGAAATATAGCCGTGAATTAAACGGAATTCTCGTTTTCAAAAATGGAAGCACTGCTTTCATTTCTTCAATACCTACTGCACTTCCATCGAATGACACGAAAACTAACTAAAAGCTCCTACAGCAACGAAAACTAGCAAATAGTGATGAAATATTTAAAGATTTTACCTTCGTTTTCACCATATCAGGTCTCTGATCCCGCAAATATTCTAAGGTTGCTGCAATATCAATCTCCTTTGTGCCTACATATGAATATAGTAAGAGGAAATTATTTGGAAAAACAGTAAAGTAAGAACACTGCAAAATAGTTTCCATTACGCAATCCTCATTAGCAGTCATATCATACCAAAGTTCGAACATTAGATGGTAAATAGAGCGAATGCTTAGGTAAAAGTGACATAAATTGAGTAAGAAAATTTTTCAGCGTACAGGGTCAAAATCCAGTAACTTTGTAAGACTGAAATTGTCTGAAAAATTATTATTTTTGCAGAGGATTTGATTTCAATCCGAATAACATCGCAAAAGAGTGCATGTGAGGTAATGTTCCAACAGATCAACAAATTACAAGCAACTCAGAGAACACAGCCATTAGAACAAGGAGCACAGCAATCAATACTCCGGTATGTTTTCAAACTTGTAATACATATTTTCAAAGGTAAAATGAAATGGTGATAAATGGTAAAAATGTTTTATTGTTTATAATCATTATGTTTTTAGAATAATGGGCTACACCAAAACATGATTCCATTGTTCATCGAAAATTAGCTTAGCGTCACAATAACCGATTTCAGATAATACTCCGTCAAGGTATTCGTAGCAGAGCGAAGTACCTTTGATCATTTTCTTTAAAACCATGTCTACAAGAATATAGGTTCCAGTTCTGCCAACTCCGTTATTGCAATGGACAACAATCGGACATGCTTGGCCTCTGTAGCATTTGTTGACCTTCCTAAAGATGTAATTGAAATACTGATGTAGAATCATTGAATAAACATGGAGAGTTTCAGAGAAAAGAGAAGACAAATCATTAAGTTGAAATTGTAAAATAAATAACTCTATACCAAAAAGCTAGGAATGAAGTACAAAACTTCTGGAACAACTTAGCAAAAAAATTTCTTGACAAGAGTGAAAAGTACGACATTGCAGACCCGGTGTTGAGCAGCATAAATATCCATTAAACTTTAAGCGACTGAATTTCTCAACTGGTGTGCAATGATTGTCGTTTTCGTCCTTGTCATCAAATTTTTAAACTAACAATAAAAGTCAGTGAGATAACTTGCTAAATTCAAGCATCTTTGAATAACTAAACAGCAAAATAGGAAGCTTATTCAAACCTCCTGAATTCTAAAAGAGGCTTTGCATTCTCTGGAACTGACAAATCTGGCCATGTTAGAAAGTGGAACTGAGTAATAGTCCTTGTCTCTTGAGTCTAAATAAGGAAAACAACTTTCATTAAATAAAATCAAGGAATAATATGACATCATAACATCTAAACATAAGACAGTCACTTGGCTGAAGATTGAGTACGTTCTACGTCATATATACAGTTCTGCTATGCACATGTACTGAAGAGAGAAGACATGTCATCTACTTAAAGGAGATTAATGAAAATATTGGACCAATAAAATACAACTTGCTTCTGAGATATGTAGCATTCTTAGAAGAACAAAGACTTTCACCATTAGAAAAATCACTATATATATATATATATATGATGAAGATAAAGATAACATATCATGAGTAAACATTATATGATGTTCAGGTGTAAACAACACCTGTCATTCAGTTTTCAACAAAACAGCAGATATCTTTCATGAAAATGTCCAGCTAGCACTTATAGGGAGTGGGCTCTTTTGAAAGTAAAATATCATGCTATACTAAAGAAATTTGTACAAAAGTAGACTTACCGCTAGATGTTTTAAGTAAAAACTCCTTACGATATAATCATCGCACCAAATATGTTCAGAGATGAGGTGGACCTACAAAACCAACATTTTACAAAATCAACATTACAACAGGACTTCGCAAAAATATTAATTTACTATGTTTTTATTAAGTTAACTATTGGGGCAATAATAAGTTCAAGACCAATATTATTTGAAGATACTATAGCTCTACACTATAAAAAGGTTGAATAGGGCAAATATGGGGGCTACTTCAAGGGATCTCAAGGACACGATAACCCTGCTTGTTTAAGGATTCACTGTATTATCATAAAAGCCATGTGTGCAGGAGCATCTAATAGAATTTGTTCTGGACATCACAGTAGGAGCTAATCAGATGAAAAAAGCAATCAAACATAAATGCAACTCAAATTAAAACGCTTAGGAAGACCTGGCATTTAGGAAGTTGATCCAATGGCTCTGCAAGTAGAAATAATCGCCAATAATGTCCAGAACAAATTCTATTAGATGTTTCATGTTACCGTTTATTGGGCATAACCGTTTTTCACAGGTTTATAATGAAGATGACCTTACAAGCGTCATAATAGTTCACCTGTTTGTTTCCATAGTTCAGGAAATATACAGAGAATTCATAAAAAGTTCGAATAACGAAAAGAGAAGGGCCTAAAAAAGTATCTACGGCTCCTATCGAAAACCGCAAATATCGAAAGAAGCAACAGGAAACCATTAAAATGAAAAGCGAAAGTAAAGCTTTTAAACATAGCATAGAAAAATGTATGCAAAGAAATTGTAACATTGACCATCAATCTTCCTCCTACTGATCAATGCATGCATGGATTCCTAAAAGAGCTTAACAACATAGTCTCACTATTCGTCGATAAATTACAAATATCACTGTCTTTTATACCTGGTACGTATTATAGACTTCACTTCCTTCTTCTGGCCAATATCTCTGACATTGTGGCTAAAAACAAAACATGAAAGTAACTGAGAATCCCTTGTCTTATTAAACCTGACTGTGTGCTTAAGCTTCAACTGCATCTTCAAAAACTACATGAATGCAAAACTGATATAGCAAGTTCACAGAAGAGTAACTCCGTCCGGCATGAAATCATTAACGCGTCAAAAGCTGTCTTTCTCGTAAGAACGGCAATGAGAGTATTTGATGGTTCGATATCTCGGATAAAGCAATTTTAGCCGAGGTTATCTATTATCCGCTTTTGATTATAAGCCATAGCAAAACGTGCGATAAAACTATAAGCTGTGGCTCAACATCGAATAATTATGGTACTTGCAATGTTAAACAAAAATAATCAGAATCTGAGCATCACTGAAAATGCAAAAATTACTGGCTATAAACTGGTAAGACTATATGGAATAAATCTAAAAAGAGGAACTATACATACCAGTCCCATGTCTGATAAACGAGTCAGGTTGACAATAACAACGACACCTTGCTCCCAAATCATCTGAAAATTCAATAAATATATGTTAGTGAATAAACTAAAAAATAAAGCTTGGAAATTATTCGTTAACACTCAACAGGTTTTCCTGTCGATACATGAAGCCTTGAAGTTGAAGACTGATAGAAGGGCTCTGTCTGATACCAATAGTTTTTACAGGGTGTACATATTGTGACAGGTTGTGTAGAGAAGAGCAACAAAGGCATAAAAATAGAATGGTGACAAAAATATACAGCCAGTGGAGAACCCTCTCCCCCAAATTAACTCCCAATCAAAAAAATAGAAAACACAGCATTCAAACACTTTACGAAACCCATCCATGTGTAACTTAGTCAGAGTCTAGATTATTCTAAACTACCAATATTAAGAAAAAAATGGTTAAAAATATAAAACAATTGGGCTAAAGTCAACAGCGAAAAGAAGCATAGCATTTGATGCAACTCTCATCAACCAAAAATAAATTTAAGCCCCTTTTCATTATCCATTAATGCCATAATCATGATGATGTCAAATTACTGTACATATCCACGAAAACTTTTGATTGGTATTGTATAATGTTTAAAAATTGTTCAGTTGAAATTTACGCACAGCTTTCTAGTGCTATAATTCTTTATAACGAAGTCAATAATAACTCAATAGCGGCCAGTAATTAAGAAGCATATAAATTTCGAACGCATATTATTTTCATAGAGTAATTTTTTTGTCAAAAGACAAAGGACTAGAATATTACACAAGCTTCACAAACAGCAAAACGTAAATACAATCCATTGCACACAAAACACACGAACCTGCCAGAAGTCTGCAATGGTGTTATCCAGTGGCCCTTGGGTAGCAATGTAGGATGGGCTCCTGGGATCTGCGTCAGTCTATAAAGATTGAAAACAGGAAACACATAACTGAATTGCAGCATGGCAATTACTGTTACATTTAGTGTAGACATGCTATTTCTTCATTATGTCTGCAAAGTGAAAGCACGAGAACATGATCAACCAAAGGCGGACGCAGTCAACTCCTGCGCATGCGTCACTCGGATCATTCATCTTCTCTGATGTTTACATAACATATTTTCCTTAATCATGCTGCAATTACCTCAAAATGATTTCTTGTAATGAGGGTGTCAAAACAATAAATCTATACCGGTGTGCACTTCTATAAAGATTTTCCAGCTAATATTTATAGAGGACAGAAATCATAACATAATACTGGAACGAGACTTACGATGAAACTCGCATTAATATAGTCTGAGTGAAAAACATTTGACGTTTCCCGTAGCTTCACTCGCGTGTGATCATCTGGAAAGATATTTAATATTAAGTTGATAATAAACAAGTGTTTAGCCCACTTGAATGAGTACGAATAAGCTGCTTGATGGTACAATATTGAATGCAAAATACTCGATATTTCAAAAAAAGGAACAAAGAAACGCTCGGAAACAATTTACACCTATTCATAAAAGTTTGGGGCATAGCACAAGGATTTATTCATAATGAAAAAGCTCTCCTACAAGTCTTCATCATTCATTTGTAAGAAACTCTCACGAACTGAATACATAGAACAGAGGCAATTATTCTAAATAAGCAAACCCATCTGGAAATTTGCTGCTTATGATACACCTAAGAGAGCATTACCACCATAGTCATATCCTGATCTCATTGACAGTGTAAAAGTATCCGTAATTTCAAATAGCTCTAACTCTAGCCTACTAACTGAGGGAAACAAATTCAACAGTAGTTCAAAAATCAAACAGAATAAAAAAGACAAAAAGGAATTTTCGACTAAACGTACATGGTAAGACGTTGCTATATCTGTTTTTGCTGGCATTTCTACTGTCACTTCCTGCAGTGGCCTCATCACGATCCGCTTTGTAGTTGCATAATGCCTTCCAAAACGAAGCACAGAAACTCAATATCGAAGTGCAAATATATATTTCCGTTCACAGGTGCTTTTTGCAAGTGAATGAATTAGATCCCGTGTGTTGTGACTCAAATTGTATTTCGGTAGTTTCATACCTTAAGTATGTTAAGTAAAACCATATTTTTACACACAAAAACACTTACATCAGTTCATCCTCAGAATTTTCGTTGCCCCTCGGCAACCTCCTCAGTGAGAATTGAGGAATTCTCACTGAGGAGGTTGCCGAGGGGCAACGAAAATTCTGAGGATGAACTGATGTAAGTGTTTTTGTGTGTAAAAATATGGTTTTACTTAACATACTTAAGGCATGAAACTACCGAAATGCAAATAGTTTGATTTCCAACCACTAATTATACCATTAAAAAATATTTATTTGTGAAGTAAGAATATTTACAAATTTATAGTGGAAAAAGTGCCCATCGACTACTCCTATAGCACAAATGCGGTACCACGAGGAAAAGTAGCGAAAGATTACTTATGTAAAACAACAAATAAACAATTGGTGCCAACTGTGGTGTCGGTGTTCTATACAGACAAAACCAAATGGCTAGTTTACGATATAAGCCACAAATCAGTGTAGATGCCACGACTCACCTCCCATTCCTTGCTAAGTTTGTCTTCGTCCTTCAAATGTTCTTCCATGTACGCCTAGAAATAATACTAGGTGCATTTACTGATATCAGCAAGAGCACATAAAATAGCCTCTATTGTACAAAACCTAAAAAGCATCAAGTCGATTGCTAATCAACACCCATCCATGCCACACAGGGCAGCGAAAACACACGCAATATTTTAAAGTGCAAGAGTCAATGATAGGTATTATTCACAGTGTCACGGTCTCTTCTTGCTTAACTGCACCTGGCTGACCAAGGACACTAGGATATAGTCCTCGTCTTAAACGAACCACCAGTGGATTAAAGCTCAAAATTCTGCACATAGTATGCTTCTCGTAGCTTTAACTTTAGGCAATACAAGTGCCAGGAACCTGACAGTACTGCAAACAGTGATGAGCTAAGTCAAATAAAAGTGAACCAGTAAAGAAACTGCTGCAGGAAATTCGTAAATGCTTATTTCCAAAACAGATAGTGGCTGATACTCACCAAAATAACATGTCCAGTTGAGATGTCCATATTATATGCCAAAGGTTCTTCTCGCCTTGAATAGAAAATATTTCATTTTCATTTGCAAGTTCAATTCTTTGACAAGAGTATTTCAACAAAGCTCTTGCAGATTGACAAGAAAAATATGAGAATCCTTTCATATTACTTGTAGGATACAGAAACAACTGTCAAATTCAAATTACTGTAAATGAAACAGACAGGCCATGGCTATTTCATCATAACATTATATTAGCACTGCTCAATGTTCAGCATTTAAATGCCAGCAGATGGGATACTCAATTAGGCAAACCTCAAATACAAAGCAAGGACTATTCACGCCAGCAGTATCAAAATTTATTACCATGTCTTCTTTGTATATTTTCCTTGACCATTAACGAGGCCATGTCGTTGCTTGTCAGCGTTCAGAGCCTTTACTGATCCCGGTGATGGTGAATTTAGAGACATTTGAGTTCTGCAAAGTTCCTGAACAAGTATGCAAACTCAATTTAGAATATGTACAGAGATCTCTAACAGGTAATTCTACGGGGTAGATACGATAGCATGAAGGTATCATTGCAATGGTTCCCAATCAGAAAATGTTACATTGTTCAGAATCGTCAGGGCAACGCGCTGAAATCATAAAGATGATGCATACTCTGCAAAAGTTTGAAGACAGAAAGGAAAGATAAAAAATGCAACCATATGGACAATATAAGAATAAAATGGCATATAAAATCTGAGAGCTAATAGTCGCAATGGTCGTAATAGACTTTCAAAAAATTTGTCCTCAGAATTGTAAATCTGCTTAAAGCTAACAGTCAGCATCTTATTGAAAAATGTGTCACTTCTTTTCACAAGAAACTATACAAATACTAGAACAACTAAATTACATGCAAATGAATTTGGAAAAATTTTCATGGGGTAAATTTGGTGGTAAAAATTTTGCAGACAATATATAAACTCGTGAGAAATTTTTTATGGAATGCACTAAGCTTCAAAGATTTCATTGGGCAAAAATCTAGTTCTATTTCACAGGTAAATGTTACAAATTGATAAACAAAAAAAGAAAGATTCATTCTAAAGGGTGAATCAAAATAATCATTTGCATAAGCTCATCCTTGACACCAACCTCGTAATCTGTCAATGCCTCTTTTCTGTGCAGCTCAATCGGCAGCTTACTATTACTACGTCTACAAAAAAAACAACGTCCTTAGTATCCCTGTGTCCGAGAAACAAAAGCTCTGCTGATGGTCTTTCAAAAGCAGACATCCATTGCTATCGTTAGGTCAATGTGACAAACACATTTATCGACTGATGTGTCAGAAATGCATCAAAGAGATTCCCATTTCAACACTGCACTGGCATCATCTATCGCACTGCGACCACTTTTTCACTCAGCACTCGTATGAAACATTAGATAATCGCCGAAAGGTAAAGGAAACCATGTACTTTTCTAACCCGTCGCTTATTATCCAGCACTTCACACTCAGATGACTGCCTGTGCTACTAGTACTTCTATCTTTTCACGCAATTTTGAAATTTTGTACTTCTTATTGTAAGGGACGGTACAACATGACATATGCACGTGAAGTCTGCCTGAGACACCTCAATATCAGTTTTCACTATTGTTATAAGATCGGCTAGCTAGAACTGAGGGTTAGGACTTTGAATGAACCGTGGAAAAGACAAGTACCTTATATGTATTCTTTAGCTTTGAAAATATAGTTGAATAAAGTACATATGTAGAGTCTCTGTCCTCACACTTCAAAACAATGAAATACCTTCTCTATTTTCAAAAAACAAACTAAACATTGGAACGGTGATAGGTGCAACTGTAGGCTCTATTCTGTAATTGTTACCTCTGTATACATATATTTCTTTCCTTTTTAACTTTAAGTTTAGATTGATGTACATATTCTGAAGTAGGCCTAAAATTAGCTGTAATATAGCTATCTACTGAATATGTTAGCCTACGTTGAATAAAGTGATGATGACTATTGCTACTATTATTCAGCCTGGTTCCCATCAGTCGGCGGCCTGCTTAATTTCTGCTGAGTGTTTCCATATAATTGCAGAAGTCGGGAACCTTCAGAAAAGGAGGCTCGCAATGCAATGCTGGATTGATATGAAATATCATGTGGTATGTTTCTGTCGTCGGCGACGTCCCCGATCAGAAAAACAATGTTTCCATACAAAAATCTGCATCGCAGCGATTGTGGACAGGTCGGCGAGACGTGAAAAAGTTGAACCTAGTTCAACTCTTTTGCGGGACCGAGGACTGATCTGTTTCTCTAAATAATACGCCATTGACAAAATAAAAAGGTTGTGACAAAAGTGCTTCTAGTAGGAAAGAGTTACCTTTTAATGGAGCAAATAATCAACGATGCTAAAATAAGTGCTAACGTAGAACCACCAACGATCGCTGTGATCACAGCAAACTCATCCCAATCTTTATCTTTTGGTAATTTATACGAATTACTATGCTGAAATGTAGAAAGAGCCAAGAATGAATGATAAATCACGAACAGGTTAGATCATTTACGCAATCAAACTAAATGACTTCTGATAATGCTAATCTCCATTGTAATTTAGCAAGTTAAATCATAGTAAAATTGCTCATGTAATGCAAAAACAACCAAATTTATATCCAATATTCATCCTAAATTTTGATCATGATAATTCAGCAGGAAGTAAAATCTGGGACATCTTCAGGGACATAGAAACCTTTGGAAGGTGAAAGGTGAAAGGACACAAGAGATGAAGGGTACCTAAGTTGCATCATAAATTTAACGAGTCACACCAAAATTAGGTACTAAGTCTATTCACTGGGAATAGAGAAGGGCATGGAGGGTGCAAGCAAGATGATAGTGTAAGAAAACTTGTTTTATTCCAAAAGAGTGAAAAGTGAGGCCCTCTCTATCATCTAGGTAGTGCCTCAATATAACTTTGTCTTCAAACAAGGACACATTTTAGGATTTTGAGGACACTCTTTTAGCATTTGGAAAAATTGAGGAAGAGGCACATTCCTCAAATGCAGTTCCCATTCCTGCTTCTCTGAGCTTCATAGAGATCAGGAAATACGTATGAAGCAACTCAGGTGGGCTGCTAGAAGTTACTTGATGATCATCAACACTAAAAGAACGATCTAATCACTGTAATGTTGAAAATAGAGACTGTGGATATCTACAATACTGCAAACAGTCTTGTACAGAATCTCGCAAACCTAGGAAAACAAGAGAAGCCAAAGCAATCGAACTAAATTCAACTCAAGCCAGATTCAACCAGTAGTCAGAAGCAGCTCTCTACATAGCAAAAATATTCAAATCAAAGGATAGAATGCTAGAAAAAATTGCTATATGCGATTCACATAGTGAAAACACCAGAGTGAGGATAGCCTTACCAAGCTTCTGGCATGTAATACAGTTAAACCAGTGGATGATGAAAGCTGCTTTCTTAGATTTTCATCTACAAGAATAATGAAAAGTGTAGTATTCCTTGCAAAAATATTACCACTTATCATAATTTGATCACTAATACTATTATCAGTAAATGATGATTACAAACAGAGAAAAGTAAAATATCAATAAGCATAGAAATATAAAGACTAGTTCAAACATCAACTCAGGAAAATTTCTACTGGATATCTCACTATCATGTGTTCTATTCTTCACATACAAAAAGAGAAAACGTTACTTATTCATAATCAATTCCACAAATCCAGAAATTTGGATATAGCCAAGTTGTTACATTGACATATCCGGTTAAGACTAATCCATTAAAACGCTGATTCATACTTGAGTCATCCACGGTTAGGTAAGGAGATGTCTAACGTATTTTTCACATACAAAGGGATAAAGTGATAGGCCTACTCTCAATTTCCAACAGTCCTCTATTTCTATTGCATAGTTCTAATCTTGCAGCTTTTCACCTATTGCTTGTCTTCACCTCTGTCTGTTTGCCTACTGTCTTCACAACAATCTTTCCTACGGTGCTTTCTGATACTCTGGTTCTGGTTCTTCGCTGGTGTTCCCTTACACGTCTATTTTACATTTTCATCCACAGTTTGTCGTACTCTATAAAAACCCTTTGAGCACCTCCATACCTAACCGAGGAATACTCAGGTATGAGTTGAAAGGTGTAAATGGATTAATCTTCATCGGATATGTTAACCTGTAACGACCTGGATATGTTGAAATTCCTGGATTTGTCAAATTTATTATGAAGAAGCCATTTTTTCTTCTTGCTGTTGTTCTGGTCTTAAACCTTATATGAGGATGTATTTTTCACCTCAAACACGAATTCCTCACGTATCTGGCTTGAAAGTAAATAAGGAAAAAATACTAAATCCCTTCCGATGATTAGAAATCAAATAAAGGAACTACTGTCTGTAATAATAACTTTACACACAGAAAGGTATAAACGCTATATGGTCAATAAAAGCAAAAACAGAGTCATTTCTTTTACTTTCTGCATAGAAGAAGTATCTCATTAAAGCTAACTATTACCATAAAGAGTCTATCTAGCAACAGCATTTATGGGCATTCACTATAAAATGCAACGTACCAGTGTTAATCTTATCTGCAATCAACTTTGGATCGTAGGCTGAACTGTACTGAGAATGAGGTACTTGGATTTGAAACAAAACTTTATTGCTATTGTGTGGATCGATGCTGAAAAACAAGATTGTTACTCATTTGATTCAATTTTCGAAAGTTAAGAAACTTCAGCAATACACTGACGCACATTCCCTGTAAATCTCGAATATTATCTTCTTCATTTAAAGCAACATACATACCGACAGCTGATGAACAACCCTGGACCGAAAGCTCTTCCTACTTAAGGATAGTAGCATCGCGCAGAGTAACATTCTATTGCACAAAAAATAACTTACCATACTAGAGCTTACACTTATAAAAAATTTTGATATGTGATAGTAACCTAGGACAATGTTTAAATCAAATGACACTTAGGAACAAAAGGAATTGCGGAAACATACGAAGACTTTGAAATTATCTTTTGTTTGCTTCTACTGATTCCCCACAACACTTGCTGTACTTTGTTGGCAATAGTCTCTAATTTATCTGACTTGATTCTGCAAAGAAAACTCGAGATAAAACAAGATCCTATTGTAAAGTAACAAAAAGCGCAAAATCAAATAGCACATTGTCAACGCGCAGAACTACATTGATGCATAAATAGAAATTCTAATAAACATAGCAAGTAACAGGTTCTATGTTTTCCAAACAAGAATATGAAAACATTGTTTAAGTACGCATCACTATCACACAAGTAAGAAACTCACTATACAAAACACACACATGTACATATACACACAATACACAAATGATAATTTATAAATGTTATGTAACAGTTGTGTGGGATCAGCAGAACACAATAAGTATATAGATTTCCGGGAAAGGGTAGGTTGGGATGAAGCAACAAAAAAGTGCTAGGTGCAGACAACTTAGAAGTGGCTAATCTAGCGTACCACTCTGACATGGGCCTATTTTGATTTTAACCCTCAACCCATATTCTAAGTTGCTAAAAAAGGTTTCCAAATAAAAGAAAAAATAAAGGAGCCATACTTCTCAGAGAATTGAAGGACAAGTGTTCCTTTCTCAGGATCTGAAAAACAAATAGACTCGGTAGATTTAACCTTCGATGACTGATAAACCCTCTAAGCTCTAAGAAGTACAGATCAGATTGCAACTGATTTGAAAATTCAACACTGCAATAAATAAATTAATGCTTACATTGCTTAGTCTAACCCCAAGTCCAGAGCTCTTTGGAGTGCTTCTTAGTTAATCAAACACTAAATGTATAGAGCTTCTGAGGACAGGTCGTCATACAAAAGTATGCACTGTAATCGCGAAACATCTACTTGAAGAAAGCAATATTGCGGGCGGCCAAAATGTTTCACAGAAAACTAGTCATAAATGCAAAGTTAACATCGCATCTAAACACATGGGCAGTGAAAATTGTTATACAGTCAAAATTAAATATCAAGGTAACAGAGCCAGAAAATAAGTATGGTGCCAATCACTGAGGTCAACGAGAAGAACGAATATCCAAGTCTGCTCTTACTCATTTACAACAACAATGGAAATCATGAATAGCCGTGATGAAATACCAAGTGGAATGTTAAATCTGTGGACATAAGCGGTAATCAATAACATATCAGAAGGATCACATGCACCTGATCAAATAAAGAACTCAGAACTAGTTGAAGACGCAAATTGACTATCTCCCACAATATTTACTACTAACAATGACGCAAATGACTCTGAAACGAAATAGCACTTTCGCCACACCTTTTAAATCCAACAAGCTTCTTTGACAAGAATACAATGCTCTTGATTTAAAATGATTTCACGACAGCAAACATATCATACCTGCTGATGGATTCTGCTCCAAATCGCGAGCGTCGTGAAGTTCTGCCGGGTAAAAATGTTCTTTTTTAAAGTTGCTTTCATCAACACTTGATTTTCGCCCTGTATGAGATGCCTGTTTTTTATCAACAACAACAGTCTTCGGTTGCTTCTCGCTCGTAGTTTGCAAATCACCTGGCAAAACATCTGCTTCAGATCCTGCGGTATTTTTCAGGTGGCCTTTGTTATGGATATTCAAATCTCTAGAATATTGAGTTTCTCTAGAGCGCATAGATTCCCTGTTCACGAACTGCTGTGGTTCATCCTTTGAGTTAGATTCACCAGATCCGAATGACTCCGAACTGCTGGGGTAGGAATCTCTACTACCCTTAGCTTCATCATTTCGTGGCGTCAAGTGATAAATGTCATAGCCAGCCTCATTTTCACCAGACTTTGCAACTCTCATATCGATGCCGTCGTTCCAGTTCTTAAAATTGTTGGGACTATCTATACTACTTTTTATTTCTTCTGTTTTCCTGTTTTGAGGGAGTATGCTACCAAAGTCATCACTTCTCTCAATATTCCTGTTTTTGGAGGAATCATCATCACTTTCTGTATTTTCTTCTTCCAAGAAATTCAAAACACGCCTTACTCTTTGAATTACATCGTTGCTGTATTTTTTGATATTAGACTGTTCGTCCTCGATATCAGAGTCCTCATTTCTGTAATTTTCATATAAGTCATGCCGCTTAGAATGAGAGTTTCTCCTTCCATATACACTCAAAGCCTCTGGGAAGTATAACCATGCCTTAACCAATGACATTGGAGGTAATGCATCGCCTACAGGATAAAGTTAAACACAAAAACGCCCCTTAATAATGACAAAAATAAACCACAAATGAGATAAAAAAATACAGAATATGTGAACTCCTATCGTGAGAAGTTATATATAAATTGCCTTTGCATTTCGCACAGTGGTGATAAGTACGTGAAATCCTTGGTGATAACTTCAAGTGAAAATTCTGAATAGTCTTCTCGGGTTGATAAAATCTGCTGCCGCTCCTGCTGCTCGCTAAGACCTTTTAAAATTTGGCTCAAGATATCCCTGGCTTCACTCGTAAGGTGATCTTGTCACATCGAAAAGTAAACTAGTCAAATATGCCCATTATATATATTCTAATTTATTCTAGTTATAGTAGCCCTGTGGCTAATGTTTTGGCGGGAAAGTAGTGTGCTTTTATGTCTATTGCATTTTAAACTGTTTTAAAGAAGTGTACCTAAATCAAGTGACTGTCAGATGAAAAACGACTTGCCGTTTAAATATTGAGGAAAAACAGTCTTTACTGTTCACGAATTGCAGATATTGCTGGATTACAGTATAGCGGTCTATTATGGATTTACAAGAACTTTAAAAAACTGGCTTTTTCATTTCCAGACCAAGAGGTGATCGCTCAAAAATATTGATCAAAACAAAGGATAGATTTGTATGCAAGGTTTCCAAGAAGCCCAGGTTAGTAAAATTGAAAAAAATTTAAAAAATAATCAGCTTCGGTTCCAACAAAAAATTCGTAGGCTACCTAAGAAAGGCCTAATTTTTAAAATAATTGCATGAAGTCTTACAAAATAAAAAGGAATGGCATGTTTCTTGGAGATGAAGGGATAGTAAAATGAACATTTTCAGCTCACTTTTAATAGTTACGCGTCTTTTCTGCTTTGGGTGTGCGCTAGGTCCAGTGGTAGGTAATTTTGTAGATTCTAGTAAAATAGGCCTACTTATGCACTTATGTAGATTTTAATTCTTGCAAATAGGCTCCTTCAGAAGATAGTGATCAAATTGACCAGGAATAGAGAAGGCCAGCTATCTTTATAATGACAATAACCCTCTGTATCGAACTAGAAAGATGAAAATATATCAAATCGATGCCGTTGTTGTGTTTCTCCGACCAGAAAACAGTATCTACACAAACGGCGTTGAAAATTTGAGACTGTTCGTGATATGTAACCGAATAGAGTATTCCAATGGTTTACCAACAACCAAGGAGTTTATTAAGTTTCAGTTTATTAATTTTTAAATTCCACACATACAATTCTAAAATGATAATACGTCAACAGAATACAAGATTTAACAGACAATATCATAGAAAATTAATAGAAAGGATAAGATTGATGATCTTTTGTTCCAAAAATAGAGAAGTATGTGTCAGAGCTTCATCAATAAACCTTACTATGAGACAAGAAATAGAATTTTTAGTGAGTGAAAACACTTGAGAGATGGAAGTTGTTTATATTTTGTTTCCAGTGTAATAGAAAATTTTAGTGCAGAAACAGATTTTTCAAGTTTACTTTTGAAACTTAGCCTGCCTGTGTTTCTTAACTGTTTCTTAATTTTTGCCTGACTTGAGTCTCATGTTTCTTATGAACTAGTTTAATATAAAAAATGCGTAGGATGAAATTTGAACATCAAATTGTGCCAACACCCTATCTGTCATGACAAAATTAGTCAACCTAAAAGGTCATATATAGTGATACCATATCCTAGCAATCCTGAAAGCTTGTTGATCCTTAATAATAACAGTGTAACAATGGGCTTCACATTCACATCAACAATCTACTTCACAGTTATCGGGCTCAACTTGATACCTTTCAGTCAACAAGTTTGGAAAGAATCATGGTAATATAATTGATGAAGGCCTAAGTTGATACTTGCTCCTCTGTAATGCAGAAGCCATGCTGCTTTCATTCAAAGAATCAGAATGTGTACAAGTATAAGCAAAGTGTAAAACAACAGTAATAACCTAAAAATGGAAGCAGGTGAAAGTGCCAGAAACAAAGAGCACTAGTATGTTACACAATGAATAATGAATCACCCATAGGGCAAACAAGACAAAAGCTTCAAACATGTCGCAATGGTCATTAATAATGCAAAAGGAAGAAAAACTATAGTAAATAATTGCAGAGGATCATTCAAAATGATTGCTTTTAAAGTAAACTTCCACAGAAAAGCCATGTGCTCTTGTTACTGGATTGAAAAGCAACTAGCTTTGTACATGATATAACCACCTCTCCATAATGAGTTTGATTAGGAAGCAATAAAACTGAGATTGAAAATGATGATACTGATGCATCAGAATAACTGATAATACATATGGACAATTCAGAATATTGTGCAGTGCAGATTTCACATCTCAAGCAATGTATAATGAGAGGTGACCTCTATAACACTGAGTGAAACAACTGATCAGTCATCAAGAATTATGAGCTCCATTAAAACATAAAAAGCAATAGTAATGATTCTCTTTTGAAGTCTGCAAGGAAAAATTACTTAGCTGCAATTTGATATATGAAAGATGATCAATTACCTTTAGGATTTTTCCACCTTGATGTCATGAATCTCCCACAGGATTGATACAAAACTGCAAACAGGAAGAATTTGTTTACAATATGTCATAGTACCACTGAAGCAGTACAGAAAAAATTCCTCTTTGGTCTAACTACATGCCACAATAGATTACCTACATTTACTAATCAAGAGTTTTCACTAGAATAAAATATGTTTTTAAAAATTTTATAATGAAAAGGACCAATAAATATTAACAGATCTAAAACATGAATGCTACATAGTCATTTTGCAAATGCGCTCATGCAGATAATATCTCCATAACCAATAGATAATATGCAGCTGATCACCTTAAGTAGTATTATACCAAAATATCTTATGAGTATTCTCTCAACATCTTCATTTACAGAAAAACCATAAAAAGTGCACTAAGGATAAATTTATTTTGTCAAATCTACTAATACACTTCCTAAGTGTGTAAGGATATAGCCTAGTTAATCTATGACAGTGTATGAAATACTCAGATGACAAAACAGTCAAATATAGTAACGGAAAAAAGCTAGAAAGGAGACTAAATGCTTCATTTATAAACAATATGCTATGGGAAATATAAAATCATTTCCATATATGGAAATGATATCATATAAGTAGGCAATAAGGCTTCAACTGATGTGTTCACAGTATGGAGTATGAGAAATAATTAGGGGAATTTTATATATGGTTTTAGTCTCCTACTTGTTAAAGGGTAGAGGCATAAAAAATATGGGAAAAGTGGGGAAATTAGAAAATGAGAAAGAATAGGACAATGGAAAGTATATGGCAATTCAGGATAAAGAGTACAACCCCAAGGTAGATTGACCAACAGAACAAATATATTTTAGTCTCATGCCATTTACTTCATTTAATAGCCTTTTCATTTGTTGAATATTCAATAGATTTTGCTAGCAGTTACTCTCTCATTCTATCTAGTTTAACTTGCAGTATGATGTCTATGTTGTGTATGATCTCACTGTATTGTTTTCTCCTTGACTGTATTCAATTTACATCCCTCTGTAATACTTTTGAAATGATAAGATTATACTTGTGAACTTACATAGACATCAAATCAATTATATCATTGAAAAATCGACAATGAATTCTATGAATACAGATTTTAGCTTAATTCCCACCATTTAGGCTAGGTATTTCAATGTCACTTTACTTTACTACACAAAATGAGACATCTAAACTGTTAATATCAATTAGAACTATTCTCCAACTGTTTAGTTTAATTTAACTCTATTTTTAATTAAAGCTGATATGAACCCATATAAATGGTCAAAAACATTTGGAAATCATGCACATCCTGACTTTAGCAAAGACAATCAAAACTGCTGTCTCCCCAAACACTCCAGGAATTGTCTCGATAGTAAATGAGATAGCTTCTCAAATTTGAAAAACATAGAGAAATGTTTTCATAATGTGACAAAAAAGTTTAGCTTTGCTCCCAGATCAATCAAAGACAAGAGAATCAAATAATTCATAATGAAAACACCTGAAAGGATGCATTGGTATTTGATCAATACTTTACAATAGCATCACAAGGTTATGCCTAAATTCATGAGAGTGACAGAAAATCTACACAGAGAGAGGGGGGGGGGGGGATAGTGGCAAGGGATGGCACTTGGTAGTCATGTCTGTTGAAAAAGATCAAGCTGTCAGAATTTAAGCACTTGAAATATTCGAAATAAAGTCAACAGACACAGTCTAGAAGTCTGTAACATTGGAAACATTCAATAATAATGGATTCCTTTTAGAGTATAGTCAATATGTACAAAAATTAGTAGAATCTGTGACTAAACCTTTACTCTGAAGGATCAAATATACATTAGGGGCATATTCATTCTAAGCATAGGTGGATCCAGAGTTTGATTTTGGGTGGAGCCATTTTGGAAAAATATTATGGAGAGAGGGACTTTTCATAGCCACATCTCTCTATAACTTTTAGAGTGTTGTGTAGAGTGCTTACTTCACTTCTTATTCATTTTCTTGTCTTATTCATGTTGCATGTCTCTGAAATAAAATTTTTGCGACACGAAATATTACCGTTAGGGGGGCCATGGCTCCCCAGCCCCCATGAATCCGCACTTGGTTCTAAGTAAAGTACTTTAAGGTTCTGGCTTTCCTTTTTGGAAGTATTCACATAACAAAATGTTCCAGGCGCCATGTTCCATACTAGTAGGCTTATCATACAGCTATAAAGCTATTATTAGGTTTAACACTAGGGCATTAGAAATTGAAAGGCGAGATAACGATCTCAAGTCTAAAAATATGCCATAAACATAATCATAATCAAGTAAGTTGGTAATTTTGCCTTTGCTTGGGTAACCACTGGGTTTATACAACATAAAGGTCAAAACTGAGCAAATGAAGAGGCTAAAAGTCTTTGGATAATTACCTCCATAATCGCAATCGACATTATCCCTGCATATCTCTCTCAATCTATGACATCCTTCACGAAAAATAGGGCATATATTACTTATACGTATGCACTTTCAAAACGGGAATTTTCCCGTTAATACATAATTGTTGTGAAGAGACACGGATATTCCATGCCACGTTTGCATGCACAGCACATCTGAATTAAAGATATGCTATTTCAACTTTATTTATGAAATAACGGCATTTTCTATCCATAGTTAGAGTAGGAGAGTTAGGCCTATAAGGTATGTTGTTTACTTTCGAACAGGTAAAGTTCCATTCAATTCAAAGCTGTATATGTGATTTATTCACAGTGATCTATGGTCTTTGCAATAAAAGATCAGTCCTGTACAGAGAGTACATAAAGAAAACCTAGACACTTTTCTTATACTAATAGGAAAAATAGCTAAGATTATACGTCAAAATAGGATACGGAAAATCTCACCTTCGTAATTTAGGCCGCTAGCTTCGGCTACAACCAAAGAAAAGAAAGCAATCTCTATCAGTTTAAGTGACTTCATAATTTCTGTACACTATTCAAGCGAAAGGTACATATCGCTTGTCTTATAAGTACTATATCAGATAGTGAGAAGATTTCCATCATCCAAGATGCGAAACTACAAATTGGAGTGATTCTTCCTATCTTCGATCTTCCAATGAGGCCTTAAAGTGTGGCCACGGGGACAAAGGCATTCGGAAGTTTGAAACCGCAGATGGCTCTGCGCCGTATGTGAGAGGGCGAAGGGCGAGGAATTAAACATCTGGCTTGCATGAAAACTATTATTATTATCAACATTCATGATCATTAACATTACTATCATCATTATAGCATCATCATCGTCCTAATCACCATTATCAATACCATTTTGTCATCACCATTATTATTACTCTTTCAAGGCTGACTACATAAAAAACGAAGGAGGCGAGCACCGTAAATCTTCGAATTGGGCCCCTTTGAAAAAGCTACCCTTTCGAATAATCACCAAAGATAGAACGCCAAAGTCCTAACAAGTCACCTCAAATAAGCCCTCGTCACAGAAGTTGTTGTAGATTGATGCTTATATTTATCCTGCTCTTCATACATGACAGAGAAAAGAGTTTTGAAGATAATGTTTTGACATTTATCACAATGTTTTGGTCCCCCCCCCTCCTCAAATAAACCCCAGTCAAAAAAGTGTAAAATACAAATAAACTCTCAAGGGACTAATTCGAGGATTTATGGTACTTAATATACAGATAAGGTAAAGCCTAAATACTACTGGAGAGGTATGGAGGGACTCGTTGAGACATCGCACCTACAAGATGACATTGTCACGAGTGAAGGCATGCACTCAAGAAGCATTCGAGATATTTCTTCCTATACTTTCCTATCATTCTGCTATGATTCTTCCAATTTTCTATAGTTTATTTTCGCATGCTAGCAAGTCTTTTGATCACGATTTGCAAACTCATTTATTATATTGTCCCAACGATACAAGTTAAATACAGTTCAGCACAAAGCGAGGGAATACCGAGAAATCAATATAGAGAGTTACCGAGGAATAATCAATAGCGAGAAATATCGAACAAATTCTTAGCGATTCTGAAAGGTGTTTATAGATTCTGATTCTATTAATTTAGCACTACACTCCTCCTACCGAACTCAAGAAGGTGAGGTAACATCGCTATTGACAGCATATGGCCAATAGATAAGGAGTAACTATCGATCGTTTACTGCCTTGGTAGCAATTTCTACAGTTTGCCAGCTTTTGATGTTTGAGCAAATAACAGATTACTCGGGCTGATAATGCTCAACAGTCTCTAGTGAGATTCCTAAAATAGTAGAAATCACATCTGAGTGAAGAGGATGTATAAATCACGAATTTAGATCAGGGGTATTCAGCTTTAAAACGAATATATGGCTATGTTATATAGACTATGTTATATAGACTTCTGAAGTATTTCCTAAGGTTCAGTACTGGGATTTAAGTACCTTTTCTTCAATTACATTCAATACGTGTGTTTAATGCTCTTTGCATAACAAACGTTGTACTGTAGAAGTATATTTTTCCGCGTATTATGCTTTATGACCTTTAAACAAAGTTTAGTATAGATCTACCTAGTTAAAAAAATGTTTATCTATTTCTTCATCATGTTACCAAGCTTGGGTCACAGCTCTGATAAGCTTCTCCATTGTTTTTGTGCTTTATCGATTCTTGTTTTACAAGGCTCCAATGATTACCAAAGGCATCTCAGGTCAAGAGAGATTTCTAGTCAAACTTTGGTAATGAATACTTTTGCCATAAACCTAGGACTTAAATTGTTTACGGTTGTGCTAATCATGGTCAGCGGTAGCTATACGTTACTCTTGTGAACATATACCAAGTTTCTTTTATTGGTGGTTCGCTCTCGTTAAAAGCACCATCTTTGTGCATAATTCTAAAAAACCGTTCATTAATTTTTTATTGATCACGTTATTGGATATCCTGTCATGGAGCATCCACGCTAAGTGGAAAATAATAAAGCAGATCTAAACTTGGTTCGTTTCAAAGTTGAGAAATTGAAAATAAACAATTGATAGTATCTTCGTGCTCTGAATTTTATCTTCGATTTAAGACTGCATAGTTCGTTGCAACAAAGACTCTTATTCTATAAGATACGCTCAATGACTAACCGCATTATATCTGGTTAACAGCTATCGTGTTCTAGGTTCAAGTTCATGAAACAATTAGGGGTTTCTTGCTACATAATGTCTATTGTTCCAAGTAGGGTGCATCTCTTATAATCAGTGAGTCAAAATCGGGAGAAAGCGGCTTCTAGCTCATCAGATAGTTTGGGTGGGCTCATTTGCCCTTCATTGCATTCCATTGGGAGCTACAGGGGGCCTACCACATTTTCAAAGAACTTTTAGATAGGCTTTATAAGGGGTAACTCATGAGATTTGCTTGTATTGTTTAAGTGGTGCTAAATTATTGTCCCTTGAAGGAACTAAGATTTTCAGTGCCAGGGACGAGAATTTCTTTCATCCCACTTGTAGGCTTATAATTTACACGCCAATATTCTACGAGTATAAATATGCTTTTGGTTCTGAACATGCGATGCCAGGCGTAGCCTGTGTGCAGACTCGACTGGTTTCCGTTAAAACAGATTAGTTTAGTTGAATTAAAACATCGTTCATCGTCTTACTGTAATGGGATGGGAAGAACGATCTTTTATTCAACTCAACTAATCTGTTTTAACGGAAACCAGTCGACTTTGCACGCAGGCTATACCAGGGGCGAATACAGATTCTAGCATCAGTCAGGTTTTAAAAGAAAGCATGCACAAAGGCTCCGAAAAGTAGTCCTTCATCTAACTGTTACATTGAAGCGATACATAGCAAAATTACTTCTTCAACAAATGTAGACAGAATCTGCTGTCAACTCACTGAATAGGAAATGACAACGGAATTCATACGGTATCTTATAGTTCTCTGGTGGTGTTTCATCCCAAAGACTGTAAACCTGGCAAGGAATCGAATCGGTCTTTTAAATTCCCATCCGGACAAGTAGTTACGTATTAAATTCAATCTAACAGGGGGAAACCGTTACAAGTTTTTTATAAGAAAGTTTTCTCACCCAATACTGAAGTACTGAAACTTTCTTAGCTTTCCCATTATTTCAGTGCTGAATATTCTGAAAACTTTCATTCAGAAGATGAATTAAATTGTGTATCAATGCAATACTTCATAGGCAGAAGGAAAGACACCACACAAGCATAACACTGAAATACATCATAGTAAGTCCATGCAAATTAAACAAATCCGAACATGGGCTTGTGCGAAAATTGGAAATTCAGATTTATATCAACTCAAATCAGCTATATTATTTTCCAAAAATCTGGTATTCAACTTTCTTAAATTTTTTAGCAGTCGAGTACTGCTTTCTCACAAGATACTTCCGTATAAAAAATGTAGTGCATCATGATAATTCTGAGCAAATTATTGCGTCAGCTAGAGAAGGAATTCGGGATTGCCCTCCCGGCCAGTCATACACCAAAGAACCCCATTTCGATGATTTAACTTGTGCATTGATAAGGATGGCATCACCTTGGGGTGGATGGAGCTCCCAGAAAATGCGACTGAACCCCCATTAAACACTAAAGATTTTGAAGATCTCTACCCACTGTCGCCACTTTCATAACTTGCACTTCCTATTTCTTTACTGCTTTGCCATATAAGTCAGTTTGTGTCATAGGATTTTAAGACAATTCATAGCAAATGGCCAATCTGAAAGGCGTAGGTATTCATGGTAGAACAGACTTGTTGGCGTTTATAGCGAATGTTTTCTGAACCATACATATGTAACAGTATTTGTGCTAGGAAGGGAAAAGTTGCCAGAGCTCCTCAGATGATGTTGATTAATATATTCACAAAATATCTCTCTCATAAAGGGTGGATTTAAGCCATTTTGGTTTGGTACACTTCGATCATGAGCAACTATTATTATAACCTCATATTTTCCATCATAACCTCATAACTGGATTCATAGTCCTGATAAATAAGTTAGCTGTCTATCTTGTATTTTATTAATTTTGCGTTGAAGTTTCCGCTGTGGAACATCCATGTCAAGGACAATATTGAAACTGACTGTTTATAACAGTTCCCACTAAATGCCATAATTTCCCATGATCCATGCAAGGGGCAACACATGAGTGAGCATGCAACTTATTGCTAGCCTTTTGGCAGAGCTTGACAACCTGATACTCAAATGTTAGTTTATTGTCTATAGTAATACCTAGCAAACTTTTCTTGGTTGCTTTTTGTGCAGATACTTTTACCGGTTTACGCTGGTAGCAAATTCGTCATAACAGACATCCAATGCTAACAAATGGCATTTATTTTCATTTAACTTTAGGTAGTTGTCATAGAACAATGTTATCTCGTTCAAAAAGGAGCTTTCCAGCTTCTCTACTACATGTTGTAGATTTTGTTATCTAGGGCCATCGAGAGCCAGTTCGGGTCCCCGAGTTAGAAACAAAATGGGATCTTGTGCTTTCAAATTTGTTGTGTGTTGGACGCGCCACGTAGCTATACCTGGAGAGCATATCACTTTCATGGTGATGTAGGATGACCCATCATGGATGGGTACGAGGTGACAAACATTTTTTTTAATTTTACTCTCTAGAATGGCTCAAAAAGCATTCCCAAACTAAAATTTTGTAGAATATTATTGTACTTAGACACCTAGGAAAAATCTGCAATAAAAGTTACAATGATGCGGACATAAAATCCTTGGAAATGTTTTGACCAAGAACCTATACCTAAATATATGATAAATATTTCCCACAAGCACAATAGTCGCAATTGTCCTGCATTTGCAACATTTTTCCGGGCCCTTATTGGAACCCGGGACCCGGGAATTTACCCCGGCTACCCCCCTCTGGACGGTACTGGTGGTGCCATCAGCATAATTGCATATATCAATACCATTTTGTTTAACTTGTTAATGCTCAAGACTTACGTGACTAAAATCAGATGATTTTTGTAGTCTTTTTTAATAATTCAATACTCAGCGTGAGCTATTTGAAATAAAACAAGCTCTTCGTGTCCAATTGTTGGTGGCTATTACATACCATTCATCCAGTATTACTAACGGTCAGCTTGCACGAGCTCACGCAATATTACCAGATCACCCTCCCCACCTCATGTATGTAAAGAGTATTCATGTTTTGTCCAAGTTTAAGTCTGACATAAATGGACTTTTCAGAGGACTTTTGCAACAAAGATTTCAATTGCAGTAAAAATTTAGCCAGATTTATTAATTGAGAAACAAGTTGCTGCAACAGTTTCCAACCTCCCACTGAAAGGAACCTCGCAAAGCTGGGCAAAGTAATAGTTAAAGAGTGATAACTTCATCTGCTATTTCTGCATAAAAATGTATTATCCACTGCAAAGTCCATAATCTCAACTCTTCTAATTCTCTGATCAAAAGGCATCTAGGTGTTAACTTGAAACTACCTTTCTAGGCAGGCATTCAAAAACAGCCTTTCCCGATAGGGTAAAACGTACGAAGTATGCTGCAAGTCCACTTTGATAATGCAAATCGAAGAGCAATCGTTTAGTAAACAGGAGAGTGCCCTAATGCCAAATGTCAGTGGAACTATTCATATTCATGCTAAATTGCTACGAAACTTGAAATTTTCCGCGTAGGTTGAAGACCGCTGCTAACTTTATGTGGAGTGAATGGCCAAGCGGCTCAGCCATCTTTACTGAAAGTTAAGCTTGGCTATGTTAGGTCTACAACTGGGTGAGCGACTTTCTAGATGAAGGATCAAAACAACTCACTCCACCGTTCTTCGGAAGGGACGTTAAACTAGGGGTCCCATGCCTGGATACGGCTTGCACAGTAGGCCTAAATTTGCTGAAAAAAGCTAGATATAACAGCCTACTCAAAATACAGTAAGCAACAACAGCAATAACATAGGAGGGCGATGGGGTCGTGTGACGATCGAGCACAATTCAGCTCAGGATTCTACCTGAAATTTCTTGAACGATTGCTGCTCTATAAATGCTAGAACTGAATATTAGCTTGAAGCTAATTCAGTTGACGTAGACTATTTATATCATACATAAACTATGAACTAATAAATGTGTTGGATCACATTTGCTTAAGCATTAAGTTAATCAGAAGCGTGTTCATCGATAAGAGCTGTACTCATGAATGGTTAAACCAGGAATACTTGCTCTTTAATTAATTAAATTTTCACCTGAATCTAAATAATGCACCATTGGACCAAGCAAGGGCTACCCATAACTAGCAAACGTGATGTATTGCGAGAGATTTGCACGAATATTGTTAGCATAATGATGAATGCACACATTTAAAATTGCGTTTTATATGCTACTTTAGTTGATATTTTGATAATATTTTACATTTTGAAAAGGCAAAAAAGTAGAGTTGGATATTATCATAGATATATAACTTGACGAGAATCCAGGAACAAATAATGATGCCGTGCTATCTCTATTTCTTCTTGAAGATTCCAAAAAGTTTATCTAAAGTAAAAAAATTGATAAAATAGCTTAAAAGCACAAATAAGACTCCATACAATTTTAAGTCCATCCAGTCAAGAGCAATTTTACGAGCTATGAAACGAACAGAACTGGATGTACATGGAATTCAAAGGTAATATATTTGTAAAAGTCAACTCTTACCACATCTGGTTCCACCCCATCCAAAATTGCAGCTGCACGAGTAACTGTTCTCTTGGTTATGACAA
The DNA here is from genome assembly GCA_964019165.1 of Mastigias papua. Classification (NCBI taxonomy): domain Eukaryota; kingdom Metazoa; phylum Cnidaria; class Scyphozoa; order Rhizostomeae; family Mastigiidae; genus Mastigias; species Mastigias papua. Next base: position 9,688,537 of record OZ025268.1, on the reverse strand, counting down.
CTCCCCTCGACGCAAGGGTTACTCGCACATGCGTTAATATCTGAAAATTAAGTTATGAAATGAATGGAGTGAGTAACATATACCTGTCAATTATATCGATTTTGTGACAAGCGATAGGCTCAATAAATCAAGCTATTTCTGTGCTATGCGAGCACAACATGAGTATAGTCTATTCTTCCATTGAACTTGAAAATTTTGAAACATGAAGTACATGTCAACTGGATGGTAATATTGATTATGAAATCAATACCTTCAAAGAAAAGCATTTAAAAGGTGCTAACGCAGCTCTCCTGTACCACCTTAGAAGGAGCACTTGATAACATAGCAACTATTTAGTTGACGATTACATGAGCCTCTGATGCATAGCTTGCTGCTCTTAGGTCCCCAATAAGCGTCTTCTCGCTTATTTCTTTTGAAGAAATTTCCGATCATTTGGACCCCACTTATCAAATTGTCATTTTTTCTTAGATAACTATGCAGAAAAAGTTAAGTTACCGAGTTTGAATTTTCTTAATATGTGTAAGCAGTGCCTTAGTTTTACAAATGTTTTAGTCAAAGCCTAAATAATAACTGAGCATTGTTTGCAGAGGTATCATAGGGATATTTTAATGGAAACAGGTTGGTACGAATTTAGACCAGTGTCCAACCCCCACCCCCATAGCTTATTACGACTTCCATTTATTCAGGACCCAAGAGTAGTACATTCATTGATGTCTGCAGGATTCGAATTGAAGCGTTTGGTAATGTAGAACATAGACGCCAGCTGTTTGAGACATCTCTAATCACTCTAATCAATTTTCTGCCTACTTAATTGACCAATCATCATGTGGGATTCTGACCACCTATGCGTTCCACAGCTGGATTTAGGACCCTTTTGTATGCTGATTGGTCAATTAGGTTGGGAGAAAATAGACCTGATCAGAGTTCTCAAGCATTTGACGGCTATGCTGTGATGTAGTAATAGCAAAAAGCTGCATGTCCATTTTCTCCTCAAAAATGATCTATGTAACTGTCTTTTGTTCTCTGTCTTTTAGTCTTTTATTGCTAGGAAATGAGATCCAGATTTAAGTCAAAGCATTGTTAAGCTATAAGATTGTAGGTTTGCTCAGTGTATGTGCCTGGATAGGTGCATTTAAGTTTGTCTGGCTTGATCGAAATAACCCTGTTGTTATTGGTAGATTGATTATTTGCTATAAAGCTGTAGACTGAAAAGTAATGATTAAATATTTTCATTTTAAGCCATCATTCAAATTATTACCCTTATGATTTGTGTTCAGAACCTCAACAGATTGAAATGGACCAGGATGCGATCCTTATTTCCAATCCATATTGAAATAAGATATTTCATTAAGTACTTAATTCTCTAAAGTAACAAAGCTAACAGTTTCTTCCATAGATTTAACTCTACAATATAAAGCTACTTCATACTTCATGCTAGCTTTTGAATGGATCCTCTAATAGTTTTAATATGCATTCCTAGCAACTTCACACCTTGTTCCTATCCTTCTATCTGGACAGCTACAATGGTAACTGTTTTGTTGATTGCTGCACGAGCCTCGGACGCATGGGCTACTAGCACATTCATTGATGTCTACAAAATTCGAATTGAAGCGTTTGATGATTGATGAACTAAAGAAATTAGCATGTTAATATTACTTTCATAATAAAGATGGATTTAACATTTAATCTTGCTATTTCTGTCCATTGTGATAGAAACTGTAAAGCTGGCTTGCAAAATGGTGATTCAAAATCTGGTTATACTATGAAATAGCAGGTTTACACAGTGTACATGGCTCAATGAGTATACTTATTACTTAAGTACGCGTGGTTTGATTAAGATCTCCACTGGTCGGTTGATTATTTGCTTCAGACTTTTTAAGTTAAATGCAATGCTTGCATGATTGTATTTCAAACCGTAATTCACTGATTCACATAAGTTTTCTTGTGAATTGTGTCGAGATAGTTAGCAGATTGAAATAGAGCAAATTGCATTTTCTGGTCTAGAATCCTATTCGCAAAACAGAAGCAAGCAATGGCTATTACAATTCTTTTTTCAAAACTCTGCCACTACTTCCTTAACAACATTGCATATTGTCCCTGTCCCTGTCCCTGTCCCTGTCCACCTAGCAAAACAATTACAATAGAATCTGTTCACTTGATCGCTGCACGTACCACGAACACATTCGCTGCTGGCGCATGCATTTATATCTGTAAAATATGAAATAATATGTACATGTGTCTTGTCATCGAGAATACCTCGGAGGCTGTGCTTTGTTTCTACCATCCAATTACTGTAAATCAATGACCACGGCAGAACTTCAAATTTTTGATAAGCCCCCCTTCACTGAAGATGACGAAGACCTTGTTGTTAAATGAAAGCGCGAAAAAATAACTGACTCGAGCGGGATTCGAACCCGCAACCCCTGGCACTGTACGCTAAGTGCTCTACCACTGAGCTATCGGGCCACACCTTCAAATCTATGCTCAAGGCAAAATCATTTGCTTGAACTGCCCCTCTCTTAACCAATTTGCACAGGGAGCCATCACAGCTCCATCGCAATGTACAATGGACCTGCTGGGGGTCGCGAGCTCGAATCCCACTCGGGTCAATTATTTTCTCGCGCTTTCACATTTTATTCTTCCCTAATCCTGTTGTGTTAACACACCTTGGTGTTAGCAGACTGGTTCCTTTTATTTCATGGAGGAATTGGGTTTTGAGAAAGAGTCTTTAAAGTATAATTTTAAAGGCACCCCTCAAATAAGGCTCCCTCGATGAAGACTCCCATACCAAAATATCAACCCAGGGGGTTATTTCGAGGATTTGCAGCATGACAATACTCCATCAAATTTGTGACCGTACTCTGCCTAATCAACCTACGAAGCGATTTTTGAAAATTCCGATAAGAAGTATAGTCCCAACGGAAGTATAGCTGATAGTAGTCTATTCGTGAACACTGGTAGAGACCTGGTACCTCATAAGTCATCGTGTGATCGCTTCTATTCGAACACTGTGCTCTAAAGGTACATGTTCATAAAATGAGCTGTTCCCCTGCACATCGGTACAAAAATTATGAAGACCCTGAGTTAGCTGACTTTTACATGAAATTTATGACAAAATCTAACCTGAAAACCCTGTCAATCTTTTGAAAAAATCTATGCCCTTCCCGATCGTGCCGGTAAAACTGACATTAAATGCCTGTGGAAATTCCGCTTTTTAATTAAAAAAATGCACAAAAATGCTCGATGTTGTGAAAAATGCCTATTTGATACCAAGACATGCTCTTAATTGTTACAAGCAAAGCATACAAATTGCAGCTTAAATTGAATATTTGTAATAGTGGGACATGTAAACGTGCTCTAGATATTCCCAATCTTCGTATATAGCCAAAAGTTCGCTATGCTACAAGTTGTTGTACCAGGCCTTGGTACTGGCCTGAAAGTAGTCAAAAACAGCACTATCTATTTGATGATTAAAAGATACCTTCATTATAGAGCAGTTTCCAAACTCAGATTTCTAGCAATGGTGGAGGGAACTTGTACTTTAGAATGTCCTTCATCATGTCCTATCAAAAGGACAATGACACAGGCAAAATACGCGTTTTTATAAGAATATGGTTTGTAAGAAAGCAGGAATCGGCTGCACAAAAAGTGAAGAAAGTTCAGTACTTGACTTCTGAGGCCTAAGACAGTTGATGAGTTGAAACCACACTTGAAGTTCCAATTTTCATGCAAGCAAATCATCTTCTTTGTTTAATTTGCATGGTTTTCATACGAAATCGATGCATTTCAGTGCTACATAGTATCAATCTGCTTGTGTAGTGCCTATCTGTTTCAAGGTGCCTAACTGTTCCAAGGTGTTTATGCTCAGGGGTTGTTGATATCAGGAATTGTGGCGGGCTACAGCCCCCCTTTTTTCTGCTCATGAGTGATGTCAAGATTGAAGCATTCGATCCAAATAGAAAGTAGATATCCTTTCTCCGTGTAAAAGTTCTCTCAACTTTAAAAAGTAATAGTGTCGGAGCCATCAGGGCCTATTGGAGGTGAATACCCAAGGTTTTTCAGAGCGTGGTGCTATAGACTGATCCAAAAGCCTCATAAACATGTAAAGTCAGGGATGGGTTCTGTGATCTTGGTCACCTTGCGCTTAATATGATCTCGTTGCTCTGAAAACGTATATCTCTTTCATTTTACCTGATCTAGCAACAACCTTTATAGAGCAGCAAAGAGGTCTATTAAATTTTCTCAGAATGCATATATACATTCAAAAACAGGGTGTTTCCTACTGAATTATAGGGCATGCATTGCAAAATTTTTCAGGGGCTCCGCCCTGATCTCTTCCTTCCCCCCTACTACCACCATTATTACATACTCCCATATGGACTTGCAACTCAACCCCCCAACCAAAACTATGCTCTGGCGTTCCTACATCCAACTTACTTTACGTGCTTAATTTTGAATGATGAATTATCATTGTTTGGGGGCATGTTCCTTGGCCCCCTCTGGATCCGCCACTGTTATTCGTATAGTTTTGAATAATTTGCTGTCTGGAATGATACACCTGTTTCACATATGACTTACAACATAGAATCACATACCTGCTTCGCAGTTGACACCAGTATAACCGGGAACACACTCACATGAGTACATGTTTACATTGTTAATGCATGCACCACCATTTTGACAAGGCTTGCTCAAGCACTCGTCAATGTCTAGAAAAGACAATATCTCATTATGCTTTTATACTCAGATACTTCTAAGTTTGATTGTAGAGTGGGGTTTTTCAAATGGACATTTTTGACAATTAAGTGGGAATATAAAATTTATGATATGAAACAATTAAGATATCATATAAGATTGATTATTATTAAATGACAGATTTTTGTAGCATAAATCCCTGTACTCGGTTTCCATGGGGAAATGAAAGCATAGAACTGAAGCTGCGGTACTTTATATGCGGTGCGCCATGACAACAAAATGCTCATTAATGCTGTGATTCAGTTATTCAAAGTTCAGCTATACTCTCTTAATTTAGTTGGCAGTTCTAGAGCTGCTGCTGCTGCTGCTGCTGTTTTTTTATGTGTTGCAGTGTATCAATGACAATTTCCTACTAATCCTATGATTCGATTTAGATGATGATGAATTTTAGTGAGCATATTTATTATCATACAAAGCAAGTAGATTACTACGTTTAATGTGTTGCTTACTAGTCCTGTTAAAAGTAACTGTTGATATGGGTCAAGAGAAGATGCAATGAAAATATGGACAGAAAACCACATTGTGTTGTATTTTATTTTGAATGATAAATAGGTTGGAATAGCAAGCACAGGGAGTATCTTCCAGCCAATTCATGGTTTCTTCTTAACAACTCTGATAATATGAAGCAATCATTGATAGTACTTGAAGAATACAAAATCAAAGGACAGAAGATATACTCATTACTTTTACACATTCTTGTAGGCATTTGGTACTCACCAACGCATTTATATCCTGGCCCACCTAGACTGCATGATTCTTCACATCTATAACCTGGACCGCACTGTGCCGAGTTGTCTGACGTCATATAAGCCGGAGTCACCTGTTATATGAAGGTGTGTGCTCTTAGTGTACTATTACTGGCTAGATACCGTACTATCAGTTGATGCACGATGATTGTTATTGTCACTTATTATATTTTATGCGAACTAGAACCAGGATCATCATGTTTTATATAAATGCGCCTTCCGTAATTCGTGACATGACCGTTATGCCTACTGATGTAGTGTGACAGACTGCAGGAGAGCTTCGTTCATAAGGAAATTTCAATACTTGTCACTACACATGTCATATTACAGTAGAAACTAACGACCAGTATTAGAACCTACGATGTGATTAACTTGCAAAAAGCCAACCAATTTAAATCCGCTTCCTGTGCTCTGCAACGGTACATTTGCTTTTGTACTTCCTCATATGTCCTATCTATGTGAGCTTTCAAATTAATATATTTAATCCAATGATTTTCAACGTTAATCCCTTAGAACAGGGAGTGCTCAGTCTGTACACCCCATTTGGATTCACATTACATTGAGGTATATAATTTCAGTTGTCTTCTGACAAATGCGAAAAGATGCAAGAAAGGGTTTGAGTGCTCTGTGAGTTAAGGGGATTACAGATCCATTTTTGGGACTCCATGGGAAAGTTGCACTCCTACACTACCCCCTGTTTACAGGCTGGCCAGGTGCCTGCTTGGACCAGCACGTGGCATTTCATTTCATTTCCCTATTTCAGTTTGTATTTTCAATGCATGGTTTCCCCGCAGATAATATGAGGTCTGTTTTACAGGAGATCATGCTAAAAATACACATTAACAAATAAAGATTAATAGCAGTTTCAAGCTAAATGAAGATAAAAGTACATGAAGATTTTAACTCCAATTGATTGACACTCGGCCAGGGTGGTTTTCAGTTTCCTCTTAAATGGTCGGAAAGTGTTTGCAATCTATAACGAATTTCAAACCATGACTCTTCTGAATACAATGTTATTTTGATAAATTGTTGTATTTGCCCATGTTTTGTTTATAATCTTGGAGCTCTTACATTTAATTTGGAATTACTTAGTGCTTCTAAGATCATCTCAAGAGGATCAGTAGAGCAACATTTTCATACGCTTGCAAACAAAATCGAATAGAGCATTGCACCTGGTCTTGTGATGGATCTATATAATTTTCATGCCTATAACGGTAGTGCTAAGTTGCAACCACAGCTAGCCAATAAATATGCACTGGGAATTGCTTTAAAGGGTATATAAATACATAAGATGCACATGTTTCACAACGGAGTTTACATGTATGATATGAATAGGGTGAATAGCCTTAATATTTTGCTAAAGCAGCAGTATTTTATGGATAAGATCAGTGAAAATAAAGGCAATATGAAAGAATGCTGGAAAATAACTAGCAAGCTTTTAAATAAATGCAGTAAATCCACAAATATCACTTACATTAAAGATGGGGATATTGAAATCAGAGAGAGGAGGGAAATATACAATACGATGAATAATTATTTTTGTTCAGTGGGAGAAGATCTTGCAAAAAATGTTGAGAAATCTTCAAACCCTCTCCTGACGGGAAAATACACTGTAAATCAAACTGCCGTCTGTTTTGAATTTAAAGAGGTCGAGTGCACACATATTAGAGATGCCATATGCAAGATGAAGACATCAAAGGGCTCTGGAAATGACAATATCTCTAGCTACTTTTTAAAAATTTCCCTGCCATTCATTACCAAGTCACTATGTTGCATCTTTAATAAATCAATACTAAAATGTGTCTTCCCTGCCCAATGGAAGATTGCAAGAGTCACTCCAATTTTTAAAGAAGGAGATAAAAGCGCAAAATTGAATTATAGACCAATATCAGTTCTCCCTGTAATATCGCGGCTCTTTGAAAAGTTAGTTTACAACCAGCTATATGAATATATGAGCACTAATGGCCTCATAGCATCCTGTCAATCTGGTTTTAGGGCCCATCATTCTACAACAACAGCTCTGTTAAAATGTACTGATGATTGGCTAAATGGTATAGATGCTGGAAAATATGCAGGGGTCGTATTCGTTGACTTAAAGAAAGCCTTTGACACAGTTGATCACGGAATTCTTCTTCAAAAGCTCGCACACTATGGTGTTCAGGGCCACGAGCTAGAGTGGTTTAAGTCATACCTGTCTAAGCGCACTCAGTTCACAAGAGTCAACGGCTGCGACTCCAGAGTCCAAAGTATAAGCCTAGGAGTACCTCAGGGTTCATGTCTTGGACCCCTGCTATTTTCAATCTACATCAATGATCTCCCTATGGTCATCGATAATGCTAAAGTTTATATGTACGCTGATGACACTTGTATAAGCTTCCAAGCTGATAGCGTTGCTAAGCTAAATGAGGGATTAAACAAGGACCTTGAAGCTTTGGATTCATGGCTCAGTGGTAATATACTGTCCCTGAACGTAGCCAAAACGCAGTCAATGACCATTTCAACAAAGCACAAGCAAGCTGCATTAGAAAAGAAAAATGAACAACTTTGTCTGCAAATGCGCAATGAAACCCTAGGAGCTGTTCAAAACGCCAAGTATCTAGGAGTTCACATTGATAATTCTCTTGACTGGAAGAAGCATATTCAGGAAACATCTAAAAAAATTTCACGATCTCTTGGTATGTTAAAATATGCAAAAAGATATCTTCCTTTCCATGCGCTTAAAAATCTCTACACCAGTGTCATTGATCCTAGCTTCCGGTACTGCTGTTCTGTGTGGGGTGTGTGGTGCAGCCGAAATCCACCAGCTACAGAAACTTCAAAATCGAGCTGCCCGAATCATCACCGGTAGCAATTACGATGCCCCTAGTAAACCATTAATAGAAAGTTTGGGTTGGAAAACGATTAATGATATGATACAGTTTGAATCGCGAGTTATGGTATTCAAATCATTAAACCGGCTCACCCCACAATACCTCTCAGACCTGTTTGTGGCAAACTCCACCAATCCCTCATACAACCTAAGGAGTACGGACACCGATCTTACGCTGCCAAAGAGAAACACCTCGACTGGCCAGAAAAGCTTTTCGTATAGGGGTGCTAAACTTTGGAATGGCCTCCCAGATCCATCAAAGCGAGCCTCTAGCCTGACCTCCTTCAAGACGTTGTTATAGTCACTTTACGTCATTTCAGTCATCTCCTTTATTTTATTCTATTTTTTGTCCTCTAACTAGTATTTTTAATTTTTCAAATAGAACATTATATGTACTTATTGTAATTAAGAAAGTTATGTAGGATTTTACTTATTGTAATTAAGTTATGTAGGATTTTATTCCTATTTTGTAGTATATTTAGATGGAGGGCCCCTTGAAAAGCAGCTACGGCTGAAGGGCTACCCTCCCTAAACATTTATAATAATAATAATAATAATAATCGTTCCGTAGAATTTCTCCTGCCTGTGGGTCCTATACATCTTGGTAGACTGAAAAGTGCACATGCTTACACTGTAAGAAAGGAGCTAGTGGAAACCTCAATGACTGTGCGTTCGTCATAAAGATTTTAAATGGCAGCTGCTGTCTGTCAGTCAAGCAATTGCTACCACCTTTTATTGTTTAATAGTTGTGTTTAGAAAGGTTTTTATAACGGGCTAATGCAACATTTGGCTATTATGGTACATAATAATGTTTCGCTGCCTATCTTAAAGCAAATATATTTTTACTGCTATTGTAAACTGGACTTTAGAAACGGAACATCATCGTCCTTTCAGAGCCATGGTGAGCAAATTAGTATTTCAGCAATGCGTGCCCTGTATTTCGTTTCTATTTATGACGAAAGTAAGCCTATAATATCGAATAACGTACTCTACTTACTTTTAATACGTAACTGAGGAATATAAGCCATGCATTCAGTATAGTACATTTTGACTGAACCCTTCATTCAAATGCTATTTACTACCTATTACGTCAATTTCTTCAAAAAATGTATCCCCTCATTAAGTAGATTCATATACATTCTAATACTATTTGTCCAAACAAATATGAATAAATCAGTGCAAGCTGTCTACTTACATCCTCAGTCAAATGCTTGTAAACAGTCCATCCAGTAACTGCTTGCAGTATTTCTGTCGAATCAGGACTGCTTGAGAGAAGTTCACAGTTTGATTCATGGTTTGAAGTAGCTGTTTTGTAATTGATAGCTTTGCAGTTGGCTTTTTGACTGCAGGTTCTTACACATTCAGCTAATACCTCTGCATATATAGCTAAGAGAAATCCTTCCGTTAGCTTTTTATTTTGTGAATATAGAGAAAATATAGAGTATCGTTGAATATGTGACGTGCATTCGTCATAAATTGACAGAACAACATTGCTTGCCAGCATCAGAAGCAGGCATCTTTGTAGCATTTTCCAAGCTGAGATACAGTGATTAACGAGCAAAGAGAATTAAATGTTAAACTGTGCTTTCACAAATTTTCGGTACGCAATGCCAATTGATCCATTAGATTCGGATCCAATATACTATTTTGACATCATCCACCTAATTGCTCATGAATATTTAAAGGTCACTCATACATAGGTTTTCATGGTGGTTCATAGAACGAAGGACTGTGAAATCAAGTCAGCTAATTGTGAATATATGAGATTTTAGCAGAAAAGTAAGCCTGCTTTAAGTCTGTAAGATGCTGGAATCTAAAAATATGTAAGAAGTTACAAGTTACATGACAGTTGACTTATAATATAGTCCATCTTCTTTTGACGGCTAGGGTGCATTCCATACAAACTTTACAACAAGGATGGTCCTGGGAACGAATGAAATGCACTCTGGCTAGAAAGATACCCTTCTGGTGTTTACTTAAGAATAGCATTGTAATGGAAGAGGCCTTGTAATCGTAACTACTATTCAATTGTGAGCCGCAGGCTTCCCGTGGGGTATATCACTCGTAAAATAGTGTGCAAATGCTCTGTAAATTTTTGTGAATTTTTGTGATTTTTGTTGTGATTTTGTGATTTTCACTATTTTTTGTGACTTTGCTGAGATTTTTGAGATTTTTTGTCACTCTATGCTATTTATTTTTGTGATTTTTGTGATCTTTTACGATTTTTTGATACAGTGTATGAGACTTTTCTGAGTCATATGCCCCTCGTGTTAACCTAAACTAGAATAGGTTTGAGCCTACTTCGCAAATAACCTTTTCATACTATAGGCATCTTGTATTGTAAGAGAAAGTCTCTCACACTTTCCGCCAGATGAAAAAAACGAACTCTCTATTAGCAAAAAGCAGGGCTTTGAGAGAAGGTAATGCCCCTAATAATTCGCTGAGATTGTATTAGGAGGTGTTCTAAATGGTCCTTTTGACTCTGACAGTGACTTAATTTTGCAGCTTGATCTGATAGAATACATAACACTGTAAGTATATTCCTATAGCTTCTTGGTTGGAAATTGCTGGAAAAGTTTGTTGAAAAACTTGAACACTTGTTACTAACAATTTAAGAGATCTCGATAAGCTACAGTTTATATCTTTTCATTCAATATCTCATGTTAGCTACTGTTGGCTATATAAAGACCATAAAGACACACTGTATTACTTGAAGATTACGAACGTTCTTTATAAGAATGTCTTTTCGCTCAAACTTTCCTACCTTTTGCATGAGTTCTATACTGAAACTTTTCTAAGTTTTCTTAGCAAGAAAAGTAGGGTTTGCTTAACACTATATTGTCACGCAGACGGATAGGTACCACACAAACACAACAACATTCTAACTGGGTTATCACGAGAAATTTATACAAATTAAGTAAAACCGATGATTGTTTTGCGTGAATATTGCAATTTTTCAGGTATATACTTAGGTCGCAGAAATCCAGTGCTGAATTTTCATAGCTTTTCTAGCAATCGACTACACGCTTTTTTTATAAGAAAACTACTTTTTTGTCTGAGCCTCAATTCCTTAACTTTTCCCTACATTGAAGCTGAGATTTTCTTAACTTTTATTGGAGTAAACTGGTTAAAAGAGGTTACCATTATTGTTATAAAAAGTTTGATCTTTGTTAACCAAGATTATCAAAGAAAGTTTCGATCTTTGTAAAGGAGCTTGCAAAGAATGAGCTAATATCGATTTCTCGCACGTAAGAAAGGTGAATTTTGGAACTTGAGTCTCGTCATTTTCTGAACATTTTCTTAAGATTTTGGCCATTTGAGCCTCATTTTCTTATAAACTTTTTTCTTATAAAAAAACCGTAGTTGAATTGTAAAACAGATGTACAAAAGAAACTTTTCAACGATGTTACATTCGTTATCACTAATATGCAAGTGTTATGTTACTCAAATGCCTTTGTCTAATTATCGTGTCGATGTTCCGGCCCGTACCTACTGTGGGGTGCTGGGGCGCCGAGTTCCTAGACCAAAATGCAGTCAGCAAATCATCAAATCTGCTATTTTTGTCTGGAAATTGCAGTAATTTTTTACTCTAGGAAACTATGAAGAAGATTTACTTGATGCGCGCAGCAGACAGCTCAATAATTTGTTAATTTCATCTATGTACACAATTTTCCGAACCGATTGAACACATACCACATACAGAAGTAACAAGGTATTCTTCACTCGTAGGAGCCAAGCTCACTTTTCTCGGTGAAATGTAGGTCTTAAGTTCCCCATAGATAATTTAAAGCCCTGTTCATGCTAGTGTGCACTAGAACACAACTTCAATGCTATAGCCAAAAGTATGCAATCGATATTTATTTAATACATAAAGAAGAAAGTTTATATTGATATCGATATTCAGAAGTTCAACAGTAACAAGACTGCTGCAATGTTTCTACTTTCTCTTCCCAATACCAAACAGTTTGTCTGAAAAGCAAGCAAATTGGATTTATACATCATAAGAAAATAATGAGCTTAAAATATTACTAATATAGAAGTAATCACATAGCAATGGATTGTAGTAAATTATATTATATTTAATTCAACATAAAACAGATACCTTAAAATATTCACAAAAATAGATATCAATAAATGAGTGGATACCACTAAATTATTCTTAATAACGGATGCAGATGTAAAAGAATCCATCTAATGTATCTCTTACCACATCTTGGTCCACCCCATCCGAAATTGCAGTTGCAACTATAACTATTTTCGTGATTATTACAGCTTCCATAAACACAAGGGTTGCTTGCACACTCATCAATGTCTGAAATCGAGGTTGTAAATTAAATGAAATAAGTAGCACATAACTGGTATAAAGTCTAAAATTAAAGTTGGACAAATGAACAAATCGAGTGCCTCTTAATTGAAAAGATGTATTGCTTCTCTTTTGCTGTTTCCAAGCTCCTCAAAGCAATTACTCTTCTACTCATTTTACTTACGAATTAATATTTTAGTCTGTACCTATTTCTAGGAAAATCTCGAAAACCGCACCATGCTATGATGAACTTTGACCACGCACTGTACAAGTCAACCATGTCTTATTACTCTCCAAAATTGTAGGTATTACCCTCTGTTGTTCGAACGTACATTATCACGAGTTAAACGTTCTTCATGGCATACCATGCAGTGTTAAGCCTGGTTGTCATTAAATTATTTTTTGCCTTTTATTGCTTGCTTATGGCTTTACAGTCCTACAAAGAGCCAAATGAAGTAAAATGCCAATTGTATTGAAACATGACTGAAAAACCAATACGAGCAACGAAGAGCACTAATGAGCAGCATTAATGCCTGGTTTCCATTAAAGTGCAAGTTACCTCTTAATAGAACTACTTATATTTAACTTGTACAAGCTATGTTGAAATCAAAACTGATCGTTAGTCTGAGTTTTTTATCGCTATTTTGGCACTGGCGCGCTTCATAAACCCACTTTTTGCAATATTTTCCTGCACAAATCAGCGTTTGTTTGAGGACTGGTAGCGAGTCGGGTGTGACGTAGAAACCAGAATTGCATCCAAGGAAACACCGATGAATAGTGTAGTCAACGATCGCTAAACGCTTTGAAGTAGGGAATCATGCCTGAAAGATGCGTTGTTGCTGGATGTTCTAACATTAAAGATGTGACAAATGGTATCTCTTTGCATCTCATTCCATTTTTCGATGATGACCGTCCAGAGGTGAAACGTAGAAGAAGGAAATGGGTTGAATTCGTAAACAGAAAGCGTGCAGAATGGTTACCCTATCATGTCAATGTCTTTTTCTTCATTGAAAATAACACACTAAATAGATTATACATACTTGCAATTGATGTATAGAAAAGTGAGTTGTTGCTTCCTATAGATTGCAGTATTCATTCAGTGACATCCTTCGTTGATCAGTTGCAAACCCGTATCATTATTTATGAACACGAATTACGTAGAGGAAGGGTTAGGTGTTTGTTAGCTGTTTACTGAATAGAGTCGTGTTGCGATGAATCCTTGGAGAACAACAGAAGAGGAATGGCCAGATATGTAATGACAGGAGTGATGTATGGTGATGTCCCAGGTGTGTAATTCAAGACTGTGAGAAGAAAATTGGCATCGAGTATGAAATGGCCTAAGTGTACAATGTTTACGTTCACTAGAGATGTATACTATACTTTTAAAGAAATAAAGTTTGACAAAGTATAGGCCTTGAATATGAGGGATTTAAAAGAAGCATTGCAGTTTTGAAATCAAAAGATCACAAGATCTCAACCTTTGTTTCTGACAGACACAAGTCGATATCAAAACATACGAGGGAGGAAGGAAAACAGACCAAGCATTACTCTGATTTGTGGCACTTAAAGAAAAGTATTTTCACATTGCTATGCTGAACTTGTATCTATTTAAAAAGAACAGCTACATGATCATAGAGATGAATAAAATTTTCAAAAACATGAACATATTCCTTCGTTTCGATTTTGCTTCTTTGCTCGATAATCGGCAACCCAATTTGTGTCAGCACTCGGCTGGCTCGTTAGAGTATGGTTCGGCGGATGTTAACAAACCGTGACATGGAATTTGCTTGTAACCAACTCGACGCTGTTTATTTTCTCGTGGGACAGGGTCGCGGAGCACAGGGTTAGGGCCAGTCGTAGATTGTGTATGTTTCACATACTATGGTGTCTCTACCGAGGAAATATATGAAAGAATCGTCATTTCTACTCCGTACGTGATCACACTTCCGGTTTTAGGCACTGTCAAGTCGTAAGGGGTTTGTACACAAAGCGTTGAATGTTGCCCTTTATAATTTCCCTCACATACGCAATCCCGCAAATTTTAGTGCATATTCTTAATGTTCATGATGAGTGCTTTCATTTGATGTATAAATTATGAGGAAATTCGGTGTCACGTCTTGTTAACATCCGCCTATGGTTCGACCCATTCGCACCCATCCCCGTGCTGATCAATTTTGTCATTAGAAGCAGACAATTCTTCATTTTCCTCCTCATAATTGGAAGAAGAGCTGCTATGGGAGCAGTCTTTTGATGATCCAGACTCATCAGATTCCATTCTGTACCCAAAAGTCATGAGGCACCTATAGCCAAAAACAAAGCACACGAAGTAGGAAGGGAGTCAGCAGCTAAGGTCTATCATCGTTCTGGTTTCTACGTCACAGCTCCTGCGCATTCTTTGCACGCGGGCGGCAATATTGTGGAAAAAGGGTGCTTTTTCGGAGGCACGTTACCTTGTTTTGTTAACAACAAATTAAATTTTTAGCGTTGTATCCGAAATTGGGAGGTCAAGAACCCCTTTTTATCTCAACTTCGCTGTTGAGGTACATTGCACTTTAAGCTATGCAAAGCTTGTTGGAATCGCAAAAACTACTCCCCCATGCTCTTTCATACTCGTCGTTGCTCTTTGCCATGTTTCCATTGAAAGGCAAGTGCTCTGTATTGTTCGTCATGATTTTAGAGATGTATTAAAAAATATCTCTAGAGCAATGGAGAGCACATGCTTTTTATTGCTCGCTATTGCTTTTCAGTGTTCGTGTTGTATTTTCAGGCAAGTTTGAATAAAAGTAGTTTTGTGCTTATGTTGGATTTTTCTAGCACGGTAAACCGTAACAAGCAATAGAGAGCAAGCAATGATTAATGGAAACCAGACTTTACATAAGATTATCGCAAGAAATTATGGTGCAATTAGACAAAAGAAGCTTGAAAGTCTCAAAATCATCAAAGCATATCCACACGTTTGCCTTTCTTAGGTCACACCCTAGTTTTGAAAGATCATAACGTGTAGCCAGACGACAATAAAATGGACACTGACTTAGATACTGCTGTGGCAGCATGACAAGAGCGATCAAAAAATGCGTGTGCTAAATCTCGTTCTCATTGGAACATTCCAACAGTTTTCAAGGATGAGTGTTATTTGGCGAACAAGCACCAGACTGAAATAAATTTTCAATAAAATGTAGTTTCAATAAATCAAATTAATTATGTTGTATGAAAAATATGAACAGCTGCTCTTCATTCTTCTGACCTGTAACCATACAAGTATAGTACTTACGAGGGTGTATCTGTGACAAAATTCAATGAACCAAAACCAGACATACAGCAATTCATGAATGGGGGTTTCTGTTTGTAATTAAAGTTTTTACTTGGAATTAAAAGTGGATGTTTGTGATATTTCAATGTTATCAAAATTTGCCAAATTGAAGTTAATTCCAAACAAAAACGTGAATTACAAACAAAAATCTGTATTCTTGAATCTTTGCACGCCTGGTTTTGTTCAAGTAGTGTTGTCACAGATATGTCCACATAAGTAATAGCCCGAAAAGAAGAACTTGAATGTCTCAATGTAGCTTAAATGGGATTTTTCTGTAAATGGTACTCAAAGCAAATTTAGGCTACCAAGGCTCTTAAAATAGGTTTTTGAATCTTTGCATTGATTTTATTTGAACATACTATGTGTATTATGATAAATATTATTTCATAATACATACAGCATAGTGCTGAAGCTTTAAAGAAATAGCTACGTAATGTTAACTTTTGATAGATGATCCAAATTCAGCAATGTCTGCCTATACACTTACAACAACTCCACTGATAAGAGCTTAACTTTAGATTTTATCACAAATAGGTTCTTATGTGGAGAGGGTTTGAAATGAAAATGTTTGCTTTAGAGGTTCTCAAAACTCATGTTCTTATATGTGAACTATTACTGTTTTGGGATTCACATTAGTTAGTTAGCGATACTATTTATAATCAAGTTACGTTGCGCGGTTGTGGTAAGGACCACTATATAAAAATTTACAAAACTCACTATACAAAACTCATCCAGCTCCCTACTAGTGGTTCGATTTCTGATGATACTCTATGTAAGAATGTGTGCAAATACAGAAAATTAAGTCCTGTGACAAAGAGCCAGCTATGAATGAATATAAGAAGTATATTGTATTTGATTATTAGTCCAGAAAGCCTAGTGCACGTTTATTTAAAACAATAATAAATGTAAAACAAGAAATAAAGGGTAATCCCAGCAACGAATGGCAATGAGAATGAGACCAATGAGTCACGGTGCATAGAAGAATATGAATGAAGATTGTTTGTAATATAGACTAGGGATGTAGAAAATATAAACGGATATGAAAGAAGCATAATGTATATGAATATAGGTACGATTCGTCAGCTATCAACCTTGAGATCAGCATTCCGCGGGTTTAATGATAGTACGTTTTTGTGATCACAGGCCCCCCAGTATCCTATTGGGACACTATCGTACCAGACGAGGAGCAGAAGTAGTATCAGAAAATGTATAGTGTAGAGAACAACATATAAATGAATTGTAATATGATGAATGAGTAACGAACCGCGGTGTATATTAAGCATAGCAATACGGACATGGTGTCCGATAAAGTAGGGTAGAGAATGAAGCCATGAAAAGTTACAACACTATGTATAATTGAATCATATCATGTATTTGGACTAATGAACTTTGTGTGAACATTTGTGTTCCTTTCGAATGCTACAATGGGTGTGGCTGATGCTATGTCACGCAGATCGTCATCTTCTTGAATGGTGTGCCAATGCTCATGTAGTATCTAGTATCTGTCCGGTCCGTGCAGTATCCAGATTAAATGGAAAAACGAAGGGTAATTTGTCACAAGAGGCCCGTGAATGAGGTTGTACGAGATCATCTCGCGATAATGAGCGCACCTTGGAAAATAGTTTATTAATAAATAGACAGTTGTTGTAAATGGAAATCCAAATCGTCATTAGAGATAATGCGACGGTATCTCAGAGCTTGACTGTATATGATGCCTGCTTTGCAAGTAGGGGGGTGAAAAGAATGTGAATATAGAAGTGATGGAACATCAGTTGGTTTCCTGTATAAGTCGTATGCAGTTTACTGTCTCAGGTGAGAATCAGTACATCTAAGAATGGTATCTCGTTAACAGAGTATGACATTTCAAATTGTACAGTAGGGTGGGTGCTGTTCATATGTTCAAAGAAAGTCTGTAGTAAATCGACACTCTGAGTCCAAATACCAAAAATGTGGTCTATGAAACGAAACCACACGAGTGGCTTCTTACCCCCAGGGGCTGAATTGAGTATATGACGCTCTATAGAAATGTTGGCATAATTGGGAGCAAGTGGTGACCCCATAGCAGTACCGTGTGTTTGTAGATAAACATTGTCTAAAAACTGAAAGTAGTTTCTTTGGAGAATGAAATGAAGTATCTATCTTGTTTATTTAAAACAATAATAAATGCAAAGCACTATAAAATACGGTATGAATTATAAAATGATAGCTAATGAGGGCTACATTTGCCTCGGTAATGTAATGCGAAATTGCGATAAATGAAACTTTCTATATACTCGGCCTAGTATGCTGCGAAAGGCCTACTGTAGTTGATAAGGTTTGTATACTATAGTCAGTACAAGTTATGTTCTCAAAATTATACTGGGCACGCCGTGCACATTCAACTTACTTTACACGCTTAATTTTGAATGATGAGTTCTCATTGCTTTAGGGGCATGTCCTTCGGCCCCCATCTGGATCAGCAAGTGCTATTCGCATAGTTTTGAATAATTTACAACCTGGGCTGATATTTACAACCTGCTACGCATATGACTTACAACATACAATCACATACCTGTTTCACAGTTGACACCAGTATAACCCGGAACACACTCACATGAGTACATGTTTACAATGTTAATGCATGCTCCACCATTTTTACAAGGTTTGCTCAAGCACTCGTCTATGTCTAGAAAAGACGTTATATCTCATTACAGTTACATACTCATACTTCAAAGTTCTATGGTATTGAAAGGTTTCTCAAAGGGGAATTTTTGACAATTAAGTGCGAATATAAGATTTATGGTATGAAACAAGTAAAAATGAAAGCATGAAACTAAAGTCATGGTACTTTATATGTGGTACGTCGTGGCAACAAAATGCTCATTAATGGCGTAATTAGTTTTTTCAAAGGTGATCTATAAACTTTATTTTATTTGACAGTTCTAGAGCTGATTTTTTGCGATGTTGCAATACAGCAATGACAATTGCCTACTACTACTATGACTCGATTTAGATAAGGATGAATTTTTGTGAGCATATTTATTATCCTTACATTGGACCACTACAATGCAAATGCATTGCTACGTTCAATACGCTGCTTACTAGTCCTGTTAAAAGTAACAGTTGATATGGGTCAAGGGAGGAGGCAATGAAAATATGGACGGAAATCCAAATCGTATTGCTTTTCGTTCTGAATGATAAATGGATTAGAACAGAAAGAACGGGGAGTATCTTCCAGCCAGTTCATGGTTTCTTCTTAACAGTTTTGATAATATGAAGCAATCACTGATAGTACTTGAAGAATGCAAAGTCGAAGGACAGAAGATATACTCATTACTTTTATGTATTCTTATAGGCATTTGGTACTCACCAACGCATTTATATCCTGGCCCACCTAGACTGCATGATTCTTCACAGCTATAACCTGGACTGCAAGGTGCCGAGTGGTCTGATGTCATACATGCAGGAATCACCTGTCATATGAAGGTGTGTGCTCTAATAGTAGCATTACTCGATAAATAATGCACTATCAGTTGATGCACGATGTTTGTTATTTTGACCTACCATATTTTATGTCAACTAGAACCAGGACCATCATGCTTTATATAAAAGCACCTCCCTCAATTCGTATCATGACTGTTATGCCTACTAATGTACTGTGAAGGATTGCAAAGAGAAGCTTAATTCATAAGGAAATTTCATCATTGTCACTACACATGGTATATGACAGTAGGAACTAACCACAAGCATTAGAATCTACGATTTCATTAACTTGCAAAAAAGGCTGAAGCCAACCAATTTAAATCCACTTCCTTTGCTATGCAACGGTACATTTGCTGTTTTTACTTCCTCATCTAAATGAGCTTCCTAATTGATATATGTAATCCAATCATTTTCAACTTTAATCCCCTAGAGCAGGCAGGGAGTGCTCAGTCTTTTAGCCAGAGGGTTTTATTCAGGGGACATAGTTAATCTAAGCGTAGTGAATAGCAATTAGCTGGGTTTCCTGGGGACTGTACACTCCAGTTTGATTCATAATACATTAAAGAACATAACTGCAATCGAATTCTGACAAATGTGAAAAGGTGCACGAAAAGGTCTGAGTGCGCTATAGTTTTATGCGGCTTACCGAGCCATGTTTGAGACTCAATGGGAAAGTTGTACTTTTACGCTACCCCCTGCTAACGGGCTGGCCAGGTGGCTGTTTGGACCAGCACGTGGCATTTCACTTCATTTCCTTATTTCACTTTGTATTGTTTGTGCATGGTTACCTCCCAAAAACATGTGAGATCTGTTTTGCATGAGACCACTTTAAAAATATACATTACAAAATAAAGATTAATAATAGCTTCAAGTTAAATAAAGATATAAAGACATGTAGATTTAAACTCCAGTTGATTGATACTCGGCCAATATGGTTTGCAGTTTCCTCTTAAATGATTAGAACGTCTATAATGAATTTCAAATCATGACCCTTCTGTATGCAATGCTGTTTTGCTCATGTTTTGCTTATAATCTTGGAGGTCTTAGATTTAATTTGGAATTACTAAGTGTTCCTAAGATCATCTCCTGAGGATCAGTAGAGCAAGAGCTTTATACGTTTGCAACCATAATGGAATAGAGCATTGCTCCTGGCCTTGGGATGAACCTGTACAATTTTCATACCTATAGTGGTAGCATTAAATTGCAGCCATAGTTAGCCAATAAGTACGCACAGAGAATTGCTTGTAAAGTTATAAAAGTACAAAAGACGCACTTGCTTCACAATGGAGTTTACATGTATGATAAAGTTTCATGGAAATCCATCTGCCTGTGCTCCCGTGTATCCTGGCAGACTGAAAAGTGCACATGCTTACACTGTAGGAAAGGAGCTAGGGAAGACCTTAATGAAACAAGGAGCAAAACGTGCGTGAATGACCGTACGTCATAAAGATTTCAAATGACAGCTGCTGTCTGCCAGTCAAGCAATTGCTACCACCTTTTATTGTTTAATAAAGGTTTGAGAACAGGCTAATGAAACATTTCGCTATAATAGCACATCACATAATTAATGTTCGCTTCCTATCTTAAAGCAAGTATATTTTTACTGCTACTGTAAACTTGACTATAAAAGTGGAATATCGTCCTTTCAGAGCCATAGTCGAGGAATTTCGTATTTCTGCAATGCATGCCCTATATTTCGTTTATACGCATGACCAAAGCAAATCTATATTATCGAGCAATTTGCGTCACTTACTCTTATAATGTAACTGAGGAAGCCATGTGTTCAGCATAATGCATTATAACTGAATCCTTCATTCAAAGGAGATTCACAACTACATGACTTTCTTCAAAAAGCATATATCCTCATTTTGTACATTCATATGCATTCCACTCTTTCCTAATACCATTGGTCCAAACAAACACGAATAAATCAGTGCAAGCTGTCTACTTACATCCTCAGTCAAATGCTTGTAAACAGTCCATCCAGTAACTGCTTGCAGTATTTCTTTCGAATCGGGACTGCTTGAGAGAAGTTCACAGTTTGATTCATGTTTTGAGGTAGCTCTTTTGTAATTAGTGGCTTTGCAGTTGGCTTTTTGACTGCAGGCTCTTACACATTCAGCTAATACCTCTGCATATATAGCTAAAAGAAATCCCTCTGTTAGCTTTTTGTTTTGTGCATACAGCGCAAGCATAGAATATCGTTGAACATGTGATGTGCATTCGTCATAAGTTGACAGAACAGCATTGCTTGCCAGCATCAGAAACAGGAATTGTTGTAACATTTTCCAATCTGAGACACTGATTACGAATAAAGAGAACTGAATGCTAAACAGTGAATTCACAGATTTGCGGTATGCAATGCTTATTGATCAATTTGATATAGAACCATTTTGATGTCAGCCATCTAGTTGCTCATGAATATTTAAACGCCATTCATAAATAAGTGCTCATGGTGGTTCATAATAAGAAGAATTGTGAAGTCAAGTCAGTTAATTGCGAATATTTGAGATTTTAACAGAGACTTAAGTTTGCTTTAAGTCTCTAAGGTGCTGGAATTTAAAATACATGTTAGAAGTCATAGGTAACGTAACATTTGACCTGTTACATAGTCTTCCTTTCTTTGAAGGCTAGGGTGCATCCCATAAAAACTCTCCAACGAAGATGCTTCAGGGACCGAGGCCCTGTCTACACGAATACGTTTTCAAAAAATTGCGCTTTCATTTTAATGAAAACGGATAAAAAGTTTTCCGTCTACACGAACGTTTTCACACTGTCTAGCCCGTCTACATGAAACGATGAAAACGCAAAAATCTGCGCAGGCGCATGTTTTCAATGAGCATAGTCAAGCCACAGAACACAGAGGCCGCCAAAAAGTGTTGTTGGTGTTGAATCGTTTTCAGAAAATTGCGTTTTCGGAAACTATGCATTTTCATAAAGTTGCGCTTTCAAACAATTCCACTCTGGAAAGCGTTTTCAAAAAGTTGCGTTTTCATTCACAGATTTTCCGTTTTCATGTAGACAGTAAGCTAAAACGCAAAAATAAAGTTGCGTTTTCATTTGAAAACGTATTCGTGTAGACGGGGTTCGAGTTGGCTTCTATGCCGAGCGCTGAATAGAAGTTCAGTGCACGCCAACAATCTTCGGGCCTATATACAAGAAATGCACTATGGTTCGACGAATGCTCTTTTGGTGTTTACGTAAAGCACTGTTTACACTACAAAAACCCTACCCATGTTAAACCCAGGTCCGACTAGCCCAGAGTGAACCCAGTTGAGTATACATTGAGAAGTTCGAAATTGTAGTGTAAACTTGAAAGTGGGCTGAACCCGTGTTACTTTACAACACGCATGTCTATAGTGCAAAGTGTTATTAAACAAGAAGCAATTTTTAAAATTGGTGAGTAAATCGGAAGGATTTGAAAGCATTGGATCCTTAAACTCAATCATTTCCAAAAGCTACAAAATCGTGCTGCTAGAATAATCACTAGTAGCAGGTATGATGCTCCCAATAATATGCTCATCAAACAATTAGGATGGAAAAAGATTGAAGAAATGATTCAATATCAATCACGAGTTATGGTTTATAAATCAGTTAAGGGCTTGCTCCACAATACCTCCAAGATACATTTATTTGAAATTCTAAAAATCTTTCCTACGAGCTTCGTAGCACTGCTACTGATCTTCATATTCCAAAACGAAATACAGCCAATGGTCAAAAAGGCTTCTCGATCGTTAAAGGGTAATTGTAATTAGGCCTTTAAGATTTCTTAATGGTATTTTTGTATGTAAATGGAGGGCCCCTTGAAAACCAGCTACGGCTGAAGGGATACCCTCCCTAAACATCTTTTTTTGACACTTCATATAACTATAAATTCCAGTAATTAACATACAACAGTAAACTTCTCTATTTGAAGGTAGTTTGCAGTTGGCTACTTGTGGTACAATACACTGATATGTCTATAATGTCGAAACATCTGGTGTAGTCCAATCTTGATCTCTTCTGCAAAAAATATAATAAGTTGATCTGATAGCGATGGTGGATAGTTTTCTTAGGATGTAATTCTGATGTTCACCGGTTATCTTCAGTTCTTTAATTTTTGTTTGAAACTTCATAATATCATGACAATAACATTACAGTTACATACAATCATACGCCTCTCTACTGTTAGGTAGTGTATAACTGGCTTGTCTGCTATACAAAAATAATATTTAATCAAATGTTATAATGTATGGAGACTGAAAGAAATATTAGCAATGAAATTAGAAGCAGCAAACATACAAATTAGCAACTAAAAGTCATGTAGCTCCGGACTGGCCAAGATTTGTTTCGTCTACAGAAAATAAAATAGGTGCATCTTATGGCAATGTTGGAAGCTTTCATAATGATCTGCTGTTAACGAGTAGTGTCAAAGTGCAAATCTTTCAGCATCGATGAAAAGGAGTCAGAGGATCTACCAAGTATACCAAGAGCACTCATAGAGAGATTAATAAATTTAACATCATAAAACTTTTCCTGGAGGGCTAAAATAAGGGGGCGATATTTATCAGATTTTTGTTCACTGTTGATCGTTATATTTGACTCAAAGCCAACAGTTAACTCTAGTAGGTATACAGTAGTACTATTAAGCACTAGAACAAGATCTGGTCTGAGAGAATCACCAGTAATCAAAGATGGAGATGGAAAAGAAGGAAGATCTGCGTACGACGAGCTATCTTGTAATGAAGATAGAGTTCTAGAGATATACAAAAGAACGGAGTTATGGCGCCAGGTATACCTGCCATCTTCCAGGTAGGACTTACAACTAGACACAATGTGCTGGAGACTTTCAGACTGGAGACAGAACGAGCAAGCAGAAGAGGAAGAGAGGGACCATTTGCAAAGGTTCTTTTTTGTAGCCAGAGTGTTGTTTAGGTACTTTATGGTAAAATTGAAAATGTTTCTGGGCATATTTTTCTGTACTTTTGACCAGAGTTGTCGAGTTTTACTACTAGCATGAAGAAGAATAGATGAGATTACGAAACCTTGAGATTTAAGTTCATGATGGAGGCGATTTTCACTATCAGTTTGTACCGCATTTAACACTTGTTTTGTGTTACGATATTGATCGTACTGAATATTGCAGCCAGTGCTGGTTCTTGCCCAAAGATGGTTTATATCTGAATTAGGAGATGACTTAAGGGCACTTCTAATAACACCTGGCACTGTGTAAACTTTATAATAATAATAATGATAATAATAATTTAAAAGAACTAGTGATATAAATAATGCAGGTATTTTTTGAAAGAAACAGCTGCAAAACTTCATCTTCTGATCAATTTTTGAAATGTCTGAACCCAGTTTGATTGCTTTTGAACTACATAGAACTTTTCTACAGTGGGTTGAACTTGGGTTAGACCAGGGCTAGTGTTCGTAGTGTAAATAGGGCGTAAATAGGGGGTTTCCATTGTAGCGCCTGGTGCTCGGTTCCCTAGCAAACTGAAGAGCTACCCTCCATAAATATGCAAAATGCAAAATGATCGTAAGAGCGTCGGCGACAGTCCGCAACAGTATGCGACAGTCCGCAACAGTCTGAGATAGTCTCTTAATGGGAACACATTCTTGCGATCCTTACAACTACGCCGACTGTGAGTGGCAATGGTTGGCAATGTTGGTTTGAGTTCAACTTTCCCGACTGTTGTGACATTTTGGATCACAGCAAGGCGAATAGAAACACAAATCACCAATCCATAAATGTGATCACATGGATGTAAGGAACCAATCATCGTATAGTCGTTTCACGTTGCAAGGCGTTGTCTCCGATCAATGGGAACACTGCATCTTTGATCGTTATGGAAGAAGGAATCTGCGTCACTTTCCAGACTCATATGAACTTATGGGAACCAGGCTTAATGGTAGAGCTTTTTTAATCATAGTTACTATTCAACTGTGAACCCGCGGGGGTATGTCACTCCTAGAATAGTGTGCAAACCAGCAAGGGGGAAAATATTTTGAGCTCTATGCACTTTTATGAAAAAGTATATAAAAAGTTTTCTTTTTGTTATTCATGTAACTTATGATCTTGTAAGGTTGTATATGGATTTTGGAAAATTAAAAATTAGATTTTAGCGTTTAATTATTAATTGATTTTGTCAGTACTATTGTAATTAGATGTTTCTAATGGAGGGCCTCTTGAAAACCAACTTCTGTTGAAGGGCAACCCTCCTTAAAACAATGAAATGAGATGAAATGAGCCAATCAGCTCATTTGTTTACATCCTCATTTGCCAATCAAAACGCGTAAAAGACAATAGAAAATTGAGAGAAGATGATGTTTGATCAGTTTCAAAACAAAGATGGCGTTACAGGCTTTTTGCTGTATAAAAAACACCTCGCATGAAAATTTTGTGTTGCACCGCGATATTTCTCTTTTTCGGGCAGATTTTTACATTTTATGGTAGAAGGAAGATTTTTCTGAAAGTCTACTGTTTCCCTTTTCAAAATATTACTGCAAACAGGAGATATCTGGTCCTATAGTTAGCGGAATTTCCGCAGTACCTTCGCCTTGGACTCTCCTTACAGACGGGCCTTCCCTTTCCACGTTTCACATGCATTCCATTACAGTCTTCCTAACAATCTCAAGATGACCTTAACACTATTTGCTCATAGCAATGAAATACTTTGTGGCAAAGCATTGTTGCGATTTACTTAGCCTGTAATGGAACTTCTTCGTCCAAAAAACTTTCAACAAATTTGAAAATTGAGGCTTCAAAATACCTGGTAGCCAAGCTCCAAGCATTACTTTCTAGTAGTGCTAAGGCAAAGAAACCTCCAAGAACCTCCCATCAGCACAAGGATACAACAAGATGGATACTCCTTAATTTACTTGGAGCACATGAGGTGACAAATAAAGTTCTGCCATTGGGATTTTCATCTCCAGAAATTCCTGCTCCTGAGGTATGTTAACAGGAAAACAGCATTTAAAGTTGAATATTCCAGTATACTCTAGTATAAATTACACTTTAACTAGCACCAGCACCAAATCAGGCATCTAATCAGAGTAACAACCAATTCTTTAGATTGTCCACAAAAGATCATAATGATAAGACCTACCCTGGAGGTCTGATCTTGTATAAAATACCGTACTATGGGTAGCAAAAATGATAAAAGTCTTTGAAAATTTGAATTTAATAATTTAACTGCTCAATTACAAAATTCAATTAGTACCCACTGAAAACAATATCAAACCTTATGTGGACTTCGTTCTTTTATTCAAAGAATCGTTGCGTCGTGAACCTGGTCAGCTTTAAAACCTCTATTTAGAAAACATTATGGTTTATATTCTATGTAAATCTGGACATTTTTAGTATTGAATTTTACTTCTGATTAGTTTCATTTTGATTTAGATTTTAATAAATTTTGATTGTAATTGTGTATTTTAAGTATTATATTATATAAATTGTAAACTTTTTTAAGCGGAGGGACTCTTGAAAAACAGCTTTGCTGAAGAGCTACCCTCCTATTAAGAATTGAAATGAAATAGAATGAAATGAAATGAAAGAAAATGTGACAAGAAGAACTGTTTGTCCATGAATACTGTATGGAGTATCTTCCCCTGTGGCCATTCGTTTCACATCCAATGCAATCTTCCAAATGTCAGTGAGTGCCATATTTGCAAGGAGTACTTAAAGCAACGGATTGATACATTGGCGACGAAAGCAAATTCTGCTGTTGTGCGCTCTTACGAGGAGGACCAAATAGATTATACATCCGAGTTCGACGACGATGAAGATCCAGAAGATGAGGAATCTGATGAGTCAACTGATTCAGCAGTAGAAAGGTCGTTGATGCCAAAAAGACGGATAGAGATCTTGCAGCTTTAGCTCACACCATTTGTCAGTGGCCACGTGCTCCACAACCATCTAATTGAGAATGCTAGATGCGCTCAAACCCAGTCCATCATTATTCACTAGGCGCATGGTTTATTTTGAACAGGGGGTCGAAATTAAAAGGGAGCTAGAAAGATTGTAAAGGTGAGGACATTTATTTTCGCTGCAGAGTGGCAGAGCATAGATATACTTAGGGTGTTATTTTCCCACTTTGCCCCTAAGGTGATCCTTAAGATTCGATTAAAATGATGTGCGGCTATTTAGATTTCATGACTAGGTTTTTCCGCGAATGCCCGCTAGACGCAGGCTTGCTTACCCTGCAAGCATGGACAAAGTAGCTACGCTAAACCGGCCAAAATACTCAAATGTCATGTAATGCAAAAGGTGTGACTAAGAGATTTCTGTTTTTCTTGATCCCTCAATGGTTGCGGGGTAAGCTCACTAATTCCTCAATTTTTGGAGACTAGCATAAAGTAACTAGGGACATAGAGGAAGTAAGGCAGAATAAAGTCTATAAGCTTGAAATCAGTATACGTGACTATGGATTGGGGGAGGCCCACTCAGCAGTTCTTACAAAGGTGAGTCCAAGGCGAAGATACTGCGGAAATTCCGCTAACTATAGGACCAGATATCTCCTGTTTGCAGTAATATTTTGAAAAGGGAAACAGTAGAATTTTAGAAAAATCTTCCTTCTACCATAAAATGTAAAAATCTGCCCGAAAAAGAGAAATATCGCGGTGCAACACAAAATTTTCATGCGAGGTGTTTTTTATACAGCAAAAAGCCTGTAACGCCATCTTTGTTTTGAAACTGATCAAACATCATCTTCTCTCAATTTTCTATTGTCTTTTACGCGTTTTGATTGGCAAATGAGGATGTAAACAAATGAGCTGATTGGCTCAAAACATTTTTCACCCTTGCTGTGCAAATCCTCTGCGGATTTTTATGGATTTTTGTGATTCAGGATGTGATTTTCACTGTTTTTGCGACTTTGCTGAGATTTTTGAGATTGTCTGTCAGTCTATGTTTTTTATTTTTGTGATTTTTGTGATTTTGCTATTTTGTCATAAAGTGCACGAGATTTTTTTGAGTGATATGCCCCTTGTGTGAACCTATGCTAGAGAAAGTTGGAGCTCTTTTAGAAAGAATCAACTTTAATTATCTACTTTGCAAATAGCCTTTTCATATTATAGACATCTTGTATTGTACGAGAAAGTCTCTCACACATTCCACTGATGGAAAAAGCGAATTCTCTGTCAGCAAAAGCGGGGCTTTAAGGGAGGTAATGCCCTCAATAATTCACTTAGGTTGTATTAGGAGATTGTCCAAATGGTAGTTTTGACGCTGAAAATGATACAATTCAGCAGATTGATTTGATAGAAATACATAAAACTGGTATATAAACGCAATCCAATTGCATCATAGCTATAAGTATATCCATAAAGTCTCTTGATTGGAAATTGCTTAAAGCGTTTGTTGAGTAACTCAAACGCTTGTTATTAACAATTTGAGCAACCTCGATATACTAAATTTTATATCTCATCACTCAATATCTCATGTCATTGGCTTTCTAATAACACACTGTACAACTTGAAGATTACGCACGTTGTCTTATAAAAGTATTTTTCGCTCATTATTGAAACTTTCTTGCCTTTTCATAGTTGAATAATAAAACCAATGTACAAAAACAAACTTTTCAACGATGTTATATTCGTTATCACTAATATGCAAAATGTTATACAACTCAGATGTCTTTGACTAATTTTTGCCTTGATGTTCTGGTCCATACCTTCTGTGGGGTGTTGGGTGCCGATTTCCCTAGATAAAAATGCAGTCGTCAAATCATCAAATGTGCTATTTTTGTCTGGAAATTGCTTTAATATTTTGTTCTATAGGAAACCAAGAAGAAGAATAATTTGCTGTGGCCAAGCAGACATCTGAAAAATTTGCTAGCTTCATCTATCTAAACAATTTGCTGAGTAAATTGAACAAATAATAATTACAAGTGAAAAAAGATATTCTTCACTCACAAGTAGCCAAGCTCACTTTTTCGGCAAAATGTAGGTCTCAAGTCCCCTATAGAGAATTTATAGGTAAAGCCCTGTCGATGTTAGTGTGTACTAGAACGCAATTTCAATGCTATTGCCAAAAGTATAAAAACGATATTTATTATTTAATGAAGAAGGAGAAAGTTTACATTCATATCAATATTTAATAGTTCAACAATAGCAAGACTGTTGCAATGTCTCTACTTTCTTCTCCCAATACCAAACAGTTTGTCTGAAAAGCAAGCAAATTGGATTGATACATCAAAATAAAATAATGGACTCAAAATATTAGTAATATAGAAGTAATCACTTAGTAATGAAATGTGGTAAAGCATATTATATTTAGTTCAACATAAAAGAGATACCTTAAAATATTCACACAAATAGATGTCAGGACACGAGTGGATACTATTGACTTATTCTCAATAACGGATGCAGATGTAAAAGAATCCATCTAGTGTAACTCTTACCACATCTTGGTCCACCCCATCCGAAATTGCAGCTGCAACTATAACTATTTTCGTGATTATTACAGCTTCCATAAACACAAGGGTTGCTTGCACACTCATCAATGTCTGAAATCGAGGTTGTGAAGTAAATGAAAAAAGTAGCATATAACTGGTATAAAGTCTAAAATTAAAGTTGGACAAATGAACAAATCGAGTACCTCTTAATTGAAAAGAGGTATTGCTTCTCCTTTGCTGTTTCCAAGCTCCTCAAATCAATTACTCTTCTACTCATTTTACTTACGAATTAATACTTTAGTCTGTACCTATTTCTAGAAAAATCTCGAAAACCGCACCATGCTATGATGAACTTTGACCACGCACTGTACAAGTCAACTATGCCTTATTACTCTCCAAAATTGTAGGTATTGCCCTCTGTTGTTCGAACGTACATTTTCACGAGTTAAACGTTCTTCATGGCATACCATGCAGTGTTAAGCCTGGTTTTCATTAAATTTTTTTGCCTTTTGTTGCTTGCTTATGGCTTTACTGTCCTACAAAGAGCCAAATGAAGTAAAATGCCAATTGTATTGAAACATGACTGAAAAACCAATACGAGCAACGAAGAGCACTAATGAGCAACAATAAAGCCTGGTTTCCATTAAGTTACGCAGGGCTTGTTGGGATCGCAAAAACTGCTCCTCCATGCTCTTTCATACTCGTCGTTGCTCTTTGGCATGTTTCCATTGAAAGGCAAGTGCTCTGTATTGTTCGTCGTGATTTTAGAGATGCATTAAAAAATATCTCTAGAGCAATGAAGAGCACGTGCTCTTCATTGCGCGCTATTGACTTTCATTGCTCGAAATTCTTTTTTCAGACAAGTTTGAATAAAAGTAGTTTTGTGCTTATTTTGGATTTTTCTAGCACGGTAAAACCGTGCCAAGCAATAGAGAGCAAGCAATGGTTAATGGAACCAGGCTTTACATGAGGTTATCGCAAGAAATTATGGTGCAATTAGACAAAAGAAGCTTAAAAGTCTCAAGATCATCAAAGCATGTCCATGCTTTTGCCTATCTAAGATCACACCCTAGTTTTGAAAGATCATAGCGTGTAGCCCGACCACAATAAAATAGACACTAACTTAACTACTACTGTGGCAGCACGACAAAAGCGATCCAAAAATGCGTTTGCTAAATCTCGTTCTCATCGTTGTTAGGAACTTGGATTTATCTAGGAAAGCTTACGATTTAAGGCACTAAGAGGCATGGAGTTTAAGATATACACCATAGTGAGGTAACTACAGGTGTACCAAGTCTCTTTACGAAAATCCAAATGCTTCTGTCTGACAACTACTTTTACATAGTACCAGTACTTTTTCTCCATTTCAGTTATTAAGTGGGCCCTATGAAAGTTTCGATATGCATGCTTACCAGTATTGCATTGTTTCCCTCTCCAGCCAGCGGGGCAGCTGCAGTAGTAATTGTTGACTTGATCATTGCAAGAACCTCGGTAGCAAGGATTGCTAGCGCATTCATTTATTTCTGTAAAGTACGAATTGAAGGGCTATGCAAACAGTAATGGAGAAAAATGCTTTTATTCATCGTCTTTTCATAACGAGATATCAATGCAATATTTGTTTTTCTGCATCTTTCCTCTGTGTTAACTATTTTAAATCATATTGAGTGTAAGTAAAAGACAGTTCGGCTACACATTGACAGCGTTACCAATGGTAATGTCAGCGCAAGGTCATGCACTCAAAGTGTCTCTCAAACAGGTGTGGACTGACCCGGGTAGAAAAGTAGCAATTATCACCCGGGCTTTCGGATATTGTAGTATTACAAGTTTTCCTTGAGTGGGCGTTGCTCGCATTTTTCTTAGTCTTGCCCTGAAGTGGGTCTACTGCATTCCTAGCAACCCTGCAATTATCGTATTTCCTTAAAAGAGCGCCCCCCCTCAAAGCAACGCCCCCTCGAATGAGCGCCCCCATTTAACAACGATTTGCCAACGATAACGAAGAGAATGAAAACAAGACAAAGCAAACCACTTAAATAAAAAAATGTGAAGACTGCTTGATTCATTGCCTGAAAGAGGGTCAATATGCCATACTGGTTTGGAGATATTCCAGGAACAGTTATCAATTTTGAGTGAATCAGACTTGAATCCATCTGAAAGGTTGGTGTCCTTACAAGATATTGCCGATGCTACACCATAATGCAATCTAACAGACATCGACGAAGAGGACGAAATTGATGAAATTGATATTGTTTTGTAACCATCTCCTTTATATTGCTTTGTAACCTTTTCATGTTCATATGGCTTTTTGACTGATTCCCTTTTCCTTGTATTGTAAATGAGCACCTCCCTCAAATGAGCGCCCCCCCCCTCGAATGACCACCTCCCTTCGAAGGCTGACTTTTAATGAGCGCCCCAGGTGTTCTTTCAAGGAACTACGGTATGATCCTTGGCCTCCTCTGATCTCAAAGCTTTCACATACTTTGGTTATTCTAGAAATGATCTTTTGATATGTTACAATGGCTAGTTGATAATTGCCTACTACACCTATGGTTGAATTTAGGTAAAGATGAATGTTATATAAGCGTACTCATGGCCTCAACAATGGCGCTCTAAACAGAGAAGCTTATACTTATGATGACGGATCATGTACCAAAACCATAGAAGAATTGTCTTAATGAGTTGCTCTGTTGGGAAAATAATATGCTAAAGAATTAGGGTGGGGTGGGGTGAAATGGGTCAGTGGGGGAAAATGGGCATAATATTCATACATAACTAAAATACAACTTTTGTCAGGTGGGGTAAAGTGGGTGGGCACCATTCTTTCAACTTAGACTCATGATATGCATAGCCTAGTAAAGTAAATGTCACTTAGCATGCTCTGACAAAGTTTCCTATGATTCTTTATCTGCCTTTTGGGCTTTACTTTTGTTTATGATTCTATGGAAATGATTTGTGTTTGCTACCTTGTGCATCCACTTCCTTTCAGCATTTGAAGCCCCCCATCACTTGGTTCTGTGGCCCCATATGCTATAACCATTGGCTCTGGGTAGTAACTGGTTGATGTGTCATTCACTGTAAGTTTAAGACCACTCTTGAAAGTCATGGGTATCTGTTATTGATGCTGACGAAGTTATTAGAAGCTGTCCCATTTCACCCAACCTTGCCCCATTTCTTCCCACCAAAAGTGGCTCTGTTCAAAGTGGTGTAACATTGTGTAGAAAGCAGTTTCATAAATGGAAACAGAGATTAACTATATCTGGAAGGGT
Source organism: Mastigias papua (assembly GCA_964019165.1). NCBI lineage: Eukaryota > Metazoa > Cnidaria > Scyphozoa > Rhizostomeae > Mastigiidae > Mastigias > Mastigias papua. The sequence continues at coordinate 9,655,450 of OZ025268.1, read as the reverse complement.
CATTTGCACATTTTAGCTAACCTAGCTGTTCTAAGAATTTGGAATTTCTTTTTTTGATTTGAAGCAAAACCCTAAAAGGCCATTTTTCTGCACCATTCCACCCCACCCAACCCCACCCCACCCCACCCTAATGCATTGCTTCTTTGCCATATCAATAACAGCTGTTGATATTAAATATGGATGGACAAATAAAAACCTATGACAGAAGGGATAAGGATCATCTTTCAGTGAATTAATGGTTTGCTCGTGATAACTCCGCGAATGTGAAATAACAGTTAATAGTACTTGAAGAACAGAGCATATGTTTATTGATGTACGTATGCATTTGGTACTCACCAACACAGTTAAACCTTGGCCAACTCGGACTGCACGATTCTTCACATGTATAACCTGGGTTACAAGGTGCCGAGTTGTCTGATGTCATGCATGCCGGAATCACCTGTCATTCGAAAGTGTAAGCTCTCAGTTTAATATTACTGGCTAGATACCGTACAATTAACGCTTACTTTTGTGACTTACCATCATATAATGTCAACTAGAAACAGGAATTATCATGTTTTGTATAAAATCGCCTTCTATAATTTGTAACATGACTGTTATGCAAATCAATGTAAAGTGAGAGCCTGATACACAAGGTAATTTCATATTTGCCATTGCGTATGTCATGTTACATTAGGAACTAACGATCAGCAGTAGAATCTACCATGTGATTAGAACGCGCAATTAACGTAGCCTGCGTTATAAACAGATAGGCCTGCCCTCAATTCATGTAAATAAATGATTTCCCTTTGCTGTATAACGGTGCATTTGCTTCTATACCTCGTCATATGTCATGTCTAGAGCTTCTTCCTCAAGTTTCTTTTGTTCCTGCTTACATTTAAATTGAAATGCGAAGTTGAATAAAAAGTCGCATTTGTGGCCATGAGAACAAGTGCAATCAACACATAAGTTGCTCTTTCAGCTTTTACAAACTGATAATGATGCATAAATAATAGCATGATCTAAAAAATACGTTGATGACTTAGGAAATGTCAAATTGCTACATTGCTAATATGCATACATAGAACATAATCCTGCCGCTTTTGGATATCTTATTGCTTATGCAAGCGACCATTCCCAAGTTGATAATGAAAGAATGAAATTGCAGATGTATCTTGGACATGAAAAGCTAAGAGGCACATACTTTGCTACAACTTGCATCTTCACTATGTACGATGATGCCCCTTTTCGGGTGCTGGAGGGGGTGTATACTCCATACCGTTCTGTCCTTAATCCTCCTCACCATCAATTACTGGTGGATATCTCCTTCATCGTACAATTCCCATACGTCTTTCACCTTACTCTACCGCATGCACTTCATAGTTTTGTTTTGTTGATTTATGAAAAATAGCCCATTTAGTTAGGGTTTCCCCATTATTGTGCATTAAACGTACACTGACTCCCGGTTAAAGACAGACAGAGATTTATATAGACAACAGTGCACCTTCGATTATTCTTTTTTTTAATTCATTCTCATTTTATGTTTATGCAGAATCACAAGCACACGCGTGAAGGACAGTCAGTTAAATAAGTTCACAGCCAGTGCAGTGGTGGGATTCAGCCGGTTCGCACCGGTTCGCGCGAACCGGTTCCTAGACAGTCACACTGTTTGCGAACCGGTTACTAAAATCTTGGAAAACGTGACACTTGTATTTGATTTCATTTTTCATTCATGTACATACATATAGAAAGATGATCATGAGCTTACTAAAAGTGCAAGTCCGCGATACGCGGATGCACCGATTTACCCTGGTAGTTCTAATATTTTAATATTTAAGATAGAACCTGTTCCTAAAATATTTGAATCCCACCACTGTTCACAGCCAAAACTATTATCTATCAACCCAGCTGTCTTTCATTATTTTTCATGTTGCTTAAAAACACTCAAGACTATTTTATATCTCCAGTTAATCAGTTAACACAGTAGTCACAGTAGCAAAATTATCTAGTTAACACTTGGGTATAAATTTAGAGTAAAGGCAGTTTCACAACTATCACAAGTCTGACCTGTAGCAGTGAAACCACTTTGAGAATCCAGGTTACCGAAGTCAATATCAAATGAATGCATTTTAGCATTTTGTTGATTTGGTCTTCTTTCTCGTGTCATCAAATTCATACAGCCTACACGTGCAAAACGATTAAAGAACATCTAGAATATATGAAATGTACAGGTTGATAGCTGAATTCTAAATTCAAAATGAATTCGGTACTTCAACAAGTATATTTAACTAATTTCTAGAATCAGATGCACTATCATCTTTCTTACAGCCAATAGTCATGATAGAATATAGATCAATTAGGTGCTGTTGCTTACTCACATTCTGTGTCAAAGGCTTATAAAAATTCCATCCAACTACTTCTAGCAGAGTCTCTGCAGTATCAGAACCACTTGAAAGAATCTCACAGTTCGGTTCATTATTTGAGATAGCTGGTTTGTAATTGATAGCTTTGCAATTGAATGTTCGAAGGCATGTTCTTGCACAAAGTGCTAAGAACTCAGCATATGTGCTCACGATAAGTCCTGTGGTTAGCTTTTTGTTTCGGGTATGCACTTTAAACACTCCATAGCGTCGACAATTTGACCGGTAAATTTCATAAGTCGCCAGAGCAACATTGCACACCAGCATCATAACCAGAAGTCTATATAACATTTTCTAACTTAATGTATTATGGCAGCAAGGAATGTTGGCTAGACAGCAGTGATTTAGCAGTTGTATCACTGTAGCATGTGGTGCCAAATGATTTGTTTACTGGTTATCCGCAAAAGAAAAGTATCTGCAATCTCTATGCTTATGAAAATTAAATGAGTTTATTGATGCCATTTTTATGGTGGCTGGTTTGAGATGACAGATTTGAATTTCTTTGCTAGAGAGTTTTCTAGTCTTACGTTTTCAAACAGTAACACTTTCAATGTGTTGGTGAAGTATATTGAGAATTCATACGTTTATTTTATGTTTATTTCATTATAGACTTGATAACTTTCAGATGTCTTGCAGGAGGTCACACTTAACGGGACAATCTGTTAATCCCATTTACCATCGTCTATACGAATCTCCTATTGCAATGAGAACGTATTTTCAATCATGCCTTATCAATTGCAAACTACATCAAGTTTGAAAATGTGTTGAAAGAAACTCAGAGCTAAATAGCCTAAAACATATGTTTAAAATCTGGATTCATTGACATAAGTGATGAGCTATGATGCCGCCCAAGTAAGTACTTGGTGAGAGACATTTAAGAAATTGTTATGTGCATGTAGATGAATCTTCAAATAGATGTAGTTTGAAATTGATAAGGCACGATTGAAAATACGTTTCCGTTGCGATACAGAGCCCAGAAGTAACCCCCCCCCCATAGGTGATTCGTATAGACGATGGTAAATGGGATTAACAGAATGCCCCGTTAAGTGTGACCTCCTGCAAGACACCTGAAAGTTATCAAGTCTATAATGAAATACGAAGTTGCGACGTTGATTTTATCAGCAAATCATTTCATAAGAGGATGAATCAAGATCATTCATTCATTGGCTTAAAATTAATCAACCTGGCTATAAAACTATTATATTCAAATTTTATCTTTTTACGACGGTAGATGAACCTCATTTTCATAAAGTTGCTCATTAAAATTGATACATTCTACGTCATATCTTTAGCCACTATTACAACAGAGTATGCAGTATTAATAAACAAAAGATGTGTTGGTTATACCGGCAAAATATCAAGGGAATTGTTGACCAGTGCTTTCAACAAATTGAATAGGAGATTGAAGAGATGAAGATATATATACACGAGAGCTGTGGTACAGATCGGTCTTAAATGTAGTACTAATAGCTACAGTTATGGATGTGTACCAAGCACCATGGTTGAAACAAAATAAGAAAATTGAAACCAAATTTTGTGATGAAGTCGTGATTACATAACTAAACTGAGGTACCCTAACAAGACGAACTTGTAGTTTGATTGTTTGTTATCAAATTACTGTTAAATTCTTTAAGTCCTTGCGACTCACAGTCTATGATGTTAAAACAAGTAACCTTTCGTTCGGGTAATCGTCTGTCTATTACATCTTAGAGATGAACTATCGAAAGAATCAGAAGGAAATCCGTAGGAAGTGTGAAGAACTGTAGAATTTTTCTGGATGCTGCAAATGTAGTGCTTGCTGTGGTATCCGATAAAAAATTTATCACACATTTCATCCAACCGACTTTGGTTAGCTAGCTTTAATATTTTGTCCATATATTTACCTCGGTGTACATCGAATTTAAAGCAAATAAATAGCAACAGCAACTAATTTCATGCATACTGGGGGGGGAAGAGATTTTAGCCGACGGGGTCCCTCTGGGGCCACGACCTTCACTACAGGGTATAATAAAATATGCAACTACATGGTTACAAACAGAAATAATGAGGCAATGACGTAGCATAACAAGGAATTAAAAATATAAGTCTTATCACATCAAATAAAAAAACCAGCTACAAGCGTATCTGTTCTCGAGGTTATTACAAGTGCCAAAGAAGTAAAGATTACTTGGATACCCGTTAATGTCTGAGATTGAAGTTGTGAGATATTTAATCTTGTTTTCTGGAACAAAAAACAAAATTTGCACTTTGTGCGGACACATGTGACTGAAACCAAGACTGTATTTGATCGATCATCCAATCAGATGCGCTCGAGCTACCGCGTGATTAGCTTGTACTGCGACAAAATCGCTCGTTTGCGACTAGCTAAAACATGCAACAAAAACAAATGCCTTCCTGTGTCAGTGACAAGAATTGCCCCTGTGCGCTAGGCTTTAGCTATAAAGTTGCTGAATAAAATAGTTGAACCAATGAATAAAATGTTTTCTTTCAAATTTATGTATAAGACAACATATATTCAGCAGGAAGGTCACTTCGGACATATTGCCTATAAAATATGGAATATGTTAACAGTAAGGCTAGATCTAATAGAGGAATGCACGTAGATTTGAATTACAACACAGTTGCCAACGAGAGGTTTCGCTTGATCATTAAAGTCATCAAGCTTTGCTTTTTCAATTGAACTGGCTGCTCTACAAAGTATTTCCACAGCAATGGAGACTAAACTAATTTATTCGCTAAATGTCTAATATCCATTTCCTGAATTATCAGTATTACTAGCTATCTAGAAACATACTGTATAGCATGAAGATTACAGTTAACTAGAATAACTGATATATAAAGTAAACTATACAGTGATACTATCATCGTTTACAGGAGAATTCATGTTGCTGTACAACTTGAATATCTTTGTCTAATTATTATGTTAATATTGATGTGTATTAGCAAAGGAAATGTCAGTGTTATTGTCAAAAAATCAAAACAATTTTGATGTGACAAGAAAAAGCAAATCCTGTTTATCATATCAATACGCAAAAGCATCATAATAGCAAAACTGCTGCAGCAACCCTACTTCTTTCCAATACCAAGAATTTTGTCTGAAAAGCAATTGAGAGAAAAATACCTTAAAGTATTTACAATTGTTTGCAGTGCGATGCGATAGGAGTGAATAAAGGTGGGCAATTCGTGAAAATAGTTGAAGATGTAAAATACTGTTATCTAGTATCACATCTGGGTCAATCCCATTGGAAATTGCAGCTGCACATGCATATTACAAGCACGAGTAACATAACATATTAAATAAAAAGTATCAAAATATATGGTTAGGTGTTTACAAAAATACGCAATGAAGCAAGAGGTAATAAATAGGAGCTGAAGAAAGACACTATTATAAAATGTTTTTATTTTTTGCAACTCTTACCACATCTTGGTCCACCCCATCCGAAATTGCAGATACAACTATAACTATTCTCGTGATTATTACAGCTCCCATGAACACAAGGGTTGCTTTCACACTCATTAATTTCTGAAATTGAGGTTGTGAAGCAAATGAAATAAGCAGCATATAACTGGTAAAATGCTTAAAATTAAAGTTGGGCAAATGAATGAACTAAATAATGAAAAAATACACCTTTGCTTTGTTCTTCATTACTTTTCAAAGTAAATTCCCCAATACGTATACCCGTTTTACTTAAATGATTATAATTTAGGCATTTCTGTAGCAGCATGACCGGGAAGCCTTACAATTTTCTATAGTCTTAGGTCCCAGGTAACCTTCCCCTGCTTATTTTTTCCGAAAAAAATCTCCGACCCATAGTTCTTTTTGAGACCCTCCCGTTCATTGAATTCTCAATTTTCCTAGATAAACCGCAAAAAATAAGTTACTGAGTTTAATTTTCCTTAAGAACATTGTGTAAGAAGTGCTTTAAATTTACGATTGTTTTAGTCATGCCCCCAGATAATGAATGAACATTACTTGCAGAGGTAATAATTTGCTAGAAATTACTGCTGTACCAAGGAAAATGATGCATTGCTAGGACTTTGGATTTATTTATGAAATTCTACGATTTATGATGCTTAGACCGATGGAGGTTATGATATGCAACTTAGTTCAACAGCGATTTATCTAGTGTCAGTTGGTACAACATATCAGATAGGAATTTCACTGCTCTTCTCACCAAAATAGCTGTTTCAGTCAAATAAGTACGTCTGCATCGCAAGAGCACTTTGCATCCCAGTGAAGTAGTTGAATGTGGGTATGCATTCTTACCAGTATTGCATTGCTTCCCTCTCCAGCCAGCGGGGCAGCTGCAGTAGTAATTGTTGACTTGATCATTGCAAGAACCTCGGTAGCAAGGATTGCTAGCGCATTCATTTATTTCTGTAAAATATGAATTGAAAGGCTCAGCAGAAAGGAAAATGTGTGCGCATACATACACACACACACACACACACACACACACACACATATATATATATATATATATATATATATATATATATATATATATATATATATATATATATATATATATATATATATATATATATATATATATATATATATATATATATATATATATATATATATATGTGTGTGTGTGTGTGTGTGTGTGTGTGTGTGTGTGTGTGTGTGTGTGTGTGTGTGCCTTATGTGCTCTATAACTAGCAGTGCTCAATACATGAGGACTGTAGCATTTGTTTTTCTATATGTTTCCATTCTGATCTAAATTGCAATGGTAGCCTGTAGATACATAAAGCATTACTAAGGCATCGCTATCTCACAGTGCCAGATAGGGCTACAAAACTTTGGCATTCGAATCTATGAAGCTAATATTTTCAATACGATCTTTAGGATATATTTACATGGTTGATCATCAATTTGAATTATGTAAGGAAGACAAGTAAGCGATTAAAGATTAAAGAAGTAACAGTGATGAGTAAAATTAATTAAAAAACAGTTAGACTACATACTGGACGTGGTGAAGAGTTAGGAAATCTTGAATTTATGTTGTACATAAGAGAGACGAGACTCATTTGAATCGAACTTGAAAAGGTAGGCTTTAGAACAGGTAACGTTCCTCGGAAAAAGAAACCTAGAAGCTTTTATTCATATTGTTGCAAAAGTGCAAAATTCATTTTGGTTTGATCCCTCTTAGCATGTTTAAGATTTCACTGGAGTATGATGCTGGAAGATTTTCAGCAGTGGCCGAGCATCCATACTGAATAAATCATTTGCTATCATGTGGTTCATGTTTGGGGTGAAAGCATACCTCAAATTTTGAATAAAGTGCTAGTAGCATGTTAATCATATTGTGGTATTATGAGTAGACTGTCCTAATAGTCCTGCATGCAAACCTGTGAGATATAATTTGATTAAGTTGTTAACTATCTTGCTTACACAGATTGAGAGCTCCAATGTTATTTATAGTATGTTTCTCCTACCTGTCTTGAATGGGACCCCTAAAAACATCGCCCTTTAATTACGTGCGATAGCAAAGCTCTCATACATGTTTAGTTTTTATGGTCTTGGCTATTGGATGGTTTAGTTCCTTCAAAATGAATTCTGAATTTACATCCTCAGAAGTTGCAAGGTATTCATTCTCAGTGTATTACTATCAATGACCTTTTTCCAGCTATCAAAAATTACTGTATTTATTTAAATTCAAGCAAATGTGCCAGAGAGATTATGAGTTGTTTACTCACAAAGTCTCAAATACTTTAAAAGCTAGAATGATATCACATACATTAAGTGCAAAAAATTTCAGTGGGAATTAATTTCGGCGATGAGAGAGCACCGAAATTTTTTCTCACCGACTTTTGTTATCACCGAACTTTATAGCACCGAAATTTTTGGAGACTTAGAAAAATTGATATCTTCAATGGTCATTCAAAGTGTCCGTTTTTCATCACAAGATCCGTATAAAAGTGAATTGCTGTAATTGTGACAAAGTGAAAAATGGCTGTTTTTAAATGTTGCTATTGTTCATCAACAGCCATTTTTGATGCGACAGCCTCATCACTATGAATGTAGTCAATAGCATCATCATCTTCATCCCCACCTTCACCATCGATTACCAGCACATCCTCAGTTTCATTATTTACTCTCCCCCCCTCCCCCAGCCAATTTCTTCCGAGTCCAAATCTCCATCTGAGGCAGGATTTCCAGGGACATGGTAATTTTTCTCAATAATTTCTTTCAGTCTCTCTATAAATGGCAACTGGTCCGATGCAATTTTGAACTCTGCATTTATTAAAATTTCAAGCCCACGATTGGGAATTGGTGAAACATGGTATTTCGGGCCATCAACTGTTCCATAAAATTTTCCCCCGTGGCTAACAAAAGACCAAAGTGGACGGGAAATTTCCCTTTATGATCATTTGCGAAACAACTGCTCCGATTCGATCAAACAGGGTTTTCACATCGCAGGCATCGATGACGTTTTGCTAGAAGAACTTGAAGCTGAGGACCCATTTGCAGATTTGTAAATTAGCTACCAAACACTGACTACATGGTATATAAGTTTGTTCTGTTTCTGTAAGAATGAGCTAGATTGCAAGGTTTTTCTGTTTAAGTTGACAACACCGAAATTTTTATAAATTCTACCGAAATTTATCCCCGAAATGGTCAAAATCCCACCGAAATTTTTTCCACCGAAATTTTTCCCACCGAATATTTTTCCACCGAAATATTTTGCACCGAAATTTTTTGCACTTAATGTACCTGTCTCGCAGTTAACACCAGTATGATCTGGAACACACGAGCATGAATACATGTTTATTTTGTTAATGCATGTTGCACTAAGCACTCGTCTATATCTAGAAAAGATGTTGTCTGTCACTATGCATATATACTCAGATGGTTCAAGGTTCTATGTTAGGGGGAAGTTTTATAAGGGGAATTTTAAAAAGTTCAATATAAGCATGAAACTAATAAAATAATATGATATATTTGTGACTTTTAATTAATTCAAGATATGTGAATGATTGTGAATGATTTATGACTATAAATTGATTGAAGATAACAGATGTGATTTAAGATCATCAAATGACATTTCTTTGCTATGTATAAGGAAAAGTGAGAATAAAAATTGAGTATTGGTATTATGTGATACACCATGGTGAAAAATTGCTATCAATGGCACAATTAATTACTGTCATGCCTTTAGAGTTCATCCAAAAAGTTTGCACTTAATTTGGCACTCCTAAAAGTGATCTCTTCATACGTCACTATGCTTTAACAGAAATTGCTAAAAAATGCATAGTCTCCAAGTTAAGTGATGATGAATTTTTACAAGGTTTTTCATAATCTTTACACTGAAGGGTTAAAGAGCAACTTTGTTGCATTTTATTTGAAAACTGCTCTTCTTTCATGAGATATTAGTTATTATAGTGCCCTCCAGCTCCCCTAGCGACGCCATCCTTGGAGGCGGATCCATACTAGGGCAAGTTGTGCATGAGCATCGGCCAGAATTTTGGTGTAACAAAGGTGACAGACTTATAGGGACGGAGGAAATAGATATCGAGTCTCTGTTTAATATTCAGCCTATCAATTGGATAATTAGATCAATGCCACTGCGTGGTGGGTTGGCTCGTCTCATGTAAACAGGCCCCTTAGATCAACGTCCGGTATGGTAAATCTCTTTTGCCGACCCATTGTGCGGACCACAGAAAATGCATCATCCAATCTTACTTCAGTTTGCAAGCATCTTTAGCAAATAATTTTTCGGTTCGTATGTCACATGGTGCCTATTTTCCGAGCCACTGCAGGTTTCTAAATTATAGGATTGATTTGCTATGATCCAATGGGATCAATACAGTTAGTGACAAATTTTGGCGCGAGTCCAGGTCTGATTTCAAGATTCTGCATTATCCAATTAAAAGTTCGCCTTGCCGGAGCTCAGTTATAGCTATCCAATCAAAATACTCAGTGACTTGGGCTCAAATTCACGTGAGCCATGGTCTCATTAGAGATGCATTGCAATACTTCGAACAGACATTTGCTCTCTCCGGTAGCAAGAACGTCACCATCCTGACTAGAGCGAAAGATTATTGTGTCGATCGCAGAGCTCCATTCCCTGATGTGATTTTAAAGAGCAAGGTATCCTTGTATGGCACTACTTAAGTAACTTCACTTCGAAATTTATACATTTTATATAAGCCGTTTTGACTTTATCCATACCAACAGCATGTCGTATTTTGAGAGGGATGGGAATTTGCAAGTGAATGCCTCACTTTACGCAGGGCCTAAACTTAGTGTAGAATGTACCTAACTCACTTTGTGGGGTTGTGGCTCGAGACTGTGGATCCTTGTTTGTGCAAAGTGTGGAATTATAAACAGTACAAAGGTATTTATTGAAAACATGCCATCAAAATTAGAACAAGTTTATGTGCGTACGTAACAAGACTTATTAATTTTAGGGAACAATACAATTTCTCATTACACTGCATCTATTAAATAACTTGCTAGATTGTATTGTGCCCATGGTCTTGCAATTCAAAGGAAAACTACATCCGTATTTTCTTAAAATTGTTCACCTGAAAGACTCAGAAACACTTTCAGGAGAACTCTTTAATTTTTATTCAGACTGTATGAATTATTCCATGGCTTCATCCCATTGTATTTGTGTCAAGAAATTGGTTAATGCTCATTCACAAATTTATTTATGAAACTTTTGATAATAAAGAGATGTGCCAAAAATATCTCCAATTGGTTGTTTGCTTTGTTTCACTCTCACTTCCTCATTATGTCACCCCTACAGGGTAAATGGAGATGTGAACTTTCTAATTAATTCTTGCTCAATTGCTCTAGTGTTGGAATGAAGGCTTATCTGCCAATTTTGAGATGCCTAACAAATACAGCGCCAAACCTTCATCCCAGTTTCTATGTTACTCATCCAATCATAAAGCAGTGTCATACAGAATGTGTTTCCATTACTGAAAGCACAGCTTTACTTGCTGTTTTGTCTTTCCTTGCTGTTGATTCATTTTCTGAAGGGATTAACATCTCAGCCATTGAAGCTGAGCCTGTGGAAACTGCAAAAAGTTCAGGTTTTTACCCTTTGCATGTATGCTTGCTCTCCCTAATGTTATTCAACAACAAATTGAATCTCATTTTCCCATTAAAGATCCAAGTAGGTAAAATTCATGTAAGAGGATGGTAATCTGCACAGTGAAACCAAAAGAGTGTATTTTGTACAGTAGCAGCCCCTGTTGATTTTTTATTTACCAGCAAACTCTACAGAAGGAGAATCATCATGCTTCACTAATTTTTTTAGAAGTTCTAGATAAAAATTCACAATAAGGGTGGTAAAACAAATAATGGTTTAAAACATGCTGAAGCAGCAATAAATTACCTTCCAGTTCCAAAGGCCTAAAGTATGCAATGACCAAATTAATGCAGAAAAATTATCAAAAGGAATTCAGTAGATAACTGTAGCCCTCATAGAGAATTGTGATATTCCTTCCGCTCCCATGCTCCAAAAGCCACTGACAGCAGGTTTGATATTGGAAACTTCTACAACCTTTCTCCTTTCTCATTCTCTCTTGAAAGAATGCACACTCTTTATCTAGTGAGCGGAAGCATATTGGCTAGAATAGTTCCCTTTGCTTGCCTACTCTTAAGATTATTGATGGTGCTTGTTGTTTGAATTGTATCCTTTTTGGTGTTCACAGTAGCAGTAGACATAATTCTTCAAAGCTAGTCAATTTAAGCAGTTCACCTCTAACAAATTGGAGAACGGCCTTGCAAAAGTGTACAGAGCATGAACAAAAGTCCCCCCCCCATGACTTTGCTGAGCAGTAGGATTACTGTAAAATCAAGTCATTTTTGTTATGCGTGGAAGGACAACATCTATTGCTGTTCGCTTTGGTACAGAATTCTAAATAAAGTCACATTGAATCACACCTAGTTAGCTACACCCACCAAGACACGCAACTCATGCACGTCCATCATTTTAGGATTGAGAGCCACGGTCAGATTTTCGTTTGGATCCACCCCTGCAGTATGCATTTGGTACTCACCAACGCAGTTAAATCTTGTTCCACTTGGACTGCATGATTCTTCGCATATATAGCCTGGATTGCAAGGTACTGAGTTGTCTGACGTCATACAGGCGGGAATCACCTGTCATATAAAGGCACGAAATTTCAGTTGGATGTTACTTTCGATATAATGCATTATTTGTTGATTCACGACATTTGTTATTGTGACTTGTCATATTCTTATGTCAACTGAAATATTTAAATAATTTATACTACTAAAGGAAAACTTTTTGTAAAGGTAACAGGATTTAGAAAGGAAAATTCCATAAGGATCTTTTCAATTTGAAGTTTTTTTAAAGCAGCAAGCAATCAAGAATTAGGAAGCTGGTTCCATGCATTTGCAGCTAAAGCACGCATAGCTATGCTTGTGCTAGATCCTTCATTTTCATTGATCTTATCTCAAAAGCCAAAATTAAAGGCAAACTCAGGACTTCAATATCTTACATGTGTCTGTACCATTTTTATGGCACTAATTGTGTGCTGAAAATGAAAGAACTGCCAAGGAACTTTAAGTACTACAATTTGATCATTCGAGATCCAGAAATAGGGAACTTAAGGAACTAGGCTTTGAGCTAGGTTCCTTATAAAAATGCGTGTAAGCCTCTTGAGGTCCCTTACCAAATACTGGCTTCTTAGGAAATGTTAGGTTGGCAATATGCGCCATAGAATACAATTATATACGGTTTGAAGGTGAGCAACAAAGTTGTAGAAATTTTAAAGTTAAAGCCAAACATATACAAGGAACATAGACAATCGGTTATGTCAGCTCTTACCAAATGCTGTAGTCTACCAATCAAGCATTTCTTCATTACTAAGCTTCTTTGTTTGAAAAATCCAAGAATAGTAAATGCCTCCTTTTAGCGATTCCGATATGTAGCGAACATTTGGCTGTCTATTTTAGAACAACTATAGTTTTGCTAGTGTTTTAAACTTAAGATTGTCGTTGAAGTCAGTAAAATACAATCGATTGGGTATCGCCATATTCATGTTCAAGTGAATCTGTTTTGTTATTATATCGAACCCACCGACTACTTCAATCATACCAGTAGGAAAAATAAGTTAAACCTTAAGGATGCAACTCAATTTTTACTTTCAGTTATCATAAAAAACTATTACGTAGATGCTGTTGTTGACTCACATTCTGTGTCAAAGGCTTATAAAAATTCCATCCAGCAGCTGCTTGCAGAGTTTCTGCAGTATCAGAACTACTTGAAAGAATCTCACAGTTCGGTTCATTATTTGAGATAGCTGGCTTGTAATTGATAGCTTTGCAATTGAATGTTCGAAGGCATGTTCTTGCACAAAGTGCTGAGAACTCCACATACGTAGCCACGATAAGTCCTGTGGTTAGCTTTTTGTTTCGGGTATGCACTTTAAACACTCCGTAGCGTCGACAATTAGACCGATATATGTCAAAAGTTGACAATACAACATTGCAGACAAGCATCACAAGCAGAAATCTGTGCAACATTTTCGAACTCGAGGTATGACAGCAGGGGAAGTTGGTTAGGTAGCAGTGATTTAGCTGTCCTGTTACTGTAGCAAGTGGTGAAAATTGATTTATTTACTGGTTATCCTTAATAGCGTAATATCTGCAATCTCTATACTCATGAAAATTATATGACTTTCTTAATTAGATTTTCATGGTGGTTAGTTTGAGAGGACATTTTGGAATTTCATTGCATCTATTGCTTTGGAAGTTTCTAGCTTTAAGCTTTCAATAAGTTAACAGTAGCGGTATATTCGTAATGTGCATAGAGATTAATGCGAACTACATAATACCCCTAAAATCATCGGCATAATGCGAAAGGAACAGATGAGGCTAGGTTCAGACTCATCTTAAATGCGATGCTAAAAACTAAGTTTATCGGCATTTCCCAAGGTCTATGTTTGAAATAGAAGATGTGGAGATTTACGAGTGAGAGGATTTATGATCATACAGTTATAAGAGGAATCATCAGGAACACTCTCAAAAGAGAAGGAGCGAAGTTACAATATCAAGAAAAGCTAACAATTCAACTCTTTTTATTCAAATTTCTTTACATTGTGATATTTTGCGCTACACCTCAAGAGCTCCCACCGACTTATTGCCTATAATCCCGAGTTAAGTAGCCTTTGGTTCAAATGGCTAAATGCCCATTAGACGTCAGAGATGAAATATTTTACAAACAAAAATGAATTCCCTGTGAAGTGTGGCTTTTTTAGCAAGTAATCTTGGGGATAGGCCCTGAGGTCTATAAGAAAGCCCCTACAAAGGTAGAAAGAGAAAGATTATGTATACAGAGAGACGAGATCAAGTTGATTGATGCTAGATTTGAAACTAGACAAGCCGTAGGACTCTGGGATAGAAGAGGAAAGCAAGACGTTCCACAGTGGGCAGTGAGTTCTTGGACTGAACGAAGGCTGGTAGGGTAGAATTAACTTCTGCAAAAAATACTTTATTACGCATTTTATCAAGTCGACTTAGATCAGCTAACTTTGCTTATTTTGCGCGTATCATTAGCTCAGTACATATCGAACTAAAAGTAAGTAAATAACAACAGTAAACAATAACACGTGAGGGCTGCTCAGCCCAACTCAATAATGGCTTTTTACTAGTACAAGCAAAAGACCAGTTTCTTGTGATGAACTCATTCTTCATGAAAACCAGCATAAGTGCCTTTCTGCAGCAAGCTCACTCACAGCGTTAGGTCTTATTAATACAGGACTTTTCACAGCATTTTAATGATAGGGCATGATGACCTCCTGCATGGTTCAGAGCGTATCGCTTTGTGCTATTATCTATTTCTTGCCACATATTATCTTTTAATCAGGTATTTCAACTAAAAAATAAAACATATGAAGCTCTATCGAGCCAAGTGCCATAATGGCCTACTCTACACCTTCATATGCAAGGAGATGACAATAATATACTTTGTAGGCTTCAGCACATTATTAGGGGGTAACAGAGGAACTATGGCGCAAAATTTGGTACTCGAATTTCATACACCTCATAAATGAGAGATGGAAGCTGATTGCGAAGATAAGGAAAAAGCAGTGTAAAATGAGGCATCTGATATAGTAAATAAAGCTATTGCATCCTATTAAAACTAGTATTAGCTATACGTGATCTAGGTGAAATGTTTTTGCTAAACCCAATCTCAACTCAATGTGACTCAAATTTCCCCTAATTTATCCATTAATATCTTCAGAAAGCTGCACTTAATCACTTAATACTTAAAGATTCACAAAAACAGATGGCAAAACGTTACGTTCATGAGTTTTCTTGCTAAATTAGGGACCTACTCAATGTTTCATCTTGTAAATGTCTTGCGTGCTGTTACTCGTTTATAGAAATTCGGTAGTAATTTTTGTGAATAAGTCTTGTTATTGCATGCTGCTGATACCATTACTGAATAGCCCATTATGAAGACCTCCAGAGGGTACCCATTGCATTTGCAAGTTAAAAAATTTCCATATCTATTCTTCAATGGCGGTTACAAATATGGTTTAATATTGCCGGTCTAACTTTATACTCTTGCAGTTATATCTTGCAGACGACCATATCACATCAATTGTACCAGCAATAAATATTTATACATTGTAAAGCCACCTATGTGCAGATAACCACTTAACTACAAGAAAAAAACTGGAATTTCCTTTGAAGTGTGGGGAATTCTACTCATTATACGTGAGAAGACAGGGGGTGTATAACGATGGAGCTTAGCCTTGTGCAGGAGTCTAGGCTGAAATTTTTCAAATGATTTCTACTCTATAAACATTAGCAATCGAGCAAGTAGCTTTAAAATAATTTAGTTAATGTAAACTCAATATGAATATGACAAGTAAAATATTTGATTATATGGAAAAGATAAAAATTATCTAATTTTGATCAAACTTGCTCAAGAATTAATCATAAGAGTGCTTATCAATAAGAATTGTACTGTATGCAGTTTAGCCACAGTCACATTAAGCTAGAAATACTAGTATTTTGATTCTATATATTCCAGGCAAAATATCAAAGATATAAGACTGTTAGTTACAATCTCCAACACCGTAAAATGCAAAGATTACAGCTGACTAGTACAAGTAATGTATTAAGCAAGATTTGCGAGAATATTATCTTCACAGTAAAGAACATACACATTAGAAATGCATTTCAAATGCTACTTTAGTTGATATTCCAGTATACCCTAGATGTGAAATTGATGCCAAAACGTTGGATGTGGAAATCTTTATTCTCATATCAATGCACGGAATTCTATGTACAAACAAGAGTGCTGCACTATCTCTATTTCTTCTTCCCAATACCAAGAAGTTTATCTAGAATGATAAAATTGGTAAAACAGATTAAAACAGAAAATATAGCTCGATGCAAGAGCTAATAAGATTGATTTATATGAACTATGACAGGAGTGAAGCTAGATATGAAATGAATTCGATATTCTCATATAAGCGATGTTTTATCCGATGCAGCCCTTACCACATCTGGTTCCACCCCATCCGAAATTGCAGCTGCATGAGTAACTGTTCTCGTGGTTATGACAGCTTCCATGATCGCAAGGGCTGCTAGAACATTCATTAATATCTGAAAAGGAAATTTTGAAATAAATGAGTGAATAATATATAGCTGACAATTTTCTAACAAACTATCGATTTAGTTGTCCAAAAGAAACTCCTTTTACATTCATCCTGCTTACTCGATTATAATTTAGCTATTTCTGTAGGAGGATAATCAGAGAAACTCAAAAACTGTGTATAAAAACTGTGCACTTTCTCACTCTCATTAGAAATGCTCTAGCAACTTTCTCGGACGTGACCCAAAATAAATGTTGAAGTCCATTTTTGCGATAAATCAAAGTGGTGTACAGTTCTGTACTATGTTGTAAAACATGGATATTGTTCATTCTTTCTTGGAGCTTAATTTAATGTCTTTCAAATATGACATTCAAGCTAACTAGCTGAAGATTTTAATATGTACAATAATCAAGACCTTGAAGAACGATAAGTATTTTAAGACAACAGTACAATACTTCTCTTCCACCACTAAAACAGTTGCTGATATGGCCGACGAACTCTGGTTTATCTATGAATGTTTGCAACGAAATAGACCAGATGGGTGGATCAGTGTAATGCATTATCTAGTTTGCCATGACAAGTTTGTTAAATCAATACATTTAAAGCTGTTTAATTGTTCTACCCTAGCAAATTGAACAGTTTCTATCAGAGAGTTACTTCCACAACATTGAACTTCTTTCTACTTCATACTAGCTTTTGAGTCATACTAGTAAAAGCATAGCTGCCAAATGTTTTAGAACCCAATCAGCTCTATTTTCTCCCAACCTTATTGACCAATCACCATTCAGGATTCTGACCACACATGCTAAGACTGGGCCCATTTTGCATGATGATTGGCCAATTAGGTTAGGAGAAAATAGACCTAACAGGGCTCTAAAACATTTGAAGGCTGTGCTATTAATCCTTGGATAATAATATGCATCCTTACCCACATCGCATCTTGTCCCCGTCCATCCACCAGGACAGCTACAGTAGTAACTGTTTTGTTGATTGCTACACGAACCTCGGACGCATGGGCTACTAGCGCATTCATTGATGTCTGCAAAATTCGAATTGAAGCGTTTGATGATATAAAACTAAAGAGAGTAGCATATTAATATTTTTTATACTGAAGATCGATGCAACATTCAATCTTGCTGTATCTCTCTATAGTGATTGAGACTGGCGTGCAATAATATTGCTTATTACTACAAAAGGGAGATCCAGAAGTAAATCCAAGTGTGGTTAAACTGTAAGATTGCGGTGTTACTCAATACATGTGGCTGATTGGCTATAGTTAAATGCGGTTGGTTTGACCGAAGCAACCAAACAGGACATTGGTAGGTTGATTATTTGCTTCAGACTTTTTAAGTAAGGTCCAATGCTTGCATGTTTGTATTTCAAGCTGCCATTCAGCTTAGTACTTTTCCTATGACTTGTGTCCTGAACCTGAATGCTTTCGCATATTGACCAGAATGCTTTCGCTATTCTCTAATCAGTTTTGATTCAAAGATGTTTTATAAAGTGTTTAATTACTCCATCCTAAAAAACTGAACTGACTCTATCAGAAAGTTGCTTCCACAACATAGAACTACTTCTTACTTCAAATTAGTTTTTGAGTCATATTAGTCGTCAGATTATTCAAGTATGCATTCTTACCCACATCGCATCTTGTCCCCGTCCATCCACCAGGACAGCTACAATAGTATCTGTTCAGCTGATCACTACACGAGCCTCGGACGCATGGGCTACTAGCGCATTCATTGATGTCTACAAAATTTGAATTGAAGCGTTTGATGCTATAGAATTACAAAAAGTTAGATGCAACAATCATTTCCTCATAACGAAGTCCAATATTATATGATAGTTTTCTGTATCTTTCTACTTTGATTAACACCGCATTGAAAGCTTATACAATCGTAGCAATTACTATGAACAGGAGATCTAGGCTCAAGTCCAAGAGTGGTTAAACTATGAGATTGTGGGTTTAATCCAGATGAAATGAGCAGCTTCTATCAAAAGGCACTTCTAACCGATAAATCTATTTTCACTTCATATTATCATGTTATCTTAGGCCTGGTTCAGGGTCTTCGGTCTCCCAGATAGATTTCTTTAGGCTTTTTCTGAGTAAGGACATTATGAACTTCTTGAAACAAATCCTGTTAAAAGAATTGATAACATAATCGGGCGGAGAGGATACGTGAAAGTATTCTGATGGCACGGACGGTATCATCTGTTCATACATACTTTTCTTACTTAGCCAGAATTCCGTTCATTTCAAACTTTATGTGCTAATCATTGTAGTCTTATTCCATTGTATATATGTTCATTGCCATCAAGTAATTATGTACAGCTTTCATTTTCATTTATTTTAAACATATTCACCCTGAGGTACAATTCAGTTGCATAAACTGTTCTCTTGTATTATGATTACAATTGCGCTATATATATCTGGAATGTAATTACTGATGAAGACGCAAGGCAAAACTGTTCGAAAAGTTGATGTCCTATCTCTTGAAGCTCCAACTATGTATATGTGCATATATATATATATATATATATATATATATATATATATATATATATATATATATATATATATATTACATAAATATATGCATGTTTATATATGAACTCAGTAGCTTGCTAGTAACCAGGACTTCTCCGTTTTCCGTGCAAGCAGAAACATTATTATTCTCACAAAAACAGGAGAAAATCAAAACTTACAACACACACACGCACACATGCACATATACATACATATATATATATATATATATATATATATATATATATATATATATATATATATATATATATATATATATATATATATATATATATATATATATATATATATATATATATATATATATATATATATATATATATATATATATATATATATATATATATATATATCAGGCTGAAGGTTCCTCATTGAAAGAATGAAACACGTTCCACACGTATGTCGCCTTTTTTGTCTTTCTCTCTTAAAAGAACTTTATGCATAGTACTACTGCCCTGTGGGACACTAAATTTTAAAAACTAGATACATTCAGATTCTTATCTGTTCCTTTAAGAAAGTTCTTACTATCGTAATATGGGAATAGATACCACATACCTGTTTCGCAGTTGACACCAGTGTAACCGGGGACACACGAACATGTGTACATATTTATTTTGTTAATACATGTTCCACCATTTTTGCATGGATTGCTCAAGCACTCATTTATGTCTAGAAATAATGAACTAAGTCTTTTAGTTTCCGGGTTAGATCTTCAGCTCTGCTATGGTAGGGAAAGGGTTTTGAAAAGGAATCTTAGATATTTCAATGGAAGCATGAAATCAATGATTGCCAAGTAGTAACTAGTCTCAACGCTTCACTATTGCAAGGAAAAGCATTAATATTCTTAAGGTAGTTGTCTCTCAATACTTTTCAGAGTATGAAACGTTGGATAACGACCTAGAGATATAACCAGACTCAGATAGATTAACGCGATATGATGAATACTGCGTTCAGTTTCCATAACACCATTGGCATACCCGTGGGGGGAATGAGGAGGCTCCAGGTTTCTCACTTTTCTAAAAGTTCCTCCACGAGTTTTTTCCAAAATCCTTTCGAAAATTATGGAAAGGGGGTAAGTAAAATGATGTACCGTTTACTGTAGCTAATAGAAGTGAAGCATTCGAGAAAATATATCAAAAAGGGCTTTTTCTTGCAATTTGCCAGAGTTTAAAGGGTGTGATGGACAAAATTTTCCCTTAGCTACGCTCCTGGACCCCTTCCACTCCTACACTCCCGTATGCTCTTGTTGCATAACATTATACCATGATTGTGATGATTTAGGGTAAGCTAGGTCGTATCAAATATAAAGCTAAAGCAATATCCTTCACTATAGTTTTGAACAGTAAAGCCCTATCGATTACTTGAAAAATATGATAAGAAGAGAATTCCACAGTGGGCTGGTTAATCGCTTTGCTGGCTTTGCTACTTCGGAAAACTATAGGTATTTTGTTCTATTTAGTACTTGAAAGATAGAAGTGAGAACCATTGAGTATATTCATGGATGTACTTAGTCCTTTATGCATTTGGTACTCACCGACACAGTTAAATCTTGGTCCGCCGGCACTGCACGATTCTTCACATCTATAACCTGGATTGCAAGGTGCCGAATTGTCTGCCGTCATGCAAGCAGGTATCACCTGTGATGTGGAGTTATAAGTGCTCAGTTAAATAACAGTATTACATTAGTTCATATGGGAGATAGTCTTAGTGACGGACCATTCTAAGTCATCTTCTATTACATTAAATGCAAAAAATTTCGGTAGGAGTTAATTTTGGTGATGAGAGAGCACCGAAATATTTTCTCACCGAAATTTTTTGCCACCAAACTTTTAAAGCAACGAAATTTTTGGAGACTTAGAAAAATTGTTGTCTTCATTTCATTTCATTTTAAAATATTTATACAGGTTATAAGTTTCATATAATATATGCTCTTCAAACCGACCTGTTTAAAAGAAAGCACTGATACTAAGAACAAAAGGAATTTATATACCTAATTTACAATATAACATAATACAAAATCTATGAAAAAGAAAGTAGAAATGAAATTAAGGCTATAACCCCTTCGATAGGTGTTTTTTGAAAATTTTCAGGGAAGGGTGTCGATTTAGTTTCTCTTTCTAAACTGTTCCAGAGCTTCGCACCGCGAAAAGACAACGCCTTATGGCCATTGGTCGTTCTCAGTAATGGTATCCTCACAAGATCCATATAAAAGTGAATTCCTGTAACTGTGACAAAGTGAAAGATGGCTGTTTTTAAATGATGTTATTGTTCATCAACAGCCATTTTTGATGCGACAGCATCATCACTATGAATGTAGTCAATAGCATCGTCATTTTCATTAGCATCGTCATCTTCATCCCCACCTTCACCATCGATTACCAACACATCATCAGTTTCATCATTTACCCCCCCCCTCCCCCAGCCAATTTCTTCAAAGTCCAAATCTCCACCTGAAGCAGAATTTCCAGGGACATGGTAATTTTTCTCAGTAATTTCTTTCAGTTTCTCTATAAATGGCAACTTGTCGGATGCTATTTTGAACTCTGCATTTATTCAAATTTCGAGCCCACGATTGGGAATTGGTGAAACATGGTATTTCGGGCCATCAACTGTTCCATAAACTCGTCCCACATGGCTGATAAAAAGCCAAAGTGCACGGAAAATTTCCCTTTATGATCATTTGCAAAACAACTGCTCCGATTCGATCAAAAAGGGTTTTCGCATCGCAGGCATCGATGACGTTTTGCTAGAAGAACTTGAAGCTGAGGGCCCATTTGCAGATTTGTAAATTAGCTACCAAACACTGATTAGATACTATATAAGTTCTGTTCTATTTCTGTAAGAATGAGCCAGATTGCAAGGTTTTTCAGTTTAAGTTGAGAACACCGAAATTTCCTTGAGCCACCGAAACTTTTACGAATTTCACCGAAGTTTATCACCGAAATGGTCAAAATCCCACCGAAATATTTTCCACCGAATATTTTTCCACCGAAATATTTTACACCAAAATTTTATGCACTTAATGTAGAGCAATTGTCTTTTGCATGAAACCGTTCTTAAGCAGTTGGTATGTATATCCCTCTTTCAATATTGCACATTTTTTGTTTTAATCGTATATGATCAAAATGAAATCTCGGCTGTCTCTTAACGTTTGGGTATACTTTTTACGATTTTTATGATTCTAGAAACCAGCCAACTTTATTTTCTCATGATAAAGCGTTTTGTCAAGACTCTAGTATCTTTCTCTTGACAAAACTTTCTTGTCTCATGGAAAAACTTTCTCGTGACAAAGCCACTTTTCTCATGGCACCTGTTGCCGTATAAATATGGTGATACCGTAAATCTTCGAATAAGCCCCCTAGGGCTTATTTGCAAAAATTAATTGTGGGTGGGGGCTTATTTCAAAGTCTGGCATTTTCCTCAAAGGTTGACATAAAAACGACATAATATTCTCAATCAAATAAATGTTGAGCTTCTAATTACAGAAGCTCATATCGTTAACAGAGTTATAAAATGTTGTGTGAAGATCTAGCAAACATTATAATGCTTCTATTATCACGAAAGTCGCGTTTCTCTTAGCTTTTCTGCCTCCATTCAAAGGAAGTAACACGGTACAGCTATTGTCCTGTGAGGGCTTCTTGAAATATGATATTATTCTACAATTGTGCTTCCCTCGAATAGGCCCCCATGAGGGGGCTATTCGAGGGGGGCTTATTCGGAGGTTGGGGCTTATTCGAGGATTTACGGTAAATATAATTGATGAAGAATATACGATGAATGATTTCATGAGGAAGCACTTTTTGAAGAGATTTACACGTAAGAAAATGTGTTTTCTTCTTGAACAAAGTAACTAATACCCTCTTAGTGGTACCAACGCAGGTCTATCTTATTTTCATTACAAGCCACTGCAACCATTTCCTTATGTTTATAAAAGGGAAGTAGTTGCTATGAGAAAGTACACTTTTCGGTGACAAAGACAGTTTTATAGTGAGAAGGAAAGTTTCGCCACGAGAATGGCAGATTTCTAATGAAAGGCTTTACCTGACAGTTGTGGTCCACCGCATGTTCATACAGTATGGGGTATAGACCATTGTCATTTCCTTTCCAGTGAGTAATGTGTAAGTAAACCTGAATCACCGTTGTTAACTTAAGGTTGAATGGATTTACATTTACTGGTGGCCCCCAACTGATACATACAGTGACCTTTCTCCGATATACAAAGTCACTTTACTGCCATTCTAAAGGGTGGGAGTTCTAGAGGATGGGAGTGCAAACTTCATTTCCTTGCAAGGGGACTTTACCACATTTCTTACTAGATTGACTTCCATATCCCTTTGAAACCTATACCTTGACTGTAATTATGCTACTAGGAGAGAGAGCATACTTGATTTGACGTCATTAGTGGTATTCAAGATCTTTTCCAGCTGTTCATTCAAATGCCAATTGATTTGCTTGTTATACACACAGCTGACCGCTACTGGTAGCTTGTTTCTATACACAATTTTTATAAATAGGGCTATAATTATGACTTAATTAAGCATTTGACTTACATTCTTTGTATTAATTATTTACTGATAAGAACAAATCTTAATTGCATACTTATAACCATTCTTACATTTTCTTCTGAACAGATTAAATCCGTGTTAAACTTCATATGATATTGTCGATAAAACTTTGCTTTGATATCAAGCCCTTTGTTTAATCAATAGGCTTACTCGATCTGCTTGAAAAATTACTTGAATACCTCCTTGGAGGTAAGAAGTGAGGGTATTGCTTCTGAAAGAGCAGCCACTGCCGACAGATATTCAAGCACTACGGTTTACAGTTGTTTGAATTTAAAGTGATACTAACAAAATGATGTACAAAAATGAAGCCCTTAGCCATCAAAATACACCAATCACAAAAGCAAATATGAATGGGATTTTACAGAATAACCAATCGAGCACTAATCAATCTATCCATAGAAAGAGATGCAAAAGCATAAATTTTGGCAACTTTTTTATCGATTTATTAACCTAAAACTACAATTAAATTTTAAACTTTGGCAGCTTCAAGTTATAACTTAAGAATTAAAACCATTTATATGCTATGCAGAGAAAGCTACTGGTAACATACAAAACAAGGTTATGATAGCTACCATTTTGCTCTGTGTTTTCATTACTGCAGCAGTTTTACTCCTGAGAATACTACAAAAATGCTTGAATTATTTTTACATTTTTGTATGATTTTGTAGGAAGTTTCTAGCTAAAACATTTGATAGATCCTATATGGTATTGGTTGTTTGCAATTTAGTATGAAGTCAAGCGTAAAAGATCGGAAGGTCTTTTAATAATTTAGGAATATGTGGTTATCTTTACTATGAGAGTAAAATGAACTGGGTTTTCTGTTAAATTTCTGAGCAAACCTCTCCGTAGTTCCAACAATAAAAAACTCTCATATGAAGTGCTACATCGAATGCTAAAAACGTGCATCCTCATCTAAATACGAGGAATACTCCCTTCAGAAGAGTGCAACCTTTAGCATTGTACATAAATTTTCATGATCGCTCTATTTCTTCATGGTCTACTTGAACCTTTGATGAGATAAGTTATCTAATTACTCATTCTCTTCTGTGTATTTTGGAACTATTGGCTCTTACCTCATCTTTACGACAAATTCCAAAAGGGTGCTTGAATATGAAAATAAGTAAACTTGATTAAGTATGTGTATTTACAGTTAAATTTGCCAACTTTGAGTTTGTGCTACAGATATTCTTACATGCGACATAAAGGATGAAATCCGCTCAGATTCAGTTAGAAATCCTCTACGCCACTCTGAAGAGACATACGAAAGAAGCAGGACACCAGTCTTATTCAACGACACTTAAGCCTTTCAGGTGCAATAAACTCTTTTGATTTTTTTATTGTAGCGAATAATTATTGCGTAGTGAGAAGGATCAAGTTGGTCATGCGCATTCCATAGAGCACAAACCTGTTGTAATGACAACTATAATAAGCCTACAAAAGCCTTTAGAAAAAAGAAGCTTGATTGCCGTATAGTACATGTAAAAGCTGGATATGCACATAATGTAAGGAAAGTCCTGAACAGTTATATGAAAAAAGGTGGGATACCGCTATGAAAAGGAGAACCAATCATTGCATAGCTGTTGCAGAAATATCACACTTTTCAAAGGTTGCATATCTTTTATAAAAAAGCTTTTTCAAGCAACATGTACGCTTTCTTAGCTTTTTGACGATTTCGGTACTAATACGTTCTTTAGGTCCTCGTAGGAACGAAGTCTGAGTTTGTGTATCACTACAGTGTTTCACAGGAAGAACAGGCAGTACACAAATATAACACTAGATTCCATAGATTATCACGATAAATCTATGCAAGATGAATAAGATGACCACCTGATGGGAAAACTTCAGGATTTAATGTATATGAACATATCGATTTTTAGGTCTCAAAAATCCGGCACTGAGCATTCTTAACTATTTGAGCAGTCGAGCAATACTTTCTTATCAAGTGTATTTTTCATAAAAGACAGTTATAAAGACATATAAGTGAATTTGAAGGAATTTCATATTTGAAGTTATAAGCGTGAGCACACAACTGAAAATCAACAGGAGTTTTGACGAAAATTGCCACCTGCAGATCAAGTAATCACCTCATTCTTCATCATTTATTCATATTGTTTGCAAAGATTCGAGAAGGATTAATTCCCCATTTTGGATAGTAGCTTAAATGTAACCCTTAGCTACTTATCCTGGAACAAAATGCTTTTAAAAATATTGCAATCAACTACTTGTATTAGACAAGGTAGCCTTTTTAGAATCATAGTCGAGCGACTCAGTATATCTTCAAAGCATGCTTTTTGACTTTGTTTGTATTTATGTTCAAATAAATCCATTGTATTACATAATCTATACTGCATACTTTTATACTATGAGTAAAGAATATGAATCCTATACAAATTAAAACTTGATAGCCGAATCTCAAATTCGAAAAGCACTCGGTAGTTGTCAAGTGTGTTACTTCTGACAGCATATTTTCCCCATTTTGAACAATCATATACGCATGAATTTTTCTTACAGTCATTTATCAAGAAAAATTGTAAAATCGAATCTGATAGGTGTTGCTGTTTACTTACATTCTGTGTCAAGGGCTTATAAAAATTCCATCCAGCAACTGCTTGCAGGGTTTCTGCAGTATCAGAACTACTTGAAAGAATCTCACAGTTTGATTCATGATTTGAGAAAGCTAGTTTGTAATTGATAGCTTTGCAACTGGCTGTTCGAAGGCATGTCCTTGCACACTGTGCCAAGTAATCCGCATTAATGGTAGCAATAATTCCTGTCGTTAACTTTTTGTTTCGGGTATGCACCTTAAACACTCCATAGCGTCGACAATTTGACCGATATATGTCATAAGTTGACTGACTTATATTGCATGCCAGCATCACTAGCAAGAATTTTAGTAGCATTGTCCAAATCGAGGTAATATGCCAGTACTGATATCGTTAGCACTGATTTAGAAGGTTTGTTGCAGGTAATCTCAATCGATTAATTACCTTGATATCCGCAATAACTTGATATCTGCGATCTCTATGCTCATGAAAAATTAATGAGAAAGTTAATTTGACTTTCATGGTGGCTAGCTTGGAAAAGTAGAGGAGATCTGGTGGGAAATAGCATCATGAGAGATTATTAACTGACTTTTACTAAATGAAAAAAGTAATAGCCATAAATTAAACAATTCTTAAAAATGGATTTTATTCTTAGAAGGCAGTGCGAACTCGAGAGCCCAGTCTAAATTCTTCTTTCAGCAGAATTAACAACAATTTCTAGATTGACCTTTTGTTTTGTCATCATTGATTGCTTGAAGGACAGTGGCTCAGTTACCCATGAGTGCATGCACGTCTACTAGATAAATTTAGTATTCAATAGGCATCAGAATTCTAGTACCATGACAGTGATTTGCATGTATCTACGTCAGCAATCAACGGGCCGCTCTCTTTATCATATGGTTGTCCTTCGTTAAGCCACTTGCCTTCTTAGGGGAGAAGTATTTGGATTGATCACGTAATCAAATATACAAATAATCAAGTTAATTCAGACTGAAGATAAATATGCGGATTAAATTATGACAAGACGACTTGGCCTTGATCATGTTTGTCTTAATCGTTAATTCCACCTACATCTATCCGCGATTGAAAAAAGGTTTCACTTCATATTTAATAATGAAAACTACGTTTCCAAACGAAAGATTTATATAATGACTCAAAAATCCTTCAGATTAATGTCAGTATATATTGCTATCTAAAAGCACTTTAGAAGCTACAGTCAATGGTAAAGCTGAGGAGTGGAAAAACCTCTGTTGTATTATAATTTTACTACTACAAAAGCCAGCATACCACTTAACTTAGACGTTAGTTTGTAATGGTTAAAGTGAAATTGGATGTTTTTTATCAAGGGTATGTAATAACAGTGATTGTATGAAGAAGGAGAAAGCATACTTTTATTTAAGTTCAAAACAGTCTACTAGTAACACGACTGCATCACCTATTTCTTCTTTCCAAGGCCAAGAAATTTGTCTGCAAAAGAAATCATGCAATTTACACTTATCATGAAAAGATATCAGGACTCAAAGCAAGAAGTTCTACTAGCAAGAAAGTTGTGAAGGAGGAAGGCCTCCTTTTGCTCATTGCCTCTGGTTCTATTTGTATTATTATTGAATTATTTGGTGTGGTCACAGGGTTGACATACAAATCCATGCTCCACATGGTTTCTTGCCGTAGTCATTGTTTGAAAATATGTATGCAAATACAAACGAAAGATGTGCAGATAAGGGATATATATATATATATATATATATATATATATATATATATATATACACTCAAATAGCTTCAATCACAAAGAAATTTTTAAAGAAGTAAATAGATACTCAAGAAAAACCTCCAACTTTTAAAACGTTTCGGGACCAGCCATCATCAGTTATAACATTCCCTTACCGTATATTCATAATTTGGAATAAAATTATTTTCGTGCCCCAGGAGCAATCGAACCCATGGAAACACAAAAGTATCATGACTAAGAGTCCCGCGCTATTCCACAGGACAATGAAATTTTATTTTATTTCGAAGAACATTTTATTAGTTTGTACTATTAAGTTAGCTTTAGCAGACATATGGTTTACAGTATGTTTGGCTCTGAAGAAGGCATTACGCCGAAACATGAACAGTGCCCTAGATGGGTTCGATTCCTCCTGGGGCAAGAAAACAATTTATACATACACACACACACACACATATATATATATATATATATATATATATATATATATATATATATATATATATATATATATATATATATATATATATATATATATTCCCACGCAACTAGTAAGGAGTATAAGATTAACTTTTCGTTTAACTGTGATTCGTCGGGTGTTGTGTATTTGTTTGACTGTGTTGTGTGTGGTGTTCAGTATGTGGGTAGTACTAACACGCCTTTTAGGCTTAGGTTTAATAATTATAAGGCGTGTTATCGTAGGTTTAGGTCAGGGTCTTCAGTTCCCCAGATGGACTTTTTCAGACATTTTTCTGAGGAAGGACATCATGGGTTCGTGGAAGACATTCGTGTCACTGTTATTGATAAACTAATTGGGAGGGATAGGACACGTGAAAGTTTCTGGCAACATAAGCTGGACACTTTCACATCCCGGGGTCTTAATGTTAAGGAAGTAGACGCATAGGTTTATTATTTATTTGAGTTGGCTGGTTTATTCTATATGTCTTCACTATTTATTCTCCTCTTTTTATTTTATGTCATGGTTTATACTTTCATTTAGTTATGCTTGTCTATTATATTATTTATGTCGCACCTTTCTTTGCTAGATCTCCCTCCGTTCATTATCGTCCTTTCTAGGTCATATTGGGTTTCCTTTTCATTTTATGTTACTTCACACTCACTTTGTTCTCGCGTGGCTTTCTTTCTACCCCGCTGGGACGGTAGGTATCAGCTTCTCCAACACCCTTTTCCCTTGTGCTAAATATAATTCCCCTTACATTCAATTTCAAATGCTATCCATTGTAAATCCAGTTTCATTGTGTAAAGTGCTCTATTGTCGTAAGTTAATTAGGTATTGTTCCTTTGTTTTTATCGTTATATATGAGCTGTATGTACCGGGAATGTTATAACTGATGAAGGCTTATGCCGAAACGTTTTAAAAGTTGGAATTTTTTCTTGAGGGTCTATTTATGTCTTTAAAAATTTCTTTATGATTGGAGCTATTTGAGTGTATATATATATATATATATATATATATATATATATATATATATATATATATATATATATATATATATATATATATATATATATATATATATATATATATACACTCAAATAGCTCCACTCATAAAGAAATTTTTAAAGACATAAATAGACCCTCAAGAAAAAATTCCAACTTTTAAAACGTTTCGGCACAAGCCTTCATCAGTTATAAACTGATGAAGGCTTGTGCCGAAACGTTTTAAAAGTTGGAATTTTTTCTTGAGGGTCTATATATATATATATATATATATATATATATATATATATATATATATATATATATATATATATATATATATATATATATATATATATATATAGAATTCAAAAATGTACTTTCTTCTGTTGTAAACGTTTCGATATATTATCTTCATCAGATGAAGAGTATTGATGAAGATAATATATCGAAACGTTTACAACAGAAGAAAGTACATTTTTGAATTCTCTATGTTTTATGTATATACTAAGTTAGTGCGGCTTTGACTTATTATATATATATATATATATATATATATATATATATATATATATATATATATATATATATATATATATATATATATATATATATATATATATATATATATATATATATATATATATATATATATATATATATATATATATTTATATATATATATATTTATATATATATATATTTATATATATATAATTAAATAGATAATATTAATGTAATATGGCATATGGCATGAATTGAAAGAGTTGCGCAATACTTTCAGGAAAACTGATGTGTAAAGTCTTTAGTAAGCGCTATTCTTACCACATCTGGTTCCACCAAATAAAGGAAGGCAGCTGCATGAGTATCTGTTCTCGTGATTATGACATGTTCCAGCCACGCAGGGACTACTTGAACACTCATTAATGTCTGAAATTGAAGCGGAACAGATGAGTAAAGAAACGTATATGTGGTAGGAAGCCAACAGTTATGTACAATTTCTTTGATGTTCCTGGCCCTCTGCTCATATCACACATTGGATACTTGCTCTTCATATACAATTTCAATTGCCTTTTAAAGGCATTTATTGTTGGCAACTCACGCATATTACTAATAATTCAGCTACTTTTTCAAACAAAAACGATTGTTTCCATCAGACAGTTGTCGGCAATTATAATTCCAGTCAAGGCTTTAGGCTCACTTGGAAACATAACCATCTTTAATGTAGTATATATGACACTATGTATATGCAAACTTACCAACATCGCATCTTGTCCCTGTCCACCCACCAGGACAACTACAGTAGTATTTATTCTCTTGATTGCTGCATGAGCCACGGACACATGGGCTACTAGCACATTCGTTTATATCTAAAAAAATGCAATAGCGAGGCTTTAAGCATCAAGTCAGAATGAAGAAAGTACCTTAAACATTTTGGCTTTCTATTTTTATCCATAGTGATGAGAAGCAAAAGATAGCTTTGAACCTACTCTATAATACTATATCACAATTTTGCACACTCACAACATTGCCTAGCACAGTAGAGAACTTTTTAACCTAAGCCTAAGCCAACCAGCATAGCCACCAAATTTTTGAAGAGTCTGGTCAGGTCTATTTTCTCTCAACCTAATTAACCAATCAATGCAGGATTCTGACCACGCATGCTAAGACTAGACCCACGCTGCATGATGATTGGTCAATTAGGTTGGGAGAAAATAGATCAGACCAGACTCTTCAAACATTTGCATTTTAGAGATATCGGAATATTTCATGGATAATTTATTTAATTTTCCAAACCAATCTGACTCTTGCCATCATATGATCGGCAAATATACTTGCTGTCAAGGCTTCAGGATCGCTTGCAAAAAATGTGACCATCTTTTACGTAATATATTTGACATTATGCATATGCAAACTTACCAACATCGCATCTTGTCCCTGTCCACCCACCAGGACAACTACAGTAGTATTTATTCACTTGATTACTGCATGAGCCACGGACACATGGGCTACTAGCACATTCGTTTATATCTATAAAATGCAAAATCGAGGCTTTAAGCATCAAGTTAGAATGAAGGAAATAACCTAGATATACTGCCTTTCTGTTTCTATCCATGGTGATAAGACTACAATACAATACTATATCACGACTTTGGTTCACTATAGAACTAGAATTGTACCTCTATGTGCTGCCACTACGAAGTAAGATCTGGCACCAGTTGGTGCGATACATTTCATAAAGTATTTGTACGCTCCCTCTTCCACAACGAATGCTTCTATCAATTAGTTACTTCCACACAATAAAGTTAATTTAAAATTCTATATATAGTGTCTTACCAACATCGCATCTTTTCCCTGTCCATCCACCTGGGCAGCTACAGTAGTAATTGTTCACTTGATCAGTGCATGAGCCACGAACGCAAGGACCACTAGCACACTCATTTATGTCTGCAAAGTGAGATTCAAAGGTTTAGGGAAAATACTAGGAAAGATGACATTAACTGTATTTTCCTTCTCATAACTATGCTGAGTTTCGTATCTTTGCTCCATTTCTTCCTACAGAGATTGAAAACAACATTGTAGTCTTTTAAGTAGATCAATTGGCACAAAAGCACTAGAATACAACACTGCTGTTGTCCGTTTTTGCACAAAATTACTTGACAGGAGGAAACTACTCCAATCTATAATCTAAAACAATACATTTACTACTATAAAGGAAAATAGATTTGCTTATGAAGACCTACAATGCAAGATTCTAGTAGAGGAGTAAGGTTTAAGCCGTAGTTATATGTGAATAGTCTGTTGGTACTATAGAATTTCATTGGAAAAATCGGCAGAATTCTATAGTATACCGAAATGTACTTTTTTCGTCCGATACTCATCAGAGTATGAAACGTGGGATAACGGCCAAAAGTCAAAGCTAATTATATAACCACATTCGAGGATAGGAGGAACGCAGCGTTCAATTGCCCACCTTGTTTAGTCGTTATCCGAACTTTCGCCGAGTGTCAGCAAAATCTATATTCACATCTAGACCACAATGTGAACAAAACCCTACTTGTGAGGAACATTTGAAAATCTAAGTATGGTTTCTTACCAACAAGACATCTTTTCCCCTTCTAACTAGCAGGTCAGCTAATGTGGTACATAGAATGTTTGATCTTCTTTCCTTCCTGATAGGGTGGTATTTGCTAAACGTTCTCTGAAACTTACTTATCATGGGTTCCCGGTATCAGTGAATAATGGTTAACTTTCTATGGCTACTTCAGTTCAATCATAATGACAAGCAACTCACTGTGACTCTGAACACATACGGAAATTCCTATCGGTTCACTTAAGAAAAGTTCTCGCTACTTTACTGTCTATAATGAACTCACATATCTGTTTCACAGTTGACACCAGTATATCCAGGGACAC